>OW026521.1:24538418-25138418 GCA_932274085.1 Protocalliphora azurea | reverse complement strand
TCTCAATTCGTCTAGCCGTGAAGAATATTCAAAGTCAGTACTCTGAGATTAATATGAAAAATGGCATTTTTCTACCAAGAATATAATACAAATCTTTCACTTTCTTCTAAAAGTCTTTTTTAGAATTTTTTTTCTTTATACATTTCAAAAGACAAGGCTTCATAAATGGTTAGTAAAGATATTTTAAATCGATTTAGATTTGCACCCTACATCTAGCATTGCTAGAAAATGGTGTAGTTTAGAAAAAAATTATGTTTATCAATTAATAAAAAGTCATGTCAAGCAAGTTCTTTTTTTTTAATTTATTAACGCTGTTTAATTAAAATATATATTTAGATCAATTTGGCACTAAACTGATTCTTTCAAAAGAAATATTAATCTTTCATTCCCAAAAAAAATTTCAAATAGCTTTAATAACCAATTTTTTTAAAATTTTTAAAAATAAATAAAAAATAAATAATATTAAAAAAGAAAAAATTAATAATACTCTTATTGAGAAAAACTACGTTCACTTTAAAAAAAAAAACTTATGAAATACGAAAACAATGTAAAAATATACTTATTTGCCAATTCAGTGATATATAATATGTTTATTTTAAAAAGAGGATATAATGTCCTTAAAACTTACAACTGCTATCAAAACTCACAAAATTTTCATATGTGGTGGTTATATACGAAGGTATACGAAAACCAGTGGCATTCAATTCCGCGCCATGAACAAGAACTCATTTTTCAAAGTATTTGCGAATTGGCTTGCGCCTATACCAGATCCAAATTTCATCCGATTTTTCTTAACTTTTTTACAAACAAATAGCAAAATAGTATAAAGGAAGAATTTTGAAATCAAGAAGTCAAAAGTTCTAAGCATTTGGATCTGAACTATGAAGGAAAATATGATTTTTACCCTTTTTTTTGCCAAAAAAAAAAAACATATCAGGTATTTATATTTTTCAGAAAGATAACTAAATAGAAAATATTCTGAAGGAATAAAAGTTCAAAAACTGGATTTCTACGAGAACCAGGGTTTTCCAAATTTGATCTGTATTATATCGGTTGGGAAGACAAAAGTGAATAACACTTGACATTAAGCATCAGGAAATCTACTCTTATGTAAAATTTCATTCAAAACTATCAAATCATCGGTATCTTTTTCCCACATTTAATAGTAAATATATATATTTAATATATATACATACACCTCATACCCGAGGTGTCCAATTTTGGGACCCTAAAGATCTGTCTATATGATCCAAGCTCAAAAATTTTAGTGGGATGATCAAGCCACTTACCAGTATCCATAATATATGTATATACTTTATGGGGTCTTAAATGATTATTTTTCGACATATTACACACGGAATGACAAACGAAATATACCGCCAATTTTTTCTTGATGGTGGGTATTATAATTCGAGAATTTATAAGAAAACAATTTTGAAAAATAATCTAATAAACGAAAGGTTTACTTATATCCTTTTTCCATTAAAAAAACAAGTTCAGTCGTTTTATTTTAAAAATGCTTTCAATTTAAAAAAAAAATATATATATATGCTGAACTACTAATACACGCATGAATAAAATTTGATATGTGTGAGTTTTTTGTGAAAAACATTGATTACTTCAAAATATTACTCCCTTAAGTGTATGTTGTAGCTATTAAGAGGTTTGAGAATAAATTGATATATTTTTTGGTGTTCTTTCTTTTTTTTTGTCACTACTTAGCAAACAATAACAACTATGGATGATTATTATATGAAGGTGTTGCCATGTAGTTTGGTAAGTAGTAACAAAAAAAAAAAAAAACATGAATAAAATTTGATATGTTTGAGTTTTTTGTCAAAAACATTGATTACTTTAAAATATTACTCCCTTAAGTGTATGTTGTAGCTATTAAGAGATTTTAGAAGAAATTGATATGTTTTTTTTTTTTGGTGTTCTTTTTTTTTTTTTTTTTTTGTGTCACTACTTATCAAACAATAGCAACTATGCATGGGTTATTATCTGAAGGTGTTGTTATGTAGTATATATATATATATATATATATATATATATATATATATGTACATGTGAGTGTATTCATAATTATAAGTATGTGAATGTTATTATGTAGCTGTGACAATTTCAAACATTTGGAAGATAAAGTTCTGGATAATTGTGACTTTTATACAATTGTCGAAAAATTGTTCGAAAATTACAAAAACAAAATACATTGCTATTTTGCATTTATCCTCCAAGCACCACTTCTTAGTGACTTCTAGATGATTGTCAGAAGTGTATACGAAATTTATGAAAACCAAATACATTACTATAAGGTAATATGACGATAATTCGAATTTAAAAAAAAAAAATAAATAAATTAAAAATTAAATCCACGAGGAATAGTACTTTCCGACGAAAGTTGATTTTAATGATGATTTAGCAATAGTTTTGGTGATGAGTTTCAACTTCTAAAAGACTCTTCTTCTGTAAAAAAAATTTTTAGCTGAAAAAAGGAAGATATTTTGGGGATAAAAGTAATCAAAAATAAAATAAAATAAAATAAAATAAAATAAAATAAAATAAAATTGTACATACATTTAGTTGCCTATTGCCTAATTTTCTTTAAACTGATAAAAATAAAACACTATGAAAATATTGCTTTGAAAGAACATTCTTTGGCATTTATTTTTTGAAGATTATGTCTCTCAAATGTTGGCTGTTGCTACGTCGCAGATGGTCCATCCGTTGAGTTGGATAACTCGTTCGAGCATTTCGACTGGTAACTGGCAAATGTCACGTGTGATGTTTTCCTCCAAGGCCTGAATCGAAGCGGGTTTGTCGGCATAAACTTTAGATTTAACATATCCCCACAGGAAAAAGTCTAACGGTGTGATATCACACGATCTTGGTGGCCAATCGAACGGCCCAAAACGTGAAATTATGTGCTCACCGAAGTTTTCTCTCAATAAATCCATTGATTGATGCGATGTGTGGGAAGTGGAGCCGTCTTGCTGAAACCAAATGTCGCCGAGATCACGAGCTTCAATTTCAGGCATCAAAAAGTCAGTTATCACGGCACGATAACGTTCGCCATTGACGGTTACGTTCGCACTGGCATCATTTTTAAAGAAATATGGACCGATGATACCACCGGCCAACCAACCACACCAAACCGTTGTTTTTTCTGGATGAAGTGGCAGTTCTTGAATCTCTTCAGGTTGCTCTTCGTCACAAATGCGGCAATTTTGTTTGTTTACATACTCATTGAGCCAGAAATGGGCCTCATCGCTGAAGAAAATTTGCCTCGAAAACGTAGGACCTTTCCAAGCGATGTCGCTTGGGAAGGTCGAGCGGCTTCAGTTTTTGCACAAGCTGTATTTTGTACGCTTTTAATTTAAGATCTCGACATAAAATGCGCCAAGTCGTTCCATACATCAGTCTGCGTTGCTGCGAACGGCGCCGAATTGACTCTCCACGGTCTTCGTCATACACTCTCAGCTACGGCCACTACATTTTCTTCACAGCGTGCTGGACGTGGTCTATTCGGTCGAATATTATCAAATAATGAATGCTGGGTCTCAGAATGGGTGATGGTGTTGCGAATAGTATGCTCAGTAGGCCGATTATATTGACCAAAAGTTGAGCGAAGTGCACGAAACACATTCCTCACAGAACGTGAATTTTCGTAATAAAGTTGAAATGTTATTCAGGCGTAAGTCTTTCCATTATGAAATGCCAAACAATACTAAACAAAAATAATATGACAGCATGACACGACCCACACGTTATCTGTCAAAAAAAAAGGCTATTGAAAAAAGAATCTCTACTTGAATCACCCTTTATATATATATATATATATATATTCTGTGATAACTTAAAGTAAAATGGGCTACTTTATTTTTCGATAGGAGCAGGAAGAAATTATTGAAAAATTAAGTTGTTGTATTCTTTTGCTTAATTTCATATTTATAATTTTGTTTGAATACAAAATTTGTATTTTAAAATATTTTCAGAAAAAAGAATTAAGGCGAACTTTGTTATTTTTATCTCGAATTTATTCAAATTTTGCACACATATTCAGTACTCCATGTATTTGTATTTAATATTTTTAGTTTGATTTTAATGTAAAATATTTATTGTAAAAAAGTTCAAAAAAGGAGATATGGCGAATATTGCTAATTTTGTTAAGAAGTCATTCAAATTTACTACACATGCTCGGGACATTTATCTATATTCGATAACACTCTTATATTTCAAGTTTATTTATAAAATTTATGGAAGAAAAATTATTAAAAAAATAAGTTTTTAAGTTCTTTTATTTTATTAAATGTTTATAATTTGATTTAAACATAAAATTTTTAATTTTAAAAATATTCTGAAAAAGGATATATCACCAACTTTGCTATTTTTGTTCAGAAATTATTAAAATTTTACACACATATTCTTCACACTAGAATATATTCGATTTACAAATACTTTCATATTTGAATTATATTTGCAGAAGTAAATATGTGATAACTAAATGTAAAATAGGCTATTTTAATTTTTCGATAGGAGCAGGGGGAATGGTAGCACCCATACTATAGAACTACTTTAGAAAATTTCTAAGGATTTGGTGAGAATAATTATCTTATTTAGGTTCACAATTGAGATGGAGTTAGGCCGGACTAGTCTAGGGGGAGTGGTAGCCCCCATACAAAGCTATTATTAATTATTGCATATCCAAGAACTATAACAGCGAAAGTCTTAAGATTTTGTAAAAATTATTTCATTATGAAGTTTCATAGTTGAAGTAAAAATATTGCGGTTAGGTCAAGTGGGAGTGATAACCTACATGCAAAACATATCTTATTTATTGCATATCTAAAGAACTATTTTAGAAAAATTCTTAGGATTTGGTGAGAATAATTTTCTCATTAAGATTGACAATCAAAATAGAGCGGGTAGGTCTTCGGGGAGTAGTAGCACCCATACAAAGCAGTTATAGATCATTGCATATCTCATGTACTAAAGTCGTAAGATTTTGTGGGAATAATTTTCTTATGAAGTTCCATAGATGAGATGAAAATAGGGTGAGTACGTCGAAGGGGAGGGATAGGCCTGCAGTTGTGAGTGTCTTAATATTTTATTGAGATAATTTTCTTACCGAGATACATAGTTGAGATGAAGATGGAGAGAACATGTCTAAGCGGCAGCCATCATACAAAGTAAATTTTAATTATTACAAATGTAAAGGACTACTGCAAAGGAATCCTCAAGATTTGGTGGGAATAAGTTTGCTTTTTAAAGTGTTATAATTGGAATGAAAACGGTTGGATTGGAAGTGATAGACTCCATACAAAGTTAATTTTAATTATTGTATACCTAAAGAAATATTGCGGAGAAATACCTAAGATTTGGTGAGAATAATTTTCTCAAAAAAATTTGCAAATGACATGAAGAAAAGATGGACAAGTCTATTGGTAGTGCCCCCATACAAAGCAAATATTAATTATAGAATATCCAAAGAACTATTGTAGAGAAATCTTTAATATTTTGTGGCACATTTTTTCCCATAAATATTTACAATGAAAATAGAACGAGTTCGTCTTTGGGGAGTAGAATAGCCCCCATACAGAGCAAATATTAATTATCTCATGACTTAAAGCATCGAAAGTGTTAGGATTTTGTGGGAATAATTTTCTTACAACTTTTAACAGTTGAGATGATAATGACGAGGTAGGTCTAAGAGAATTGATAGATCTCAAACAAAGTAAATCTCAATTAATACATATCTAAAGACTTATAGCAGTGAAAATCTTAAGATTTTGTTGAAATATATTTCTTATCAAGATACATACTCGAAGATAGGGAGGAAATATCTACAAAGTAAATTTTAATATCTAAAAAACTACTGCGGAGGAACTCTTAAGATTTGATGGGAATAATTTTCTTATGAAGTTCCATTGTTGAGATGAAGATAGGGCGAACAAGTTTAGGGGAAGTGATAGCTCTCATACAAAGCAAGTATTAATTGTAGCATAGCTGAAGAACATTTGCAGAGAAGAATTTTCTCATTAAGATTCACAATTGGGATTAAAATAGAACGGGTAGGTCTTGGTGAATAGTTGCACCCATTTACAGTAAATATAAATTTTTCATATCTAAAAAAATATTGCAGAAAAGTCTTAAATTTTTAGTGGCAATAATTTTCTTACACTTCACAGTTGAGCTGAGAATAGGACACGTACTAGGAGAATTAGTAGGGCCAATGCAAAGTAAATATTAGTTTTCACACAATTAGTTGCAGCGGAGCACACCGGGTTAAGCTCATATACATATAAATGTAAATGTATGTGAATATGGGTGTATAATAAATAGATTATCACACTTTTATTTAAGCTTAATAAAGAACATTTTTTCATTTAAACTAATGTAAGAGTATTTGTGTTCATGCATGAATGTTTTTTGTGTATATTTGTATAAACATTTAGATGGATTTTTATTGTTTCCAGTTGTTTTTCTCATTGTTATTTTATTTTTTCTTCTCTAAGGATTCAGAAAAAAATACATATTCAGAAATTTATTTAGTGCGTAAGAAATATTACTTGGAAGGACAATAAAAATGAAACGCATGTGTTTGTTAAAAATAATCATAAATAAGAATTTGTTTTATCTTAAACATTTAATTTTGTTTGATAGTGTTTTTTCATTATTTATACGAGAAATTAAATAATCAAGATTGCAAAGGATAATAATAATTTTCAGAATGCATCAATATTAAAATGAAATAAATTTAAAATAAATATAATTCGAGTTATTAATGAATATTTGAACTGGAAAAAAATGTGTTAAGGCTAATAATATGGCATTCTCGGAATATTATTTATTTTATTAAAATATTTATAAAGAAATAAAATTTATGTAAAATAATGTTCTATAGAGGAGTAGCAAATTAGGTTTTGAATGGACAAAAGTGTGTCAAAGACTCTTTTCTTTGTAAGCATTTCAAAAAACCATTAATTAATAATATTAATTTTCTATATTCTAATTTCATTTGAAGAATTCTTTTGTTCTAATTAATATTTATTATTTTGATTATACGCAAAATCTTCAATTTTCATAAAATTTGGAAAAAACGATATATGGTCAACATTGCCATTTGTATTCAAACTTAATTCAAACTTGCCACACATATTAAGGACTCTGATATACATACGATATGCACAGTTATTTGTAATTTAATTATATTTATGAAAGTTATGAGTAAAAAAAAATATGTTGAAAAATGAAGTTGTTGTATTATTTTGCTTAATTACATGTTTATAATTTTGTTTGAATACAAAATTTGTATTTTAAAATATTTTCAGAAAAAAAAAAGGATTATGGCGAACTTTGCTATTTTTATTCCGAATTTATTCAAACTTTGCACACATATTATGTACTCCAAAGTACTTTCGATTTGCAAAAATTTTTACATTCTGACTGTATTTATAATTACCACTATTTATTGTTTAGTCGTAATTAATGTCTTTTTAATGAAAAATATTTATTTTAAAAATTTAAAAAAAGGATATTAGCGAATATTGCTAATTTTGTTCAGAATTCATTTAAATTTGAACACATGTTCGAAATATTTATATATATATTCGATAACATTCTTATATTTCAAGTATATTTACAAAATTTATGGAAGAAAAATTAACTAAAAAGTTAAGTTTTTAAGTTCTTTTGTTTTATTAAATGTTTATAATTTGATTTAAACCTAAAATTTTTAATTTTAAATATATTCTGAAAAAAGGATATTTGACAAACATTACCATTTATGTTCAGAAATTATTCAAATTTTACACACATATTCTTGACACTAGAATATATTCGATTTGCAAATTCTTTCATATTAGGATTATATTTACAGCAGTTGTGAATAAAAAAAATACATGAAAAATTAAGTTTTTGTTTTATTTAATGCTTGTAATTTGATTTCAATGCAAAACTTTTATTTTAAAACATTTTCAGAAAAAGCAATGTAAGGTGAATTTTTGCCTATAATTCATTCAAATCTTGTTGAAATACTCAGGACATTTATCTACATTGGATGTGCAAATATTTGTACATTACAACTTTACAGAATTTGTGAAAAAAATATATTCACAAATGAAGTTTTGGTATTCCTTTACTTTGTTTAATGTTTATCATTTTGTTTGAACGTAAAATATGTATTTTAAATCGTTTCCACAAAAAAGGATATAGGACGAACTTTACTAATTTTGGCCAAAATTCATTATTCATGTTGTCAATATACTCAGGACATTTATTTTCATTCAACGTGCAAATATTTTTATATTCCAATTTTATTTAAGCATTTTGTGGGAAAAAAATTATTCAGAAATTAAGTTTTTGTATTCTTTTGTTTTATTTAATATTTAGAATTTTGGACTAAATGCAAAATTAATTTTTTTAATAGTTTAAAATGAAAGGATATTTAAAGAACTTTGTTAATTCTGTGCAAAATTACGTATATTTTTGACACATAAATATGCATTCGATTTGCAAATATTTGCACAATCTGATTATAATATTATTATATATAGATTTTTATATTCCTTTTATCTTATTTAATGTATACAAATTAGTTTAAACGCAAGATTATTATTTAAAAAGATTTCAGAAAAAAGGATATATGGCGAACTTTGTTATTTTTGTTAAGAATTAAGTTAAATTTTTTACACATACTCAGGACATTTATCTACATTCGACGTGTAAATATTGTTTTCTTCTGATCATATTTACAGAAGTTGTAGATAAAAATTTATTTCAAAATAATGTTTTCTTATTCCTTTTATTTTATTACTGTTTATAATCTTATTTTTAAAGCAAAATTATTTTTTTAAAAATTTCTTAGAAAAAAAGGATATGTGTCGAACTTTGTTATTTTTGTTAAGAATTCATTGAAATTTTTTATACATACACAGAACATTTATCTACATTCGATATGCAAATATTTTTATATTCTAATTTCATTTACAGAATTTCTGCAAGAAAAGTTATTAAGAAATTTAGTTTTTGTATTATTTTGTTTTACTTAATATTTGTAACCTGGTTTAAACGTAAAATTAAAATTTTTTAAATAATTTAAGAAAAAAAGATCTAGATGAACTTTTTTAATTTTTGGCAGAATTAATTCAAACTTTACACACATATTCTTGACTATAATATAAATTCGGTCTGCAAATATTTTTATATTTTGATTATATTTATAGTAGTTGTGGATAAATATTTATACTGATATGATGTTTTACATTATTTGGTTTAAATGCAAGTTATTATTTTTAAAATTTTTCAGAAAAAGGATATATGGCGAAATTCGTTATTTTTGTTAAGAATTCATTGGAATTTATTGCACATACTGATAAAATAAAATGTTAATCATTCCCATTGTCTTCCTTTAATCATTCAAATAGTTATCGCTTTGCTTTAATTTTCATAAATAATTAAATTAAATTTTAACAATTTTCGCTTTTTATTTATCAAATTCAAATTATAAGAAACATCACTCCTTTAAAATCCTTAGCACAAGCACTTCATAAAAACTTGGCTATTAAAATTAATAGATTATACCAATTCCAATTAATAGAGATTGGTTTTAAAGAGCTATCACTTTTTAAAAAGCCATTAACGATTAAAAAAAATTGTGCCCAAAAAATTATATTGCCCTTGTATGATACTTTCAAACTGAAAAACCTGCTGAAAGGTATGCTAATTTAATTTAATAAATAAAAAATAACTGAAAGAAATTGTATCCTTTAGTTATTAAATTTTATGTTAAAAGGAAATGAAAGTAAACAAAAATCTTGTAAATGGCAAAGCAAATATTTTGCTTTTATTTTTATGCTTTTTGTTGTACCTCTCTTATCTCTTTTAGCTAAGTTTATTTTTGTAAATATAGTGATATTACATAAAAGCAACAATTTACTTTATTATTATTAAACACGCTTAACCAGACAGAATTTCTCTTCAGTGCTACGAGGATAAACGGAAAAGTTTATTCCAAAGTTATAAACATAAAAATAAAAATAGGTTCATGAAAAATTTCACAAAATCTAAATACAAAAAAAAAGCTACAAATATGCCTATTAATAGAAACGGCAATCTTGCAAAATAAAATTCTAATTTTGAAAAAATTCAAGCTTGTTTCATACAGAATAATAATAAATAAATTAAAAAAATAATAAAAATTTAGGCCTATAAACTTATTTTATAAATTCACTAAGCTTTATTTAAACTGACCTCGTATCATTAGTCTACACTGCCAAGCGTAGTAAAGTAATAGTAGCAAATACTAACACACAAAGTAAAGAAAAAACACACACGTATGTGCAGGTAATACGAATGAAAACACAAAAAAAAAAAAACAAAGCAACACAAGCAACAATTGTATTTCCAGTTTTTTTAAATTAAAAAAATACCAAAAAAGCAAAACAAAAATAATAAATACACAAAATGTAAATATTCCCATACTCTCCCTCTCTCTCTCTTTCTTCCTCACTCTATAAACATTTTTCTCATACCCTGACTACTTTTATAACTCTTTTGCTCTTTAAACCATATTCAACTTTACTTGAGCTTTGTAGCTCTCAACAAGTTTTTCGTTTAGAGGACGTTTTAAAGAAATTTGAGTTGAGGAGGAATTTTTTTGTTTACATAAACAAGAACTCACCATAATGCTTCATTACTTTTCCCATATTGTTGTAGTTGTTGATGTTTACAAAACCCACACACACACACACACACAAAACCCTACAAAAAAGGATAAAACACTTGCCAGCTATTGAAAGCTTTATTACCTTTCATACAACAACAGCAAGACAGTAATGAACATTGAATTATTTAACAAAAAAGCTTTCATTTTTATTTTGTTGATGACTTCTTGGGGAAAAGTTTTGCTAAAAAATATAAAAAAATAATAAGAACCTAAAACTTTAGGAGAAGAAAGCCAGAATATTTATTACTTTTAATATATCAGGGAATTTTAAAGGTGATTTTTTGTTGCTTTCTTTTAGAACTTCTTAAACTGACATGTAAAAGAAAATAATAAAATTAAAAAAATTCTTAATTATTTACTTTTTTATACTTTATTAAAGAAAAAATATGTGCAAACTTTTAGGATTTATAATATTATGACAATTATAGTATTAAAATTGTTACTTGCTTTAAAAAAGTTGCAAAGTTACTTTAATAAGAAAATAACGAAAATTTTCGATTATGTCTCAAGTCAAAAATCTATTCTTTATATGAAAAACCTCAAATTGGCTCTACATCGCTAATGAGTTACTAATTATGAAATTAAGGAAAATCTATGATCACTCATATTTTAAGTCAAAAAATCATATATGAAGTCTTAAACTTAAAATTGGCTCTAGTTGCTTAAAAAGGCCTCCAAAAGAGAAAACAATTGAAATCTGTGATCACTCACATTTCAAGACAAAAATCTATATTTTATATAAAAGACTTAAAATTAGCTCTAGTTTCTTAAAAACGCCTCCGAATGAGAGAACAGTGAAAAACTGTGATCACTCACATTTCAAGTCAAAAATTGGTATTGTATTTGCAAAACTCAATATTGACTCTAATTCCTTAAAAGGGCCTCAAACTGAAAAAACAATGAAAATCTGTGATATCTCACATTTCAAGTCAAAAATCTAGTTCCTTTAGTTCCTTAAATAACCCTCTAGCTGAAAAAAACAATGAAAGTCTGTGACCACTCATATTTCAAGTCAAAAATCTATAATTTATATCAAAAATTTTAAATTAGCTTTAGTTCATTAAAAAGGCCTACAAATGGAAGAACAGCGAATAACTGTAATCACTCATATTTCGATTAAAAATTTTATGCCAAAAAACAAATTGGCTCTAGTACCTTAAAAAGGCCTCTAAATGACAAAATAATGAAAATCTGTGATCACTCACATTTCAAAACAAAAATCTATAACAGTAAAAAATCTATATTTTACACGAAAAACTTAAATTGGCCCTAGTTCCTTAAAAGAGCTTCAAACTGAAAAATACAATGAAAAACTGTAATCACTCACATTTCAAGACAAAAATCTATAATTTATATGAAAAAAAATAAAATTGGCTTTAGTCCCTTAAATAACCCTCCAGCTGAAAAAACTATGAAAATCTGTGATCACTATTATTTCAAATAAAAAAAAAAAAAAAAAAAAATAATTTATAAGAAAAATGTTACGATTTCTTTTGGCGTTGAAAATCTTCTACATCAAAAGTAAATTTGTTTAACATCGACTTTTGATTATATGGATAATCCATCAGTTTACAATATTAATTAATGATTTGCATGTTAACATTAGCGGCTCGGTCGAAGCATCTGCAATCTTATCGTAATAATATCAATAATGAGAATGTATGTGTAACCCTATGCTCTCTCACCTATTTTTAATTTTACGCCCATATATGGTCATATTATAATTGCACTCATTATTTTTTTATGACCCTTAATGGTATATATTAATTTATGTTCTTTTCACTGCAGATCATACAGTTATAAAAATATTTGAACACTTACTGACAAACAAACAAGTTTTAACTGCGCATTATTTTTGGTTCCTAAAAGCTAATACTTAAAATAAAAGATCATCAGCTAATCAATATCGGTAACGATCACATCAACTTTATTAACAAACAGTTGTAAAGTTAATTAAATTTTAAAAATAAAATTATAAATTTCTTAAAAAAAGGTCTATTAAGTTATAAATGTGTCCTAATTGATATTAGAAGGATATTTCTAAAGTTATTGTAAGCCAAAAGGAAAGTGATTCACCATAGAAAATTCAATTTTAACTATC
Organism: Protocalliphora azurea; assembly: GCA_932274085.1. Classification (NCBI taxonomy): domain Eukaryota; kingdom Metazoa; phylum Arthropoda; class Insecta; order Diptera; family Calliphoridae; genus Protocalliphora; species Protocalliphora azurea. The sequence goes on along the minus strand of OW026521.1, from coordinate 25,125,594 downwards.
CTATCCACCCATTTGGAAGATTTAAAAAGGATCCCAATAAGGATTTTCCATTCCGGAAAGGATACTAAACTTGATGCAATACACGTGATTCTCTGTGTCTATATAAGTTGTTATCCATGTTGTTAACAAAACTAGTAACTTGAAGAATATTCAAAAACTTTTAATCTTCTAAAAAAAATATATATATACGAGGGCGGGTCAATAAATTCATGACTTTTTGAATGAAACACAGTTTGTTTTGCAAAACAAAAATTAATTTTTTCAACATAATCTCCTTTTAACTCAATACACTTAGTCCAACGTTTCTCCAGCTTTGTATACCTTCCAAAAAATAGGATTTTTCGAGGTCCTTAAAATAGGCATTTGTTTCGTCAATAATTTCATCGTTGGAGCTGAATCTCTCTCCACCGAGCCATTTCTTTAGGTTTGAAAATAGCAAGTAGTCACCAGGGGCTAAATCCGGAGAATATGGCAGATGAGGTACCAATTCGTAGCCCAATTCATAGAGTTTTGCCATTAAGACTGCACACGTGTGCACCCGTGGATTATCTTGGTGAAAAAAACCTTTTTTTCTTGGCCATATGGGGTCGCTTTCTTTTTAAATCCTCATTAAATCGGTCTAATAAGTTGGCATAATATTCCCCGGTTATTGCTTTTCTCTTTTGAAGGTAATCGATGTGGATTATCCCGCGTGCATCCCAAAAAACACCTTATTGGCCGAAAAACTTACCTTGGCCTTCTTCGGAGCAGGTTCACCCGGAAAAACCCATTGTTTAGACTGCTGCTTGGTCTATATATATATATATATATATATATATATATATATAATTTAACTAACTTAAATCTAAAGAAATTTGAAACAATTGTGAAATCTAAAACAATATATATATATATATATATATATAGACCAAGCAGCAGTCTAAACAATATATATATATATTGTTTACAATAATACACAACAATATTATATAGGTATATATATATATATATATATATATATATATATATATATATATATATATATATACAAATTTTAAAGACCTTTTTTGAATGATCAAATCCAAATTTTTCATATAGACTACAAAAATCCTAAATTTTTGGTAAAAAAAAAGGTCATCATCACTATCATCTCGTCTTGCTGGGCCCTTCAACCGAGAAGATTTTCGAAATGGAACACCATTTTCGAAATGGAACACCAATGATTATGTTGTGAGTAATTATAAATTGTATTGATTTATTTTTGTAATTATACTTGTTGTGTTTATTTTGCATATTATTTTGTCTGCTAGTCTGTCCGTTTCCATTTTGTCCCCTTTATTTTCATTCATAATTATTTCTTATCGTATATTATTACTCAGATTTAGCGAGATCTCTAAACTCTTTTACAATGATCTCTTATTAATTGAGCGTACATTAAAATTTTTGTTATTATTTTTAATTTTTCTTTTGTTTATTTTCAATAAATTGAGTTATTTGTTATTGTAAAGAAAAAGAAAAAATGCATTCATAAATTGCTTTAAATGGGAAGGATGACTAAGGTACAATGTAAGAAAAACGTAGATCAGTAAAACAGTTTTATTAGGAGCAGATTTATAAATAATTCAGGGTAAGCAATCTGCCATGGTGTCAGACCTTTTGTCAGTTGGGTGGGAACAAATCCTCTGTGACTTAACATCTGGTCACCTCAATATATTACTATCTTATAAAACAAAATTATAAAATTTATTTTCTTTATACTCTTTGGTATTTATAGGCATATAGAGTGTTTAAGTTAAGAACTCATCTACCAAATATAAGCTAGTCGCAAGATCTTGTAAATGCCTATTTAACTCAGTATATATTGCTGAAATATCATTTTTAAATTTCGTTGCAATTTCGACATGGGCCTGTAAAGCAATTTTCCTTATTTTAACCATTTTTTTCTTGTATTTTATTATTTTTATATATTTAATTTATGCCAATAAAGACTAAAAATTGCCAAAAGGAAAAGCTGTTGATATAAGACTCTTTGATTTAATCATGAGATTTAAGAAAGTGTAAATAATTTTGACAAGATAAATATGTGTGTAAATATTTTTGGCATTATAGTTGTTTACCTAGATTTAATGCTAATTAAATCTAAACATTTCAGAGTGAAACATTTTTGCTAAAGAAAGTTGCGTAAGGCAACAAATTTCGTGCTTTTTCTAAGTTTCTAAAAAGTGTAAATATATATGACTGTGATTGTGGTTATTTAGTATACGCCATATTAAATTAGATGGAAACAGACAGACATAAACAAAAACTTCCTAATATTTTTTTAAGATTTTAAAATGTTTGACTAATGCTTAACAAAATGTCAAAAGGTTTTTGCTTTCTTTTAAATCTTAAGAAATTCTCTGGGGAATTTTTTAACACTTTAAAACACCTTTAACATTGTGGTAAAGAACAAAAGGAAAACGCCAACTAAATTTGATATACTTTTACACCCAATACTTTAGTCTAAAAAAAAATAAAACAGGAGACAAATATAAATGTAAATCAACCGAAAAAACAATGTTAAGAATTCCTTAAAGTTAAAAGGATTAAATTAATACCTCAGATAAGAGCCCAAATACACATAGAATTGTCTATCCTGTCTACAGCAATAAACCATAAATAAATTTATTTTCTTTTGTTTTTCTTTGCTTGTAATTATTTTTGTTTTTGTTAGCGAAAATATATTGTTTGCTGTAATATGAAACAGCATTAAAGGTATAAAACAAATACAAAAACAAGTTTTTTTTTTGATAATATAAAAAAAAATAATAATAATTATTTTTTTAATAACAAAAAAATATATATTTAATTATTTACCACAATAGCACTTATTTAATGTTTTATTAACAAAAATAATATTTTTTTTTATATTTAATACCAAAAAAAAAAAAAAAAAAAAAAAAACATGGGGAGCTCCGCTGTCGCTATCGTATTGAAATAAAAAAGTTTAGTGTAAATAAATAATTTTTGCTATTCAATATATTTCAGAAAATACAGCCGCTTAACTCTCCTCAATTTTTTAGGTTTTTCATTTTTTTGGTTCCACATTTTTTTTCCAATTTGCTGTAGATTTTTTATTTATTTGTTTTTGCCGTTTTTTTCGTTTTAGCAATTTTTTTTAGTTTCGGGCGATTTTTTTCATTATGGTGGTTTTTTCGTTTTGGCATTTTTTGCGTTTTGTCCATTTCGACATATTCCCATTTAGCGATGTTGTCCCCTTTTTGATTTTTTTCCATTCAGATTTTCTATTTTTGCGCTTTTTTATATATTTCGTAATGTCACCACGGATGCTATTAAAATGACTATGGAAAGACTGAATATACATCAGTCGATTATTGGCATCATAATAAGACTTTTAACCAATAATCCCCACTCTGGGTGAGGCTATCACTTATAGGATAGCAGGGAGGAGTTCTATCTCCACTTCTTTTGAATATTTCCGTCACCGCAGTGCTCAAGCAACTTGATTCCTTGAGGTTCAAAACCGTCACGTATGCGGACGATGTAGTGGTGGCCATATCTGAAAAATATTTGGACCGCCTTCAAAATGCGCTAGGTCAACTCAATAAATGGAGTACAATTAGTGACTTTTGCGTGAATTCAGGAAAGATAGAACCAGTTCTCTTTTCAATGAGATACAAAATACCATTTTTCCCACTCCCTTGCCTAAATGGAGTTAAATTAAAGGTGGTTATAATACTGCACTGAAAACTGTACTTGCTCCAGAACACCCAGAATAGAGCGTCAAAAGCAAACATTGCCCTTTTGTATGTGTAGGAACGCCGTAGGAAAATCTTGGAGACTAAATCCTAATAATACAAAATGGCTCTTGGACATGATGATCAAGCCTATACTTTTGTATGAATCGATAGTATGGTGGAAAGCGATGGAAAAATCTACCTTTTGCTGAATTTTCGAAAAGGTTCTGCATAGTTCAGAGTTATTAATTACAGGTAAGCTACGTACAACACCATCCAAGGCATTAATCGTTCTGATGAAATGGTGCATCTAATGGCCAAACAAATCGCCGCCATATCGGCGACTAGGCTCAATATTATAGGTACATGGAACAGTAGGAGCTATGGCCATGCAACCATTTTGGGAATTTCGGATGACATCCCTGACAATAATGCAATAATCAATATAGTATTCCCAAACACTTTCTGGACGGAGGCTTCTCAGTTTCAATCTCAGCCCATCCCACTATAAAAGACGGTTCGATTGAGGTTTACATTGATGAATCCAAATCTTCTGAAGAGGTTGGGGGAGGTGTTTTTTTCCCGCATATAGGAGAAACATCTCCTTTAAATTGCTGGATCACTGCACTGCTCTTCAAGCGGAGATGTCAGCCATTAGGAGAGCGGTAAATTATCTAATGTACTATAGAGTATTCGGAATGGATATTCAAATTTCTACCGATGGTCAACCCGCATCAACTCTTTCGGGTTTCTATTCGACATCCAGGCTGGTGCATGAATGCCGGACATCATTAAATGAGATGGCGAGACATTCAAACCTATAATTGATTTGGGTAAGGAGTCACTCAAGTACCTGGGGAAATAGCGGAAACCAACTAGTTGGCATACCGCTATCATCTTGCAATTCTATGGTACTGCAGTACTTGTCGAGAATAGCTCAACAAATATGGACAAACGAGTCCGCTTATTCTATTTCGAGACAGATATAGCTCCAGTACGATATAAAACTGTAAAGTTTCATTCTTGGATTGCCAAGGTGTTAACTACGAACACTTGTAGCCATTATTACAGGGCACTGGATTGCTGGTGCACCCGCTAGGAGAGTAGGACTGCCTTTTAACGAGTATTGTATAAGTTACTTTAATAAGGGAGAGGAAAAGAGAGTAGAATATTTTCTTTGTCACTGTCCTGCTCTTGCGAATATAAGGACAGCTGAATTTGGTAGTCCATATATGCACGAATTATCTGATCTCTCCGCAATTGGTGCCAGATGGATCAGATGTGTTATTCTTGCATCAGATTGATTCGATTCGAGCCTATTTTCAGACATATGAAAACAGTTTCATATGATCTATAAGGGTAACACAATGGGACCAATAGGACCCAAGTGAGCTGTATAGTTTACATTTGCTGCTGTCCATCTAATTTAACCTCTCAGCTAAAAGTTATTACCTAATTGCAATTTATCCAAATTGTTTTTGTAAAGAAATGACAACAATGACCCTGCTTTGAATTGAATGAATTGTATGAGAGACATGAGAAATAAAATAGAGAAAAGTTTAATAATTTGAGACGCTCTTCTCTTTGAGACTTATACACATATATATGTGTATTTTTTATATGTATTAGTAGCAAACTTGACCCTTTATAACTTCTAAAATACTAAACCGATTTAAATTATGGTATATTTTTTTTATTGTAATCGAATGTATAGTGTGAGTGAAAAAGGGACAAAGAAATGTGTTTGTTTATTAATCATATGGATTTTTTTTTAAATTGCGTTGTCATATATCTGTGTATAAACAAACAAAGTTTAAAAGTAAAAGTATTTAAGAAAATGACATTGACTTTTATCAAATTATTGTTGTTGTTTTGTTATCAAGGCGATGATAATTTAACACACATACTATAATTTAAAGCCTGCAAAATAAAAACGTGTTAAAGTATTTTTTCTCAAGTCATAAACACATACATAAACATTTACAATACGCACATAAATAAACATCTACCTAAATACATATTAAGCAACATGCATACATATATATAAAAATATACAAGTCAGCTTACAATCCCGCAGACTTAAATAAAAGTCAACATGTACATACATACCTACCTACCACAAAACCAGGCGTACAAGCAAAACATTTTGAGAAAAAAAATTTTACAGCACAAAAAAGGAAAAAAACTTAAAAGTAGATTATAATGCGAATCCGCCAACGTAGTCACACTTTGTTAAAGCAGTCAACATAGCGGTTGCCGAATATTAATGTTACCAAAACAATCCAAAATCAACAGCAGTGGCACCAAACAAACGTTAGTTTGAGCAAGTCAACCGTATTTGAATTGTAAATATTATCAAGAGTTAGGTGGGTAGAGAGATAAATTTTAAGAATTTTAATAAATTTTAAAGTTGTTTAAGTAAAAAAGTCATCAAAAAATTTGCAACGAGTTAATAGCAAAATAGCAGTAAAGATCTAGAATAGTAGGCAGGGAGATCTCCATTAGAAAAAGTCATTTAAACTAAACAACAAGATTACAAGGTATGGAATGTATACCTGCATAGTCCATATGATAGCCTAAACCATTGTATGTGTGCATCGAAATTTGGGCAGGGGTTTATATGAGACCTGTGGTCAATTGTGGAACGATACATGTATTAAGTGCAATATATATTTAAGTGCATCAAATTGTTTTGGAGACAAAAAATGTTGCAAATATAATCCCCTCCCCCCCTTCCGTAAAATTAAACATTGATAGGTTCCAAACTAATGCACAAAATATTTCGGTTTAATTATTTCGTTCACGTGAGCTGGATCATTTTTAAAATAGTATACATATTTTATAACTTGTTGTCAAAAAGATTATAATGTACTCGTATAATAGCGAAATGACGTTTAATACATAATGGGTAAAGAAATTTTAAAATTAGGATTTATTCTCGCGAATTTAAAATTTTAGTAAAATTTTCTATGATTTTATTTTAAATACTATTTTACTAAAGTTTGAATATTTTGCAAATTTTCCATCGTAATTTATATCTTAACGCATCATTGCAAAGGTCTCATTCAATAATATTGACATATGTATTCATTTAACCCTTTAGTTGCAAAAATAATATTTTGGAATTTATCATAAAAACTATAAATTCGTGTAAATGTAGGAACATACGAAGATACCCAAGGAACTTTTTATGGAATTGTTGATGTTTTGCATCAAATATTGTAGATACTTCAGATTAAAGATATGTTTTACGAACAAAACAAGGGAATGCCAATGGAATGCCCTGCATCTGCCGTGATAGCTACATTATTATTGAAGAATTACTTGATACGACATTGGAACAACTAGAACAAAAACTAAGAATGATGACAAAATATGTAGACGACCTTTTTGGAATTTTGAAAAACGATCGAATGGAGGAGACGTTAAAAACCCTCAATACATTTAATAGACAAATATAATTTACACTGGAAAAGAAAATTGGTGGAAAATTGCCCTATTTAGACTACATAATTATTCGAAAGGATAACATATTAAAAGTAGACCGGTATCAGAAACCTATGACATCTGGGAGACTGATTAACTTTTATTCTAAACATCCCAGAAGGATAATTATGAATACGGCAACAAACTTTATTACAAGATTACTGAACAATAGCAATAATAATTTCCATAGAATTAACATGAAGAAAATCAGAAATATTCTCCGCAAAAATGACTTCCCGCATAAGACGATAAACGAATTGATTAAATATGTAACAAATAAAGAAAAACCAATAGACAACAAGGATACGGATAAACCACACAAAATCTATAAATCAATTGAATATATTTCTGGACTATCGGAGAGGCTTAAAAACTCGGATATATATGATAAAGAAAATTTAATATTGGCGATGAAAACGAACAATACAACAAATCCTGTTCCAATCTTCGCGGGAAGTTGAAATTTTTCAAATATGTTCTAATTGATATCCCCTTTTATAATTTTACTTACGTTTAAATGTGCGATACACTTTTGTTTTCTTCATACAATGCTAGATCACTATAATGCACATACATAAAATATTTTTGGTAATAAGGTTACATACTAAATATAGTTTGTTATTATTTATTGTTCATTTATTTAATTACAATAACGTTAATAAATAAATAATAAATTGGACTTAGAACGTAAAGTCGTCATTTGGAGGTGATGCTTCAATAGAAGGTAATTCCGCTTATTTATCACTCATTTATAAAAAATACCACTTAAAAAATAGCAATTTGAAAACAAAGACTAAAATATTTATACGATGCAAAATTCAGGCTAACGCAAATTCCATGACAAAACTTGAAAGTAACCGATAGATAAATAAAGACTGAGAGAGTGAAGAGATAAAATTTCATTCCGCTCATATTCTTTTAAAGATTTATATAAGATTTTTATTCTTAATTGTAAGAAAATTAGACTTAATTTTGTAACGACTTTTCCTAATCCAGGTCGCTACAAGAAATAACAAGTTCTCTTCTTTCTGTAACCGATTTCTTTACTGCTCCTTTCCAGTTCCTGTTGAAATTCTTCTCCGCTTTTTGCTTCCAGGAGAATACAACCAAAGTTAACTCTATGCTCCACCTTTAGCTGTAACTGCAGACAACTCTTTGATCGCATCGTGATTTATTAATAATATTAATTAATCACCAGGTGTGTTGCTCAATTTATTACAATACTTTGTGATTAACTAACCACTTAGTAGCCGTTATTATTATATATTACAATAATGTTAGTATTCCTTGTTAAATACACTGATTTATAATTAAACAACCATTTATCGGTTACCTGCTTAGCTTTCGTGACTAAAGAATCACTAAGCTGTCAGACTTACTCTGTTTTCGTGACTAGTGACTAAAGAATCACTAGACGACTACTCTTCCTAGCAATATGAAAGCCAGAATTGACAATATATGAGATAAAATGCAGTGGTGACGACACGATTATCATCGCACAAATCAGATCTGACAAACTACTAACACAAAAAACAGCACTCGTAGCCCACTATGCAATAACTGGACATAAACCAGACTTTGAGAAAGTGAGAATACTTACAAATAATCATACGAAACGATATATGCAAGAGATGCTTCATATTATAAACCCTGCCAGCAATTAGGTGATAGTTTTATCCACTATCAGAAAAATTACTCTTTATAATATTCTCAAGATATTCTTTTCCTGTTAGTAAACAATTTTACAAAAACAAATAATATTAATTTCGATTTTTAATCTACTTATTCTGCATTTCTTACTAACTAAAATGTCGAAAAAGTCACTTAAAAGTTAGTTTTTGGATAAATATAAAGTTACCCATTAGTGTTCTAAAGATGTTATTTTCCTGATGATAAAAATTTTAGAAAAACAAATAACATTAATTTCGGTTTGCGACCTTCTGAAAAATAAAAAGGTGAAAAAAACGAAGGTACTTAGTTGGCGTTTAACAAATTTTAAGAAAGCTTCATAAAATTAAAATAAACAAAAAAATAAGTATTGAAATCAGGCGCGAATCCACGGGGGTAGGGGTGGTATAGGATATTTACCACAACAAACCATACCAGAACAAACCTATGCCTAAAATTTTCATATTTAAGAAATAATACACTCTGGTACAACGAAAAATTAGTCGAGAAATGACATAGCATATATAGGCTTTCTTGCAATATAGGAATCCATAATATGTTTTTAAGGTTTTGAATCATAATCTCCAGAAAAATGAATGAATTTATAGGCGAAACAAAAATAACTAGTTATTCAGGCAAAAAGAAGTAGTTTATTTTTGTTTCCAATTATACCTGCTAGCTTACCAGGAAAGCAAAGTTTTTGCTGGGTCTTTAGTGCAAATTTGGATAGAAAATGTTGGCAGGGAACACACCAATAAGAATGAGAATAAACTATAAAACAGATACAGACAATTGTGCTCACACACGAGTATATCGACATACAATAAACAAACATAAGAATAACAAAAGAAGAAAAACATAAACAATCAGTGACGAAAGCTCAGAACAATAACAATGGATAACACTGCAATATAGTTAAATACTCGTATTTATATTTATAATTGTTTTTAGTAGTTTTTTAGTAAACACATCCCTGAAGATGACCAACAAAGTTGGTCGAAATATTGGATGAAAATAAAAAGTAATATAATAAATTTCAAAAATATTAAATAGTTTTTTTATTGAGACCCCAAGCCGAACAATAAGGAATTCGATAAAACAATATAAAAGGTCTACAACACTCATAATTTCAAAAATTTCTTTAATTCAATTATTGTCACGATTTTAGAAAACTTATTATGTTTTCATAAATTCATCTATATGTATGTGACGGTAGTTTTCTGACGTATGTACTTTTATTACAGTTTATGAATTTACTCTTTTAAATTTCCTATTTCTTTCAACTCTAAAAAACCAGTTTATTCTAAATTTGATTGTAATAGTTCATTACTTCCCTCCCGTTCCTATATATCTTTTTTCTTTCAATTATTTTTTCTTTGTTTCTAAATTTTATACCGCTACTTATCTCAATGAGTATATACGCTGCCTGCCACTTGAATAAGGAATTACATTTTTTTAACTTTAATTAAGTATATCTCCTAAACTAAAGTTCGACCAAATTTCAAAGTGTTAGCTTTAGTTTCCTGAAGATATAAAAAATATAAATATTTTGTTATACTAAAATTATGCATTTATTTAAAGACATGTATTTCTGTGGTACTATTTCGTGTGTCACTTGAATAAGGAATTTTTTAATATTAATCAGGAAGGCTGTGATTTGAATTTCTTTCAATATAAACGGCTAGAGAATTTTTAATTTGATAGTTTTTAAATAGTTTTTATTCAATATGGGACGTGGTAAGGCTCTTAGCTTAATAACTCTGAAAAAGAAAAAATTCAGATTTGAAATCTCAGTATCAGAATCCGGTCCAAATAGCCAAAAACTTTAATAGAGAAAAGACAGTTGTGTACAATTATTTAAATAACGTGGAAATATATGGAAAAAACATGAAAGGGCGGAAGAAACTGGCAACAACTCCAAAAGAAAGATGAAAAATTCTTAGAATTGCATCAAATTCTGCCATGTCGATATCAAAAATATGTGAAAAAAGTGGAGTCAGTGCCAGTCTAAGAACAGTGCACCGTATTTTATTTTACATTCCTATTTCAAGGTTTTTTTTCCAGAAAAATAAGAAGAGTAAGACAATGTCGATAAGTATATGCTTTTAAAATATAATATAGATTTTCTGTGATTAAGAACTGAGACGTCAAAGAGTTTAAACAAATCAATCGTCGTGATAATTTTTCAATCAATTAAATCACATAATTATAATCGTAATTACATAATTATGTTAATTTTGAAATTAAATAAAAAAAGACTGATTTTCTTGGAAAAAATAAGAAACAAAAGAATACATTTCAATACAGCAAATATATTTAAAATAAATTTTCTTGTGGAAAACTGATGCTTCAATTTACCACTTATAAAATTTTAGAAGCGAATAATTTTGAATCCACGTGGCCCAATTCACAATCCTGTACATGGGGTTTGGAAATTTTCCATAAAGCCTTGTCACATTTTGTTATCTTTGAGCTTTAAACAATAATAAATTTATTATTTTCGTGAAGAATTTGATATAATATCACGTACTAACTTTTGCTAGAATTTTCTTCTTTTTTTTTTGTTGTCATTTATAGAGTATATAACAAATTGCTATTTAAATTTTAAATTTATTCATATTAATTATTAATTTTTCTTAATTCTGTTAAACACCTAATTATACATCTTTTTTGCTTTCAAGAAATATATACATTTTCTACATGTAAATTTAACTAGTAATATTTTTCTACATGTAAATGTAATCTGTTTAATTAAACATTTCAAACTCTGTCATACTTATTAATAATCTTTGTATATACTTTGTTGTTGTTACAACCTATTTCGTTCATTAATGTTGTAAAGTATTGATCAACGAAACATTGCCGAATTCCAATTGTTTCATATTATCTCTTCGTTTATCAATGATATTTAATTTTTTATATGATATTTATAATCTTGTTATTTAACCCTAGTTTACCTAGCGGTAACCCAACAAACATTTTGCGGAGGCCTTCGTACAAATGAGTAAGAATATTACCATATATATAATTTATAAAATTTATATTTTAAAATTTATAAGACATGGACATTTTTATAACTAACATGAAATTAGATTTAATTTTATTATATTTGATTGAATAAATATTTGAATTAAAATGATATAATTGTTTAGAGAAAGTTAAGCAAACTAGAATATAGGTAGTGTATGATAAGGGATTCTTCAGAAATATGTTAATGGATTTTAATGAAGAATCTTGGATAGTGAGTGCATTTTAGATCTAGGAAAGCAAAAGATCTCTTGTAGCATCAAATAATTGAGAAGGTTTTGTTTAACAATTAGTTTCTGCTAAAAAAAAAATACCCAGTTTTCGTCCGCCCGCTTTATTTGCAATAATTCAAATAATATAATATAAACATATTCTATAATTTTGTATTGGTAGGTTAAAAAGGCTAACTTTAACCAAGAACCACACCCCATCCCGCGAGTCATGGCCTATTAATGAACGTGAGGTCTAATAGTTATGCCTAACAATTTGTAATTACTTTTTATCCACACCTATAACAATAATTTACCATTAAATATATTTAAGTATAATAAATACTTCACCTTATTTGCAAAAATCGCTAATTTAAACTTTTAGCAACAAAATGTTTATGCATTGACCTTTTTGATGTTAAAGGGTATAATCTTCAATAGTATCAGGATACACCATTCTAATGATATATTAAAAGCCAAATATATGTTGAAAAATTAACGAAATATATAAAATTAAATGACAAAAAAAAGACGTTGGTAAAATCTTAATATTCTGCGATTGAAAAGAGACATAACAATTATTTAAATTAATATTCCAGTTATCTAATTCTCGTATTCGTATGCGAATAAATTTTCATTCGACCGTTCGAATTTTTTAACATTTGGGATTCCCTCATTCAATAGCGAATAAAATGTATCGAAATTTCTAATGATGGCATTCGATAACGAATGATCATTCGAATGCAACCTTGCGAGTTTTTACTCGTAAGCAAAGAAGCATTCGAAATAACATATTTTTAGCAAATAGAAGAAAAAAAAGAAAGAAAATGTAAGTAAAAAATTTGTTACTTATTTTAAAAAATATCATAATATTAATAATTTTATTACTTTTAGGTCAAAAATAACAAAAATAAATTATACACAAAAAGAGATTCTGACCGACTTTATGGCAGAACATACGGACTTGGCAAAAAGTATTTTACCAAACTGTTCCCAACCTTCGGATGCCAACAATGATAATGTTGCCGCCAACTGAATTTTTAGTGGAACCATGGTGGAAAGTATCCCCTCAAACTTTAACTGCCCAAGACCATAATTAAATGCTTCCTTTGTGAGCCTAAAACGTCTTTTGAATCCAGAAAAACACATACATTAATACATATGTATGTATGTACTTATTTATACTTACTCATTGTTTGTCAATCTTAAGGGGTCGGAGGAGTTTCTTATTTGTTTCCTTATGACATTAATGTTTTCAGTCTTTTCAGAATCAGAAGACGACGAGTAAAAAAACACAATGGGATCCAATTTTAATTTAAAATTATAACTTTAAAAAATTTCGCTTTCACTTGTGTTATTTTTTGCACAACCATATGTTTTTTGTTTACATTTTCTTTTATTTTATTCAGTGTTGTAATACGTACTTATTTAAATTTTTTACAACACTGAAGCAATTCGATTCGTATCGAGTACCATCATTAGAAAATTTTTCACTGTCGAAATAAATTTCGATTCGAAAACAATTTCGACCACGACTGCCAGAATTAGCCCCCAGGTCTTAGTTTACAGTTGGTTTTCTTTTAATGAAAATTTTGATAATGATATTGAGAGAAATATTCAGATGTAATATTTTGGGAATCATATAAGGACAGACAGTCTTCATTTTTAGAGCTGTACATTTGCTGCTTTTTTTGTGAGGCTCTTTAATGTATATGAGCATTTCTTCAAACTGGTTTACTTTTGAGGTTAAAAAAAAAAGTGAAAACTTTTTAATAGCACATCAATGCTATTTAGTACCAATAACGAAACATAAATCAGTGAATGAAATTTAGCGAATGGCGTACAGTGGCTTAGAATCGTTTTTCATCAGTAAATTTTGTAATTTTTGATACGATTAGATTTAGATTTTTTGATGGAATGAAATTTTCTTGAATTTTTCTCCAGTTTTAATTTCATAAAAATCGGTTCGGCAGTTATTGAGAAATTTAAGACTAAAGTTAAAAATGCAGAGTTTTTATTTTTTGAATGAGCTTTACTTATAAAAAAAGTTATAAGCAGATAAAAAAAAACAACATTTTAATAATACCCAGGATTCATAGAATTTCAAAATATTTTTCTGGTATTGTGCTCCCTATAAAATATGTGATACTCATTCCTTGAATACAAGTAGGGTTGTCTACTTGTATGTAATTTCTCCTTATAGATGATGACGATGAGGGGGTTGTTGAATATTAAAAGGGGGTTATCAATCTATAATGGAGAATGAATTATAATTACTCTTTTGATAAGAGTAATTATAATTCAAGGGGGTTTTGGAAATAAAGAAAATAGGGGGGGGGGGGTTCAATTAGTGGTCTAGCTGGTTCTAGTTACAACAATATCTCACCTTTTCTTTCAGGGAAATTTAGGATTGAGGTAAGTCTTCTTTTGTTTTCGGTTAAACTTCAGTTCCTTATTACACAAGATATCTTAGATTTACATAACTTAGATTAAGGTAAGTATGACGAATAATTACTGTAAGGTAAGTATTATTTAGGTTGATCGTGACGGCTTGATGGTAAGATGGTGCGTTGCTAAGTTTAAGATGCTAAGTTGTGAAGTGCCAAGTGTAAGATGGTAAGTTGTTAAGTGTACAACTGCCAGATGTCAAGTGACCTTTACAATTTTAAAAGCCAATCGTTTTTCTTTTAACGATAACCGATAACATTACTTTTTGTTGGAAAAAATTAACTTATGACATTACCAGATTATTTTGTTCCTAGTAGCATACATTGAGAACAATTATCATATATTAACCTTTTATAGTTAATATAAAAATTTTAATTTAATCATAAATTAAGTTTCCAACTTGATTGGACATTCCTTCTTTCCTGGGCTTCCTCTAATATATAATAAAATATATTATAAGATTTTATCTGTATGTGTGCCACGCCTCTTTTTCGCTCACTTTTATTATACTGTGATATTTGCTTAACACTGTCATCAAATGTTTATGAAATTTGTAATTTGATTATTACGAAACAAAGCAACCAATTCTTAAAAAATTGGGTGTGGCATTCATTCAGTACTTCCTTCAAGGATATACATATGTAACATGATTCATTTTAATCGGATCAGAAGTTTAAACATAATATCAAGTTTATTAAAGTAAACAACATTATGACAAAACTGTGCGTAAAAAGGAGTGGCATCTAGCAAATGTCTAATATAATAATGCTAGTAAACAATAAAACAAATACAACATATAATGATATTTAAATTAAATAATTTAAATTATTTTGATTTCCAATCATATTGAAAGAAGGGCTTTGAAAAAAAGATCATGAAAACCAAATTCTAACTAACTTTCAAAAACCCTTTGGGAGTTTTACTAGACTACTGGTAAGCTTTCATTTTGTATTGGAATTATTGAGGAAATCTTTTCTTGTTGCACTGTGTTATACATAGCCCTCATATAATTTATTTTTTATTCATAAATTTGGGAAATTTTTAATTTCTTTCAGTACAATACCTTCTCAGGCGATTTCTATTCTCTACATAATTTTTCTACTGAGGAAATTGTAAAAGAATTGAAAGGTCTTTTATATGTTTAATTATACTGCTACAAAGTTTAGAATTATGTCATATGGTAAATTAGATAAAATTTTAGGTATATTTTATTACTAGCCATTAAAATATTTAGGAAGCAACCTTCGCATTAATACAAGGTACTTCTATCAACAAAATATGATCCACTATGTTGGGTTAAATTTATATACAGGATATACATATATGCAAGTACTTTTGAACACTTTACTGTACATAAATATAGTGTATATAGTAAAGAAAAACGTGCTTGTTTGTATCACTAAACCATATATGAAAATAAGTACCTTAAACATGTAATTTTTTCAGCAAGCAGCAACTAATACATACACAAACAACTAAAAGTTTAAGATGTAGTAAAATAAGATATCAAAAAAAAAGAAAAAAAAAACACTAGAAAAGAAATTATTTTATCAGCTAAGTATAAGTTATGGAAAGAAATTATCCAGTATTTTTTATTTTATTTTATTTTATTTTATTTTATTTTATTTTATTTTATTTTATTATGTTTTTTTCTTTCTCTGTTATTTACCTTCTTTTAAGCAAAGAAATAAAGCACGCAAAGGAAAATTAACCTTTCAGCAAAATTGTTTGATGCTGAAAAAAAAACTATTTAATTTTTGCCACTGAATATATGTTGGGAAATAAAAGAAGAAGGAATTAAACGCTGCGGAGTAGTAAATGAAAATAAAATTTTCATCAAATATGAAAATATTTAAAAAATATTGCACGAATATTTATAAGTTAAACTTTAAACTGAAAACCAGCATTTGAAAAACTCCAACTGCTACCAAGTTAAGGGTAAAACTACAGCTACTGAAAATTGTCAGTAGTGGTAGCAAAAGCATTTATCATTTTTCTTAAGTCTAACACTTTCTATAGCTACTGTAACGCGCAAAAAAATAAAGCTTGAAATAAAGCAGAAGCTATAAAACATGTATTTCAAATGTAATTATAGTTTTAATTATAAAATATTTGGCTACACTTTGTTCGTAGTTTAAATTTTACAACTATATTCCTTTTTGTTTTTACTGCTACCTTCACTTCACCTTCACAATACCAGCAGAAGAGGTAGTAATAAACTAGTAGAAGAGGTAGCTAATAGTATATTAGTATTTCTTTCATTGCTGATTTGTACACTTTAGTTTTTCACAACACAATTTTGCAATTTTTATATTTAGAATTAAAGTTGTAATGACAGTTTTACCAATATATTAAGCTTCACTTTTTGTAAGTGGACATCGTTACCATATTGTTGATTAATTTAAAATTATTAAAACGTTTTAATTTAGAATTTTTAATACGCAAAACTTAATACATAAATTTTAAATGAACAAAAAGTACTGTTCCTTTACAAACGATGTTATTAGAAAAATCAGAATATTGAAGAAAAATTTTGTAGTTTTTCTAAAACATGTAAAAATCTGGCAACATATTTAATAACCACGTAAAAAACTTTTTATAAATAATGAAATATACATACATATATAGCAGAAGATAATAAAAGAGGATAATAACACTATGCGATAAATAGGGGCAGATAGCATTTGATGAGTGTAATATGCCCTCCAAAGGATTTTTTGGTGGTAGGCAAAATTTTTGTTGTATGACCTTTTAAATCTTTCTTGTTTTACACCAAAATAGTTTCAAACAAATCGAAAAAATATAATTTAATTTTAGCTCGAAGTTCAATTGTTATCACATAAATAGTTAGAGTATTTAACGGGGAATATTTTATTAGAACTTCCAATTCATCTATCTATCACTGTAAGGGGTAATTTCTAGTCCGTTTTTAAGAGAAGACATAAAAGTTGATTAATGCTTGGATTTAATGGGTTAAAATGTCTATATAGTGTACAGTTTAGTCTCTAGTCTAGTCTATAGTCTAGTCTATAGTCTAGTCTATAGTCTAGTCTATAGTCTAGTCTATAGTCTAGTCTATAGTCTAGTCTATAGTCTAGACTATAGTCTAGTCTATAGTCTAGTCTATAGTCTAGTCTATAGTCTAGTCTATAGTCTAGTCTATAGTCTAGTCTATAGTCTAGTCTATAGTCTAGTCTATAGTCTAGTCTATAGTCTAGTCTATAGTCTAGTCTATAGTCTAGTCTATAGTCTAGTCTATAGTCTAGTCTATAGTCTAGTCTATAGTCTAGTCTATAGTCTATTCTATAGTCTAGTCTATAGTCTAGTCTATAGTTTAGTCTATAGTCTAGTCTATAGTCTAGTCTATAGTCTAGTCTATAGTCTAGTCTATAGTCTAGTCTATAGTCTAGTCTATAGTTTAGTCTATAGTCTAGTCTATAGTCTAGTCTATAGTTTAGTCTATAGTCTAGTCTATAGTCTAGTCTATAGTCTAGTCTATAGTTTAGTCTATAGTCTAGTCTATAGTCTAGTCTATAGTCTAGTCTATAGTCTAGTCTATAGTTTAGTCTATAGTCTAGTCTATAGTCTAGTCTATAGTCTCGTCTATAGTCTAGTCTATAGTCTAGTCTATAGTCTAGTCTATAGTCTAGTCTATAGTCTAGTCTATAGTCTAGTCTATAGTCTAGTCTATAGTCTAGTCTATAGTCTAGTCTATAGTCTAGTCTATAGTCTAGTCTATAGTCTAGTCTATAGTCTAGTCTATAGTCTAGTCTATAGTCTAGTCTATAGTCTAGTCTATAGTCTAGTCTATAGTCTAGTCTATAGTCTAGTCTATAGTCTAGTCTATAGTCTAGTCTATAGTCTAGTCTATAGTCTAGTCTATAGTCTAGTCTATAGTCTAGTCTATAGTCTAGTCTATAGTCTAGTCTATAGTCTAGTCTATAGTCTAGTCTATAGTCTAGTCTATAGTCTAGTCTATAGTCTAGTCTATAGTCTAGTCTATAGTCTAGTCTATAGTCTAGTCTATAGTCTAGTCTATAGTCTAGTCTATAGTCAAGTCTATAGTCTAGTCTATAGTCTAGTCTATAGTCAAGTCTATAGTCTAGTCTATAGTCTAGTCTATAGTCAAGTCTATAGTCTAGTCTATAGTCAAGTCTATAGTCTAGTCTATAGTCAAGTCTATAGTCTAGTCTATAGTCAAGTCTATAGTCTAGTCTATAGTCTAGTCTATAGTCTAGTCTATAGTCTAGTCTATAGTCTAGTCTATAGTCTAGTCTATAGTCTAGTCTATAGTCTAGTCTATAGTATAGTCTATAGTCTAGACTATAGTCTAGTCTATAGTCTAGTTTATAGCCTAGCCTATAGTCTAGTCAACAGTTTAGCATTATTGGTAAACTGGTCTAAATAGTCTTCATTTGAAAAATTTCTATTTGATTTTTAATCTTGTTGGAAACATTGTTTCTGTAATTATGTTAACAAAGTGTCACTTTTTTAAAGTTATTAAGTTTAATAAATCTTGCAGCTAAAAATGTCACAACTAGTCTTAAACAGAAAAATGTTGCAAATAGCGTAAAACGAGTTAGAAAAAAGAAACTGAAGTGCTTCTATTCTACAGAAACATTTAAATAAAAAATGACATTGTACCGTGGGGCTAAATACAAAATTTTTTGTAATAAATCTGGACCTCCTAAGCTATTTATCGGATTGAATTGAAATATACCTAAGAGCTGTAGAGGAGAACCAAAGCTTTCAGAATGATCATCTAGAAGTTACCCAGTGGAAACACGAGAGAAGCTACAGCTTGTCGAAATTGACTATCTCGAGTATGTAGAAATTTCAAAACATTTTTACTTCTACAAATCTAGCCCAATTTCAAAAATTTTTATATTTCTATAAAGCGCATGATAAAGTAAAATAAAATGGGTGTACTCAGTTAAGATATCTCTTACCGTTAAAAAGATATTTATGCTTGGATTTTGAATTTTTGATTTTTTGCCTCGGCTTTAACTCGTTTTACGCGAAAAAGTTCTGGGGTGTATAAGAGAGCATTTTTTTAATATTTTGTAATTTCCGAAATAATATGCTGAAACACTTTTTTTGATTATCTCAATTCGCCTTTTTCACCAAAGTTTTTTTCTTCACACGTTGTAAAAGTTGTAACTGTTTATTAAGGCAATTTTAAATTGATTCAGGTTTGCATCCTACAACCAGCATGGGTCGAAAAGTTGAATACTAGAACTAATAAATTAATAAAAAGAAAGTCACGCGGGCTTTTTTTAAATTTATTGACGATATTTATTCGTAAAATATATTTAGATCGATTTGACACTAAGCTGCGTCCCGCCCGTCCAAAAACGAATGAAGAAGTCCAGATTTTATGAGCAAAATAAATTTTTTAAATAACTTTCTAATTGCACAAAAAAGCATATTAACATAATATTTTCATCATTACTTGTTATTTATCTCTTAATTGTATAAAGGTTAGATTAGATGATTTGTTGAATTATCACATATATGCTGACATACACTTAAAAGTATCAGTAAATGCCTGTGTCAGCATATTCTATATGTTATGATTTTATACGATTTGTTGAAAGTAACAAATTTTTTTGTATCATCGTATGTCAGCAAATAAAATATCAACATAAAATTAAGCATAAGAATTTTGAGTTTAAACGATTTTTTTAATTTCACATGATGATAAATACGTTGAGTCGTATACAAGTTTGTTGAGTGTTAAAGTTGTCTGGTTTCAAATCCCAACTGAGCCAACTTTTTTATTTTTATGCTGAAGTTATTAATATACGTCTGTTGACATCGTTGATAAATAGTCAGCATATGCTGTCAACTTTAATATGTTTTGAGTTTATGTGATATGTTGGCGCTGATAATAAATTTCTCAGCATAAATATGTTGATTCAGCAAATCGTCTAAACCTATATTAAAACAAATATCAATCTCTCATTCCTGTAAAAATGATTTAAAAAGCTTTACAAACAAATACTTATAAAATATTACAAGAGTATAAAAGCAGACTTATTTAACCATTCAATGATAATAATATATTGGCCTCAAAACTTACAACTCTCACTAAATTCACTATTTTATAATATTTTACTGTACATTTCCGTATGTGCGTATATGTAACATACAATTACACAGGCGCGTGTAATATGCGTAACGTGATAATATTCGTGATAATCGATTAAATTCATGAAATGTTGTTAATACTTTAAAAATTGGGAAAAAATGGTTTATAAAGATTTTTAAATTATTTTTGCAGGACTGAAAGACTGATATCTATCTTATACATTATTTTAGAAATAATAGTCAAAATACTAATGTAATATACTTTTTGTGCAATTTGAAAAAAAATCGTTTAAAAAATTTCCCTTTTTCATAAAATCTGCATTCCTGCGTTTGTTTTTGTGCGGGCGGGAAGCAGTTTAGTGCCAAATCGATCCAAATCTAGATAAATGTCGTAAAAAAATTATATATATATATATATATATATATATATATATATATATATATATATATATATTAAATCGATAAAATTCAGTTTTTTTCACCAATGCTGAATGATGGCTGCAATATGAAATATGTGAGGAAATAATTTTTTATTCAAAATTGTTTGAAAAATTAGTGGAAGAATACCAATATATTTTATACAAAGAAAGAACATTTTTCACTTCTAGACAAATTGAGATAATTTCAAATTTTTTTTAAGCATATTATTTCGGAATAAATTAATAAAAACGAAATAAAGTTGACGCAAAAAATCAAAAAATTTAAAATTCAAAATTCAAGCGTAAATATATTTTTAACTGTAAGACATATATTAAGTGTTTAAGCCTCTTTTCTTTATCTTAACAAGCTCTTTATAGAAATATAAAAATATTTGAATTTGGACTTGATTTGTAATTTTTACCTACTCGAAGTAAAAATAACCTAATCGAAGTAGTCAAATGTGACACTCTGTAGCTTATCTCGTGATACCAGTTTATTTTTCTGAAGGCTTTGATTCTCTTCTACAACTCTTCCATACATTTCAATTCGATCCAACGAGTAGTTTAGGAAATACAGATTTATTATATTATAATTTTGCTTTTGGCCTCACCGTGCATTGTGTGGCATTGTGTGTATGAGTGATAACGAAATTAATTATACGCACTGTAGCTTAAGAAAGCCTGTACTATAAAAATTATAAAAAGTATAAAAAATTTAAAACCGTTTTTATAGTTAAATTGTCTTTTGTCTTCTTAAAAAAAGAATAGTTAGTTTGTACAATTTACTTCGTAATAAACATCTAGTTACATTGCTGGTTTTGTTGAAATTCCTCTTGTATTGCATTCCCATTTTAATTGAAGTTAACTCTAGTTATATATCAGGGAATAAAATGAAATATAAGTAAAAATTTTAAAGGCTGAAGCATATTTCTACAATTAAAAAACTTAGAAAAAGTTGTTTAAAAATGCTAGTTGCGATATTTGCTAAAATATATAAAATTATTTCCGCTTAAATAATATTGTTTTAATTTTCTTCATATTTTTACTTACATATCTTCCTTTAATGACCTTTTTGAGGTCATTGAAGTGCACTTGAGTTAACTTTTATTACAGCTCTGCAATTCACCTTACGCTTCCTCTCTAACATTTGTTCTCTTATTACTTAAAACAACAAAGATATACAAGAACTCTAGCATATTTCTAGGAATAACAATAACAGTTATATGTACAGAAGACGAATACATAGCGATTAGAAAACAAAAATTTTTGTACATAATAATGTTTCGTGGAGGAAGCAACAAATGTCAAAATATGTATGTAATATATGTAACAGCTTAGTAAGCATTTCCTTTTCTTGATTGAATATACAAGATTTCTTTTTCTTTATTTTCGAGTACATCGTGACTAAGCAACTAAAATAAAAAAAAAATAGAAAATTACTAAATTTAAACGAATAAACGTCAAATAAAATATATTTGAAAATATAAAAATAAAATTCGAAATAAAATGAAATTAATGAAACTTACAATATATTGCGGTTATTCTGATATACTGCCTAATCTATCTAATATAGTCTTGCTTAAAATCTATTTTAAAGTCTATTGTAAATATAGACTGAATCAAGTGAAAAGTCTAGTGTTAAGTCTACTAGACTTTAGACAAGATTATAGACTAAACTATAAACTACATTCTAGACTAGACTATATACCACACTATAGACTAGACTATAGACAAGACTATAGACTAGACTATAGATTAGACTGTAGAGTAGACTATAGAATAGACTATAGATTAGACTATAGAGCAGACTATAGACTAGATTATAGACTAGATTATAGACTAGATTATAGACTAAACTATAGACTGGACTATAGACTAGACTATAGACTAGACTATAGACTAGACTATAGACTAGACTATAGACTAGACTATAGACTAGACTATAGACTAGACTATAGACTAGACTATAGACTAGACTATAGACTAGACTATAGACTAGACTATAGACTAGACTATAGACTAGACTATAGACTAGACTATAGACTAGACTATAGACTAGACTATAGACTAGACTATAGACTAGACTATAGACTAGACTATAGACTAGACTATAGACTAGACTATAGACTAGACTATAGACTAGACTATAGACTAGACTATAGACTAGACTATAGACTAGACTATAGACTAGACTATAGACTAGACTATAGACTAGACTATAGACTAGACTATAGACTAGACTATAGACTAGACTATAGACTAGACTATAGACTAGACTATAGACTAGACTATAGACTAGACTATAGACTAGACTATAGACTAGACTATAGACTAGACTATAGACTAGACTATAGACTAGACTATAGACTAGACTATAGACTAGACTATAGACTAGACTATAGACTAGACTATAGACTAGACTATAGACTAGACTATAGACTAGACTATAGACTAGACTATAGACTAGACTATAGACTAGACTATAGACTAGACTATAGACTAGACTATAGACTAGACTATAGACTAGACTATAGACTAGACTATAGACTAGACTATAGACTAGACTATAGACTAGACTATAGACTAGACTATAGACTAGACTATAGACTAGACTATAGACTAGACTATAGACTAGACTATAGACTAGACTATAGACTAGACTATAGTCTAGACTATAGACTAGACTATAGATTAGAATATTGACTAGACTATAGATTAGACTATTGACTAGACTATAGACTAGACTATAGACTAGACTATTGACTAGAATGTAGACTAGACTATAGAGTAGATAATAGACTAGACTATAGAATAGACAAGAGACTAGACTATAGACTAGACAATAGGCTAGACTATAGACTAGACAATAGGCTAGACTATAGACTAGACAATAGACCAGACTATAGACTAGACAATAGACTAGACTATAGACTAGACTATAGAGTAGACTACAGATTAGACTATAGAGTAGACTATAGAGTAGACTATAGACTAGACTGCAGACTAGACTATAGAGTAGACTATAGACTAGACTATAGAGTAGACTACAGACTAGACTATAGACTAGAATATTGAGTAGACTATAGACTAGATTATAGAGTAGACTATAGACTGGACTATAGAGTGGACTATAGACTAGACTATAGACTAGAATATTGAGTAGACTATAGACTAGATTATAGAGTAGACTATAGACTAGACTATATACTAGACTATGGAGTAGACTAGACTATTGACTACACTATAGACTAGACTATATACTAGACTATAGACTAGACTAGACTATTGACTAGACTATAGACTAGACTAGACTATTGACTAGACTATAGACTAGACTAGACTATTGACTAGACTATAGACTAGACTATAGACTAGACTATAGAGTAGAATATAGACTAGACTATAGACTAGACTATAGAGTATACTATAGACTAGACTATAGACTAGAATATTGAGTAGACTATAGACTAGACTATAGAGTAGAATATAGACTAGACTATATACTAGACTATAGAGTAGAATACAGACTAGACTATAGGCTATACTATAGAGTAGACTATAGACTAGGCTATAGGCTAGGCTATAGGCTAGACTATGGACTAGACTATAGAGTAGACTATAGACTAGACTATAGAGCAGACTATAGAGTAGACTATAGACTAGACTATAGAGCAGACTATAGACTAGACTATAGAGTAGACTATAGACTAGACTATAGAGTAGACTATAGACTAGACTATAGAGTAGATTAGAGACTAGACTATAGAGTAGACTATAGACTAGACTATAGAGTAGACTATAGACTAGACTATAGAGTAGACTATAGACTAGAATATAGAGTAGACTATAGACTAGACTATAGAGTAGACTATAGACTAGACTATAGAGTAGACTATAGACTAGACTATAGAGTAGACTATAGACTAGAATATAGAGTAGACTATAGACTAGACTATAGAGTAGACTATAGACTAGACTATAGAGTAGACTATAGACTAGACTATAGAGTAGACTATAGACTAGACTATAGAGTAGACTATAGACTAGACTATAGAGTAGACTATAGACTAGACTATAGAGTAGACTATAGAGTAGACTATAGACTAGACTATAGAGTAGACTATAGACTAGACTATAGAGTAGACTATAGACTAGACTATAGAGTAGACTATAGACTAGACTATAGAGTAGACTATAGACTAGACTATAGAGTAGACTATAGACTAGACTATAGAGTAGACTATAGACTAGACTATAGAGTAGACTATAGACTAGACTATAGAGTAGACTATAGAGTAGACTATAGACTAGACTATACAGTAGACTATAGACTAGACTATAGAGTAGACTATAGAGTAGACTATAGACTAGACTATAGAGTAGACTATAGACTAGACTATAGAGTAGACTATAGACTAGACTATAGACTAGACTATAGAGTAGACTATAGACTAGACTATAGAGTAGACTATAGAGTAGACTATATACTAGACTATAGACTAGACTATAGAGTAGACTATATACTAGACTATAGACTAGACTATAGACTAGACTATATACTAGACTATAGACTAGACTATAGAGTAGACTATATACTAGACTATAGACTAGACTATAGACTAGACTATAGAGTAGACTATAGACTAGACTATAGACTAGACTATAGACTAGACTATAGAGTAGACTATAGAATAGACTATAGAGTAGACTATAGACTAGACTATAGAGTAGACTATAGACTAGACTATAGAGTAGACTATAGACTAGACTATAGAGTAGACTATAGACTAGACTATAGAGTAGACAATAGACTAGACTATAGAGTAGAATATAGACTAGACTATAGAGTAGACAATAGACTATACTATAGAGTAGACAACAGACTAGACTATAGACTAGACTATAGACTAGACTATAGACTAGACTATAGACTAGACTATAGACTAGACTATAGACTAGACTATAGACTAGACTATAGACTAGACTATAGACTAGACTATAGACTAGACTATAGACTAGACTATAGACTAGACTATAGACTAGACTATAGACTAGACTATAGACTAGACTATAGACTAGACTATAGACTAGACTATAGACTAGACTATAGACTAGACTATAGACTAGACTATAGACTAGACTATAGACTAGACTATAGACTAGACTATAGACTAGACTATAGACTAGACTATAGACTAGACTATAGACTAGACTATAGACTAGACTATAGACTAGACTTTAGACTAGACTATAGACTAGACTATAGACTAGACTATAGACTAGACTATAGACTAGACTATAGACTAGACTATAGACTAGACTATAGAGCAGACTATAGACTAGACTATAGACTAGACTATAGACTAGACTATAGACTAGACTATAGACTAGACTATAGACTAGACTATAGACTAGACTATAGACTAGACTATAGACTAGACTATAGACTAGACTATAGACTAGACTATAGACTAGACTATAGACTAGACTATAGACTAGACTATAGACTAGACTATAGACTAGACTATAGACTAGACTATAGACTAGACTATAGACTAGACTATAGACTAGACTATAGACTAGACTATAGACTAGACTATAGACTAGACTATAGACTAGACTATAGACTAGACTATAGACTAGACTATAGACTAGACTATAGACTAGACTATAGACTAGACTATAGACTAGACTATAGACTAGACTATAGACTAGACTATAGACTAGACTATAGACTAGACTATAGACTAGACTATAGACTAGACTATAGACTAGACTATAGACTAGACTATAGACTAGACTATAGACTAGACTATAGACTAGACTATAGACTAGACTATAGACTAGACTATAGACTAGACTATAGACTAGACTATAGACTAGACTATAGACTAGACTATAGACTAGACTATAGACTAGACTATAGACTAGACTATAGACTAGACTATAGACTAGACTATAGACTAGACTATAGACTAGACTATAGACTAGACTATAGACTAGACTATAGACTAGACTATAGACTAGACTATAGACTAGACTATAGACTAGACTATAGACTAGACTATAGACTAGACTATAGACTAGACTATAGACTAGACTATAGACTAGACTATAGACTAGACTATAGACTAGACTATAGACTAGACTATAGACTAGACTATAGACTAGACTATAGACTAGACTATAGAGTAGACAATAGAGTAGACTATAGACTAGACTATAGACTAGACTATAGACTAGACTATAGACTAGACTATAGACTAGACTATAGAGTAGACTATAGACTAGACTATAGAGTAGACTATAGACTAGACTATAGACTAGACTATAGACTAGACTATAGACTAGACTATAGACTAGACTATAGAGTAGACTATAGACTAGACGGTTTAGTCTAGTCTATAGTCTAATCAATATTTTAATCTATAATATATTCTATAGTCTGGTGTATAGTCTAGTCCATAGTCTGGTCTATATTCTATTCTATAGTTTATTCTATAATCTAGGCTATAGTCTAGTCCCATCTATATTCCAATATGCCAGCTAGTTTATTCTAGTCTAATGTTTGGTCCAGTCATATCTTAATTCTTGTCTATAATACTTATAGCCTATTGTCTAGCCTATGATTTCTAATTTATATTTCATTCTATTCTCTCTATTGCTTATCCTTTTACTGAGATTTTCCCTCATTATTTCTGTAATATTTTTTTATTGTGATTTTTTTTCTATTATCGTTTGATGTCAACATTCTTATTGTATTTTAACATTTCTTGGGTTTTGTTTAACTTTTACTTTTTTATTATCTTTATATTTATTTTTTTAAATATAACCTTTTTAATGAACTGTATACCAATATTTCTTAAGAAAATATTTTTTTTATTGATTTTGGTATCCTTTGCACGCAATAGACAGCAGCATTAAAGTCTAGACATTTGGTGGTATAGTTATATTTCTTATATTTTTATACGAAAACAAAAAATTTCTTTTACAAATGAATTCGGCTAAAACACAAATGAAATTAAAGCCACAAAACGACGCCATTATATTAACAATTAGGGTAAAGATTTTATAAAATAAAAATTGGGCATTATTATAAATTATTATTATCATATATATATATATATATATATATATATATATATATATATTCTTAAATGAAAAAAAGCATTTCTTTTATGATGTTTGTTATTAAAATATATATTTGTTTGCTGTTTTTTGACCTGCTCAAAAAAATACTTTCAAAATATTATCGTTATATTGTGGCGCAAGTACTGACAGCATAAAAGCTAATTTATGGTTTAAATTTTTTTTAAATATGAAGGTGTGATTGTGTATGTTTCCGTTTTTCCAGGAATATATATGATACTCGAGTCATACATAAATTTTTTATATGATTTGTTACCTGGCTATTGGTTGTTGGTTTTACATTTTAACAGTGGATTTAGATGTATGGTGCAGAACTTCTAATTTTAGAAGTTTTTCGCATTCTGTAAATTTTTTGAGATTTTGCGTTATTTCTAGATTTGTATATTTTTTTTTTTTTTTTTTTTAATGCTGAAATATTTTTGACAGCTCTTTACAAGAACGAAGTTTGCGGCTTGATAATAATTAAAAAAATTTGTAACAACAATATTTTAAACAAACATTACAACTTCCAAAAATAGGAAATAAAAAAATAGAAAATAAAAAAAAATCATTTTCAATTATTAAAAATGTTAATTCAGCTGCTGATACCCAAGAGATTTTTGGGAAAAATAAGAAAAGTTTTTTTTCAACTAAATTTTTATTTTAGTAGCTGAACAATCAATTATACATTTTAGTGAATTTTTTGTTTAATTTAAATTCATTTTAAACAGTCTAGCTGAATAATATTAAAAGTAGCTGAATTATAATTTTTAGTTACTTATCTTAGCGAAATTAAAAAAATAATTGCTATTTAGCTGCTAATTGCTAAGGCTGCAACTTAAAATCTAGCTGTTTAGCTGAATAATACTAAAAGTATTTGGATTATAATTAAAATGGCTGAATTCTAATTTTTGTTTATTTTTATTATGGAATTAAAAAGTAATTGCAATTCAGCTAACAAAAATGTTAATTTAGCGTAATTGCACTTAAAGTGGCTGCAAATATAGAAAATAAAATATTAATCAAATTTAATTACTTAACACTCTAACTTAGCAACTGAAAAGCTAATTGAGCTAGATTTTTTTTTAAACTAGGAGATTTCTTTGCCAACTAAATTACAATAATGTAACTATAATAACCAATATGAATTGGAAAATATTTAACATTTTTTTTTCTTTTGTAAAAGTCTAGCTGAATAACATTTAAAGCAGCTGAATTATAATTTTTAGTTATTTATGTTACAAAAACTTGAATGAAGTTATTTAAACTCTAGTCGAATTGCATTTAACTGAAATAACCGAAAATCTAAAACGAACCATATTCAGCTAATTAAAATTTTATTCCAGCTACTTCTTTTGTCAACTAAATTATAAATTTAGTAGCAAAATTACTATAGACATTTTCTTGAATATTTTTTCTTTTTATTTTTTTATAACAGTAACTGTATAACATTTAAAGTAGCTGAATTATTATTTTTAGTTATTTATCTTATGGATAATTTAAAAGTAACTACTATTCATCTAGCAAAAACTTTAATACAGCTATTTAAAGTCTAGCTGGATTGCATTTCTAGTAGATGAATTATAATTTTTGGTTATTTTTTGTAAATAAAATTACAAATAAAGTCTATTCAACTAATAAAAGCTTAAATTAATCTACTTAAAAACTAGTTCTGCAAAATATTAAAAAAATAAATAGTTGAACTTCTATGTTCGTAAAACATGAAAGTTTAAAGATTCTATAAAATTTTAAGAAAAAGCTCATTTAAAATAATTGAGTTATAATTTTTAGTTCTATATCTTATAGAAATTTAAAAGTTACTGCTCTTCAGCTAATCAAATCCTTAATTAAGCTGTTAGAAATCTAGCTGAATTGTATTAAAATTGGCTAATGGTTTTTTAATTTTCTTAAAGGAAATTAAAAACAAATCCTATTCATTTAATAGAAATTTTAATTCAGCTACTCAAAATCTAATTCAGCAAACTATTAAATATTTTCTGGAATATAGTTTTTCTCTTTGTTTTATTTTTTTTTTTAATTTTCTTTTATAACTACCTAGCTGAATAACATTTAAAGCATCCGAATTATAATTATCCTATGAAATTTAAAAGTAACTACTATTCAGTTAATATAAATTTTAATTCAGTTACAGAAAATCCAGCGAAATTGCATTTAAACATATTAATTGAATTATAATTTTTGGTTTATTTTCGTAAAGAAAATTAAAAATAAATAATATTCGGCTAATAAAAACTTAAATTGAGCTACTCAAAATATAATTGAGCTAAATGCAATTTAAAAAAATGTGTTTTTTTTTAAATTTTGATGTTCTAAGAGCTGAATTTTATACAATTTTGCAACTCAGCATAAATTTTTTAGAATTTTATAAAATATTAACAAAAACATTTAAAGCCATTGAGTTATAATTCTTAATTATTTATCTTATAGGATTTTAAAAGTAACTGCTAACCAAAACTTTAATTTAGCATTTCAAAGCCTAGCTGAATTGCTTTAAAATTATCTGTATTATAATGTTTGATTATTTTTCTTAAAGAAAATTAAAAATAAGTTCGAATTAGTTAATAAAAACTTAAATTTAGCTTCCCAAAATCTAATTGAGCAAAATATTAAAAAAAATAGACAAATTTGTATAATTTTTAACAATTTAGAGGAATAGATTAAGGATTTTATAAAATTTTGAAATGAGGTCTAGCTAAATAAAAATGTATAATATTTAGCTAATGAAAACTTTAATTCATCTACATAAAATCTAATTCAGCAGGAGTCGAAATAACCTAAAAAAACACGTTTCTTGCGACAACTTCCTTACAGAGTGGTCCCAAAACAATTTGTTTTGGAAATAGTTCTGTAACGTTTGAGCCTCTGGATATATTCGATTCAAATTTCACATGCCTAATGCTGAAGTGCCTTTCAGCTGGCTTGGAGGAGCATAAGTTCCTAGCTGGTCTGGCAGGCAAGGGAAGTACGTTCAAATTTGATCACCTGGGATATTTAATTAATAAAAAAATTGCCAAAAGTTCATTTGTGATTTGTTTGTTAAACAATTTTACACACAGATAGTCCTTGTAAATGTTTACAAAAAATGGGTACACATATGTCGCATATCTCTTTTAGTTTAAGGGATATTTAGACCGAAGAAAAATTTTGACTCATATTTGGAATTTATTTTTTTAGTTTTCTTTTTTTTTAGTGAAGCAATTGAAGTTCTCAAATTTTTTAAAAATTTTCTAAAATATTCTCTAAAATTTTCTAATAAATTTCTAAAATATTTCCTTGATCCTATACAGAAATCTGAAGAATATTGATAAAAGTATCACATAAATATATAATCCCGATAATTTTTTTTCCAAATTTCGTCAATTTTCCATTTTTTTCTTTTTTTGTATTTATTTATTAAGTTTCCAAATGTAAAAGTTGAGATTAAAAAAATATTTTGATTACATACCTACATATTTTCGCTAAAAGCACAAAAAACTAATTTATAAGTCACTCCTATGATAAAGACAGGATGACTATTTTATATTGTGCCTAAATTTCATTGAAATATCTATCCACATTTAAATTTGTTTTCAGTCCAAATATTAACATAAGATTTTAGGTGAAACAAAATTAACGAAATTGCAAACAGAATGACAAACTTATACATGCATGCCCTTTACTTCTATGGTGAAGAGTATAATAAAATCAATAAACTCGTTAAATACATTTCGTTAAAATTAACTTGTCAGCTTCTATTTCCCTTATCTCTAATTATTTATTCTTAAATTTACATATTTTATTTATTTACTTTCTTTACTTTCTGTACCTAAGTATCTCAGTTATTTATGCAAATTTCAAATATAAAATAAACCGCAAAAATTAGAATAAATTTCAAATAGCATACAAATATTTTAGCACATTTCATACTGTTTTTTTGTACTTTATTTTTAATAAGATTCTTTCATATTTTTTTAACAGTGTTGCCAGCAGGTGAGAAAATAGGAGGCTAAATTAAAACTTAAAAAAAGGTCATAAAATGCTAAATAGCCCAAAAAATAAGGCCAGAAAAAAAATAAAATTCGTTTTTAATTTAAAAACTTATTTTTCCTATTCTCGTTAGTTTTTAATAATTTTTAAAGATATTGAATAATTCCATTTTAAATTTAAAAAATTGTTTACCATTCAGAAATTTTCTCTGCTGTAAGTATACCGATAATGCAAAAAATATATAAAAAAAAATTAAAGATGGAGTTTTTTAAATGTACGTCTACAAAGACAATTTCTAGAAAAAAAATATTTAAAAAATTTTTAAAAAGATATTTTTTTATATGAAAAATATTGAAATACAAGCTTTGACAAATCCCCCGCCAAAAAAAAAAAAAAATTATCTTGATATCATATACACAGCAAAAAATTTGCACATAAATATAAAAATTTACTTGCATTGATTTAACTTCATAATAATATAAGCATAATTTTTTAAGCATTAAAACTTTTATATATATATATTTTTCAAATGAATCAAAAGTCAAGAGGACTGAAAAAATTTTTTAAATTTTCATTTACATATATTTTCAATTTGTGAAAAAATGTTTGAAATTTTCCTTAAAAAATTTTAAGTTCTTAATCATTTTTAGCTACATTTTGGGAATAGAAAATGATGAAAATGATATGCTGCAGAATGCGAGCAAAATCTCTTTTTAACAGATTTTTTTGGAATTTTGTCCTTTTAAGGCATTTTTTGTTAATATTTTCATGTATAAATGTTTTTTTCATTTAGCATTTGAAATCAAATCTAATAAAACTAAATCAAAGATTTATCAAAAAAACAAAATAAGTTATAGATTCTATTCCCCAAAAACATCAATTTAACTTAATTGATGTTGTTTACAGAGCACACCACGGTGGGACGCTGTACAGTGCTGATGAAGGTCGTAGCGGACCAGAAATTGTATTCCATTCTGCCGATTGTCCAATAAAACCTCTTCTGTAATTACAAAAGTCAACAAATTAAAAAAAGTTAAATGGTGCCGAGAAACCGTTAGTGGTTCTGTAACATGCCGACACTGGTAATACTAAAAATGTGAAAAAAATTTTTTCCTACGTGTAGTTTTGGATATAATGTCAATTTTTAATAGTAGCTGTCCAACGTACTTTTTTCGGCCCGTCTTGAAACCCTATCGGCATTTTTGTTTAATAAATTCATTTTAATAACATATCGTCATCGCAAAGAAGTTGTATCAATGATCCAAACGTGTTTTGTTACATTTGTGGTAACTACACCGTTAAAAAGTTTATAAAACCTATAACGGATTTTACAAAAAGAGTTTATTTTTCTTACTTTAATTTGGAAATTGAGGATGAAAATAAGCCGTGGATTCCTCAAATGGTTTGTAAAATGTGCTGTGAATATTTAGGATAGTGTACGAATGGTCAGAGACGTCGTATGAAATTGGGAGTACCTATGCAGTGGAAAGAACAAAAAAATCACTTAGATAACTGCTACTTTTGATGTATTAAATTACGTAGTATTAATCTGAAAAAAATTATTTATCCAGTCGTAGAATCAGCCAAAGGACCTCTACCACATTCCCAGGAAGTACCTGTTCCAAAATTATGCTCTAAAAATGAACCCTTGTTTGAAGAAATCCTTGACAAAATGAGTAGCGATAGTGATTTTGAAGAAATACCGTCTACAAACCCCAAACTATTTAAACAAGAAGGATTAAATTATATGGTAAGAGATCTTGAATTGCCTAAGGCATCTGTAGAGGTATTGGCTTCTAGACTGAAAGAGAGAAACTTGTTGGCATCACATGCAAAAGTGACATACTATCGCAAAAGAGAGCAAGACTTACTACAATTTTTTCATTCGGAAGACGATATTGTATTTTGTTCTGGTGTGTAAGTCCTTATTCTGGCAATGGGTCTTTCCGAATACCAGCCAAATAAATGGCGCCTTTTTATAGATAGCTGCAAACGAAGCCTGAAGTGTATACTTTTACACAATGGCAATACATATGGTTCAGTTCCAGTTGCCCATTCTACAAGACTAAAAGAAAGTATACCTAAATATCGCACTTGTGCTAGACAGAATCAAATATAGCGAGCGCCAATGGATTACTTGTGTTGATCTTAAGATGATTAATTGCTTATTATTAAAGCAAAGTGGATTCACCAAATATCCATGTTTTTATTGTCTGTGGGACAGCCGGGCCAAGTACCTACACTGGCAAAAACGAAATTCGCCAGTACGTGAATCGTTGGAATTTAGAAATCATAACATCATAAATCCATTTTTTTTTAGCTGTGCTGTTTAAGTGTTTTGTGTATCAATATGTATTTAGATATTTTAGCAAAAATGGTATTTCTAAGTTGTTATAAGTGATGTTTGTTGTATTCGGTAATCGGTATTAATTAAGAAAAATTCCATTAAAACTGTTTTTAATGTTTCAGGGCCGAATCACTCAACAATTTTCATATCACGTCTAGAGCTTTGTAATAATGAGTGATTCAAGTGGATATACTTTTTTCAATAGCCTTTTTTTGACAGATCACGTGTGAGTCGTGTCATGCTGTCATATTATTTTCGTTTAGTGTTGTTTGGTTCAACTTTGTTACGAAAATTCACGTTCTATGAGGAATGTGTTTCGTGCACTTCGCTCAACTTATGGTCAACATAATCGGTCTACTGAGCGTACTATTCGCAACACTATCACCCATTTTGAGACCCAGCATTCATTGTTGGATAATATTCGACCGAATAGACCACATCCAGCACGCTGTGAATAAAATGTAGTGGCCGTAGCTGAGAGTGTACACGAAGACCATAGAGAGTCAATTCGGCGCCGTTCGCAGCAACGCAGACTGATATATGGAACGACTTGGCGCATTTTACTTCGAGATCTTAAATTGAAAGTGTACAAAATACAGCTTGAGCAACAACTGAAGCCGCTCGACCTTCCCAAGCGACATCGCTACGCTCTATGAGCTCTTGAAAAGTTCCAAGAAGATCCAAAGTTTTCGAGGTTCAGCGATGAGGCCCATTTCTGACACGATGGGTATATAAACAAACAAAATTGCGGCATTTGGGACGAAAAGCAACCTGAAGAGATTCAAGAACTGCCATATCATCCAGAAAAAACAACGGTTTGGTGTGGTTTGTGGGCCGGTGGAATCATCGGTTCATATTTCTTTAAAAATGATGCCGGTGCCAATGTAACCGTCAATGGTGACCGTTATCGTGCCATGATAACCGACTATTTGATGCCTGAAATTGAAGCTCGTGACCTCGGCGACATTTGGTTTTAGCAAGACGGCGCCACTTCCTACACATCGCATCAATCAATGAATTTATTGAGATAAAGTTTATGCGAACAAACCCGCTTCGATTCAGGCCTTGGAGGAAAACATCACGCGTGTCATTCACCAATTACCAGCCGAAATGCTCGAACGAGTCATCGAAAATTGGACTCAACGGATGGACCATCTGCGACGTAGCAACGGCCAACATTTAATAGACATAATCTGCAAAAAATAAATGCCAAAGAATGTTCTTTCAAATGATAGTAAACATTCCCCATTAAATTTGAATTTTCTGTGTTTTTTTTTTTTCTTTGAAAAAGTAAGGAACCTTGAAATGGATCCCGCTTTATTATTGTAAATGCTGATATTAAAAGTAATAAAGCTAAAGTTAGTTTTCTTAAGAAAGAAATTATTAAACACATTTTTTTCTTCTGATATGACAGATTTGGATTCAAGATTTAATAGTTTTATCCGATCGTTTGAAACCCGATGGATAAAAAACTATAGGCATAAGTTGCGCTTTTTACAACAGAATAAGAATTCGTTGGATGCATCGACATCATTTGTCCCTCCACTATGTACATTAAGTGAGCGAAGAAAACTTTCATTTGAAGAGAGCAGCGTAAAAGCAAAAGCTAGAAAATGTAAAAAATTAAGACAAAGCACAAGTTTATCAGTGTCAGCTCATGCTACACAAATGTAATTTAAAAAGTCTGGTCAAACTGCAGCGTTCAAAATAATAAAAGAATTTATAACATCTCCAGCTAAAACTATAATGTGTAGAAATGTGCTCAAAGAGGAAAAACCAAAATAACCGAGTGCGGAAGAAACCCTAGGTGTGTTGGTAGAAGGAGGATTATCAAGACAAGCATATAATATCATTCAAAAAGCTGCACCAGAAAAGTTTCCTTCGTACACCATTGTTCAAAAGGCTAAGGCAGAATATTGTCCTAGGAAAGAATAACAATAAGATAAATTTCTGCACTAGTTAGTCTTCAAGCTCTTCTAAACCATATCGTTCAATGTCTTATTTTACTACAGAAATCTATTATTGATTCCTCAGACAACGCAGATATATCTCAAAACGTTTGGTATTGGTATTGTAAGTGGGGCTTTGATGGAAGCTCCGGACACAATACATATGAGCAAGCATTTCTTAGGATAGTTGCAAATGATTGTTCAGTTTTTATTACTTCCCTTGTACCGCTAAAAATGGTTCGCAAGAACAAAATAATATGGCAAAATCCCCGACCACCTTCTACTAGATTTTGCATACCACTTAAAATTGAGTTCACTAAGGAAATCGCTTCCATCTGTAAGCATGAAAGAGAAGGATTATTAGAAGAACAAAAGTGTTTACTAGATTCATTTGCATCAGTTGGAGAAAGATCAGAAATCTATTGTTGATTTCTTAGACAACACAGAGATATCTCAATTCATTTTATATTGTAAGTGGAGCTTTGATGGAAGCTCCGGACACAGTTCATATGAGCAAGCATTTCTTAGAATAGTAGCAAATGATTGTTCAGTTTTTATTACTTCCATTGTACCACTAAAAATGATTCGCAAGAACAAAATAATATGGCAAAACCCTCGACCATCTTATACTAGATTTTGCAGACCACTTAAAATTGAGTTCACTAAAGAAACTGCTTCCATCTGTAAGCATGAAAAAGAAAGATTATTAGAAGAACAAAAGTGTTTATTACATTCATTTGTGTCAGTTGGAGAAAGATCAGTAAAAGGTAGCCACGTTCTAATGTTGTTGATGATTGACGGGAAAGTATGCAATGGAATAACGGAAACTTTATCCACTCAAAGGTGTTATATTTGTAATGTAACCACTAAATAGTTTAATTCAGTACAAGATATGATTGAAAGACCTATAAACACAGAAAACTTATAGTTCTATATTGTCTTCAATGAAAGATCAGGCTTTTTGAGTACATTCTACATGTATCATACAAACTCCCAGTTAAGGAAT
The DNA here is from genome assembly GCA_932274085.1 of Protocalliphora azurea. Lineage (NCBI taxonomy): Eukaryota > Metazoa > Arthropoda > Insecta > Diptera > Calliphoridae > Protocalliphora > Protocalliphora azurea. The sequence continues at coordinate 25,088,114 of OW026521.1, read as the reverse complement.
ATAGAGCTATGACAGAATTCGAAAAAAATGTTGTGACTGAAACAAAATCGCGTATTCAAAAGGAGTTTAAAGAAAAAACTGGCCTGATTATTGACCAACCAAAATCTGGATTTGGTAATTCAAATGATGATACAACCAGGCGTTTTTTTTTAATGAACAACTTTCCTGTAGTCAGAAAATCAATACTGAACGTTTTCGAAGCTTCACCAAAAATTTTTGTTAGATATAAACAATCTCGATATTTGTGCGACAAAATTTATGACTGTAAAATAAAATTAGTAGAAGCAAATAAGTTATTATTTTCTTCATTATTGAAATAACATTTTTGCCTTTCTAAAGTTATTTTAAGAATAAAAAAAGGCTAGAAACTTAAAAGAAAATTTTGAGCTTAAAAGCAAAATAAAAAGGCTAGATTTAGCCTGAAAAAGGTTAAATTGCCAACACTGGTTCTTACCTTATTTGCAATAAAATGAATTGCTCCCAGTGTAGTAAGAGTACAAATGTTTACTTGTTTTATTTTATTTTAGGTAAAAAAGGTATAAATAAGAATGTAATATACACCTCAAATAACTGACATAAATTTGCAAACATTCTTATCGACATAAACAAATCATTAGAAGAAAAGTAAGTAAGGAAGAAAAAAAGGACCCTACAAAGAGTAACGAAAATAACTAGATACATATTGAAATATCATTACACCAAACAAAACCTTTTGTGATGATTCACATTTATTCTTTATTTTTCAAAACTATAACGTTTCATGTTCACTAGAAAGATTGCTGACTGTCTGTCAGTCTGTCTGTTCATAAGTCTATCTATTCTGCCACTCGATAATTGTCTTTGTGTATGATTTTTTTTTCTTTAAGCAAACATTTTAACAAACCTATCTTACCACTACTTTTCACTGTAGTCATGTTGTAAAAAAAAAAAAAAAAAAAAAAAAAAAAACATAAATGATTTCACAGCATTAAATTTGCAAAAGAGTATAACAAAAAAGAGTATATTGCTAAAACAATTCCTTAAATAAAATGTATTAAGTCAATATTGTAGCAAAACAAAATATATAGAATAAAGTAAACTTGAATTAAATTTTAAATTCCCAGAGAAAAATCTTTAAAAATTGGTTTACCCAAAACCTAAAATGAAATCTGTTTTTAAATGCTATTTAATACTCAGAAAATCAGTTTATATTTTCATACTTTCATTCGTATTAAAATAAACTTATAACCTTTAGATTCTACTTAAAATAATTCTTATATATTTACCTTTTTGTATATTTTGGTAAGCAAAGTAAAATAATCTTTCTAAAACCGAAAATAAAAGCTCACGTTTCCAAGACACTGACTGTTTGTATTATTCAAAAAAAAAAAAAAAACAATTCTTAATTTTATATATTACTTAATATTGTTCATATATTGTTCATATATTTATTTGTAGATACCCAGCAAAAACTTTGCTTTCCTGGTAAGCTAGCAGGTATAATTGGAAACAAAAAAAAACTACTTAGTTTTTGCCTGAATAACTAGTTATTTTTGTTCGAGTTGTCCACAAATTCATGCAGTTATTTTTACACTCTAGGGATACTCAAAAATATGAACCTAAACGAAAAAAAAAACAAAAAAATTTTGCCGTCAGTGTGATTTGAACTTGGACACAAATTAGCCATTCGTTTTAGCGACTAACGTCTTACCCATTACGCCCTCTCGCACTTTATTTTCTAAGTGACAAAAACTTTTTTTATTATGAAATATTTTTTTAAACATTTTCTTCTAAAAAACAAACAGTATGAGAATGGATTGACCACGTGATTGCAATATTACTGTGCCGTTATACTATTGAGTACTTATTTATGTAATAGAGAGTAGAAAAATAATACTGACGCCTCATTACCGAGAAACTACTTTAATAAGTAGTTGCCATTACTGAAAACCAAAAATTTTTTGCTGGGTATTTATTATATACACATATTTCTTTTTTATCATTCACAGTAATTCATTAATTATACAATGTATTTAATGTTAAATACATTCTATAATCTTTCTTTTAATTATTCACATTGAAAATTATTGTATACGATTTCAAAAGTGACATAAAATATCATTTAAAAATATCAATCAATTCAAGCAAGATAATTGTTTAAACTAATTGCTCAATAACAATTAATATACTTCGATTATAATTCATTTGAATGTTATCAATAACTACATTGTGCACAAAGGGGTAAAATTGAGAAAAATGTCGATTAATTGAAAATTGAGAATTAATATTTTGGAAAAGTAATTGACTCTTGGTAAACACAGGTAAAATAAATCATCATTATTTGTTTAAAAAAAAATCTTTATTCTTTTTCACTCTCCGTGTAGAATCGCTTTTCATCAGCCAAAACCCTGCAACTTTTGAAAAGATAGAGATAATTTAGATTTTTTTTCTTACAGAGAGATATTTTTCTTTAGTTTCAATTTCATTAAAATCATACAAATTATTCCAATGATCATAAAAAGACATTAAATATACAAGGACGGATCAATAAGTCCGTGACTTTTCGAACTTCCCTCGTAGTTATTTGAAATTCAATACTATTCTCATCAAGTACCACCTGTTAATAGACTACTGTCAAATTTTGAACAAGTGTCGCCATTTACTTTGCGTAAAAAAAGGATTTTTCGAGGTCCTTAAATAGGAATTTGTTTGGTCAACAATTTCATCGTTGGAGCTCAATCTCTTTCCACCGAACCATTTCTTTAGGTTTGGAAATAGGAAGTAGTCACTAGGGGCTAAAGCCGGAGAATATGACAGATGAGGTACCAATTCGTAGCCATAGAGTTTTGCCATTGAGACTGCACACGTGTGCACCAGTGCATTACCTTGATGAAAAAGAACTTTTTTCTTGGCCATATGTGGTCGTTTTCTTTTTAAATCCTCATTAAATCGGTCTAATAAGTTGGCATAATATTCGCCGTTTATTGTTTTTCCTTTCTGAAGGTAATCGATTTGGATTATCCCGCGTGCATCCCAAAAAACTGTTGCCATCACCTTATTGGCCGACAAAATTACCTTGGCCTTCTTCGGAGTATGTTCACCCGGAGAAACCCATTATTTAGATTATTGCTTGGTCTCCGGAGTACAGTAACGGATCCATGTTTCATCCACAGTTACAGTTTACGTTTATGGTCAATTGAGAGCAAACACGGCACCCATCTTGCAGACAACTTTCTTATACCCAGCTGATCATTTAAAATCAAAACCACACTGCCATGAGAAATGCCTATGACACCAGCAATCTCACACACTATTACTCTTCGGTCGGTCGACACCATATCGTGGATTTTTTCGACATTTTCGAGTGTACTGACCTCAATTGGCCATCCAGAACGTTCAGCGTTATTTTTACTTGTGCGAACACAACGAAAGTCAGTAAACCACTTTTTTACCAATGAAATCGATGGTGCAGAGTCCCCATAGTATTTATCGAGCTTTTCCTTAGTTTGATTGACGGTTTTTTTTTTCGCAAAAAATAGTGTGTAATGAGCACTCTAAATTCACTTTTTCCCATTTTTAGAAAAATACAGAGCTGTTAAACGCAAAGTAAATGATGATACTTGCTCAAAATTTGACAGTAATCTATTAACAGGTAGTACTTGATGGGAAGTGTATTGTATTTCATATAACTACGAGGGAAGTTCTTAAAGTCACGGACTTATTGATCCGCCCTCGTAATATAATTGTCCGTGACAATGATCAGTAAGACCATTAGTAAAATAAATGGTAATAAGTCTGGATCTTTTAAACCGATTTATGAAACTAAAATCATCAATAGAATAGGGAATTAAGCTTTCAGCTTAGCTGGAGTACGTAGCTGGAACACGGACGATGCTACAGTGGGCCAAAGTTGACCAACTCGAAAGTCAAAAACATATCGGGGCTTGTAACCTTTACTAACATGAATGGATTTTATAAATTTAAAATAAACAAAATGCAAAAAAAATTTGTGAAATCTTCAAGTTTCCTTCTATTTTTGGTAATGCTGTGCACTATTGCGGTAAAACCGTATCAAAACCATATAAAAAAACGTAAAGATTTTACAATTTGCAACGTTTAGCTTATTTCAAATTTTTCTACTAGATGCAATGAAAACACCAAAACAGTCATATTGTATATCATTCTAAAGACAATTGCATCTTCTATAAAATAATGTGTAACAAATTTTACTACTTTAAAATTAATAAAAGACTTTTCTCAAACTAAAACAAAAAAAAATCAAATTATGTTTATAGAGACATATATCATAAATTTGAAAATGAGTATTTTCAAAATGTTTAAAATTTTTTGAACATAATACAAATTAGCTAATTAGCGATTGATATATGTAAATATCAGAAAATATGCATAATTTTACTATCTATTTTTAAGCGCCAAAATTTTTCTTATTGAAAATATGGATTTTTTCAAAAAACGAAATTTACAATAAGACTGTCACAGCTTTTTGCAAAACTTTTAAAAACATATCGAACTATCTAATTCGTACCGAACTAAGCAACAAACATTTTTTACAAGCTCAAAAATTTCACTTTTTTCCAAAATTTATCAATTTCGATCACTTCTGGATGTAGGGACCACGTTCAAAATTTGCCAAAATTACACTTACACGCTTTGCTAAGGTGTAGACTTTCATGAAATGTCACAAAGTATTGAATTCCTTTAACAAAATTTTTAATAAAAATTAAAATACATAAAGTTACTTTTTTTGCAAAAAAATTGCACGTTTCAAATTTTTGATTTTGAACATTTTTTCCTATTTATCGATTTAAGATAATTTAACATTTTTTTCTTTAACCTAATTCAAAAAATTTTAGAGAATTTCATCATAAAAAATAGATATTTTTTAAAATAATATTTATTTAAAATTTTATTAACAGGTTCCCAGCATATCACTTATAGAACAGATTCCATTAGAATCGGTTATTTTTGGACAAAAAAAAATATGATTTTTTTTTAATGTTTATTTTGTTTTTCATTTAAATAACATTAAGGACAAAAATTTTTAATTTTATAACAACTAAAGGTTTTTTAATGTTTATTTTATTTTTTACTTAAATAATAACAAAAGAAAAGTATAATTATTATTCATTCGATAATATCTTCTGTCCTCTAGCAGCACTTTCACTTCTTCATCTAAGTCCCGATGTTCTACTTTCCATTGACTTCGAATGCTAAAGATGAGCGGATCTGATACATTAAATAGATCTTAATTTGTAGAATTTCGTGATATTTTTCTTTTTTATTGTTTTATTATTTTATATTATTCCTGGGCTTCTTCTAATAGATCTTCAAGTGGTACTAAATGATGCTTAATGAGAAATTCATTGTTTAGTTTCTTTTTTAAACTTTTTAACTCCTTATTGGTGTCGTTGTTTCTTATTGATCCTGTAAATTCAAAATCCAAATCATAATTGATTTTTGGTATGTGTAGCATGAATTTTATTTTCGTATGTAGCGGTGATAATTCAAATTCATATGCATCAGTATTATCTAATGATTTTTTCGGGAATTGGTTTCAGTGACTTGATATGGTTTGACATATAATACAGCTGGATGAAGCCTTTGTGTCAGTCAAAGTCTGGCCTACTTTTCCATCTATCATTGTTAGCACCAATTGGTTGCTTACTTCAATTGTTTGGCCGTCAATCTCCAATTCGAATGGCTGTAGTGTTGCAATTTGGATTCTAATATCACTGACTTCTTTTTTAGTGGCATTATGAGTTTTCTTTTTAAATTCAAATTTAATTTCCCTGCAGTATTTAGCAGAAGATGGTGTTTGATTTTTCCAAATACCCTTTGTTTACATTTTACTGGTCGAAGGCTCCGAGTCTTATAAATTCTTTATTAATCGAAATAGTACAAATGACCCCATGAATATATCTGTGTATTTTCACATAGATATTGTCCAGAAGAATCATCTCATACCCGTTTGTAAAAGAGAAAGGAAACTTTCGGTTTCCATATTTCTCCAAATCATTTCCTTTAAATTATAGTAGCTAGCGTTGATAAATCTTGAAGTTATACCTCTGCCGAAATCGGTGTGATTGTTATAGTGTCCTTTGGTGGTAAATAGTCCTTTTTAGCAGCAGTTATATGATAATTTGGTGCATAGAGATTTGAGCAATCTGAACTGAGTATATTGCTATTCGGTTAACTTCAAATCCAAAAATAATGCTAATGCCTATTCATTTGAGAACTGATTTTCTTCGCTTGGAATTAGAATACTTCTAAAAATCCGTTTTGTTCTCACTGGATTAGCGTTAAAAACTTTTTGAATGATATTGACTTTTTCGAGGTGTTTCTGTGATCAAAATTGATATATCAAAGTTTCTTGAAAATTTTCGCATCCGATTTCCTCATTGATATTCTTAAGTTTCCACCTTTTAGATCTATCGCTACAGTTGTCGAGTGATTTTGGTGGTCTCCAAGGAATATTTTGGTTTATATTTTTTGAGGATACCTGGATACTAAGTTTGCCCTTTATTCAGTTTTCAAAGCTGGTATATAATCTTTGTTTGCTCCATCCTACTTTTTAGTAGCAATTTTTTAAGTTTTATTTTTTTCCCCAAGTCCAGTTGTATTTCGGTGCTGCATAGATATAGAACGTAACTTAGAACAACCTCTCGCTTTTTGTTTTTAAAATACTCTTCGGTTAATTCCTTAAAACTGAAGCTCTCTACGTTTTATAAAGATTTTAAAATTTGATTGTTATTGCCTAGATATATTATTGAAACTAAGTTTACGTTATACTATGTTCTTAGGTAGAATAAATAAGTACAATAAAAAAAGTGCAAAAAAACCAAAAAGGCCTAAAATTAGGTGAAATACGCTATAAAATTCAATAATAAAATAATAACTATGTGATATACTTAAGACACTTATCACAGCTTATAGGGCTTGTTGTATTTATATTTAAGTCATATGAACAGCTAAAGTATTTCATTCTAATGGAAAAAGTGTCCAGAGAGGTACAAAAGTATATATGGGGTTAAAGAGGACACTTTTGCCTATCTCCTGATAGCAAAATTTGTTTAATTCCTTCTGACCCTCAAAAGTTCTATTCCACTAAAATTCAAATTTGACTAAAATATAGTACCTGAGAGAACATTTAATAACGCAGCAGGTGTAAATGGTACAGTGACATATCATACCATTTCTTCAAGACTGTTATCCTACAATTATCAATAATAGTTTGCGAGTAATGATAATTTACTTCGGATCAAATTTACAAAAATTAATTTTTTTTTTTTTCTATAAAATAACATAAAATATTTGTCTCTAATAGCATGTCACGCCTACAATTACTAATATTTTGAGCTAATTTTTTCGCTACCTTATTATTATTTGCAATATGTTTACCATTGAATGGCATTAAAATGTTGGAAATTGGTGCTAACAAGAAATTGGATTTTTTTCCAATGAAATTAATTTCTGAGCTACCATGCGCCGTTAAAGTTATAGATTTTTTGCAATTTTTACTCACAGTGGTAAAAACTGAAAATTTTTTCAAGTTTATATTTTTATATATTATTTTATAAAAAGTGGCTTTTTTACAATGGAATTGTTGAGCACAGGTATTTAAAACATAATTAAGCAGTTTTTGTTAAACAAGTTTTTGTATATATATTTTTTATATAAAAAAAGGTCTGAAGACAGGCATTTTTTACTTTTATATAGAAATTCCAAAAAGTTTTAGATAAGAATTAAGGCAAGAATTAAAATTTTGTATTTTAACGTAATATATATGGTGTGGAAATCAAGAAAAATATTTTCCAGATTTTTTGCGATTTCGAAGAAAAAAAAAATATTTTGCAAAAAAATCCAATAAAAATATACTTGTTTTTTGAACATCATTATATATTTAAAATTAAAGTTTATTTAACTTATTTATTTGCTTTATTCAAAAAAAAAGAGATCTATGTAGAATTTGCCTTAGTAAATTACTTTAATGTACAAAAATAATTTTGAATTGGCATTGGCATGACAGGTCATCATATGGAAGCCGTGGTCAATTATGTTCCGATCTTTTTGAAATTTAGCTGTAAGACTAATATTCAAGTATATTTTATTTGTACTTAATTTTATCTTTATCGTCTTATATAGGACCTATGGTCAATTTTGAACCGATTCTCATGAAATTTATAAGTATGATTTTTGCTTAGACAAAACTCACCTGTTAAAAAATTTTTGAAAATGCAGTCATATTTTAACCCATTTCCGGGAAAAACTTTATATGGGGGTAAGTGAAATAATGGTGGCTATTCATGAAAACGCGTCGAAGAAGTGAACATTTCCATTAAAACAAAAATAAAGTATAAAAAAATTGTTTTTGTTTACCATACATTTTTAAAAAGGAATTTATCGTTTTTAAAAGAGAGAGAAACGCGTTAAAATTTTCACGTATATTACATTTTAAAAATGTATGGTAAACAAAATCAATTTTTTAAACTTTGTCAAGAATAGCCAGCAATGGTTCGATTATAACCAATTTTAACATGCTATAGAATTGCCCCAAAGAAATGCTCACATAACGAATTTATTAGGTTATCTTTAAAACGACGAACTACAGATTATCCCAAATGTTGGTTACTGATGTACAAACAGCTGGACGCACAGTGGTTTAGGCTAAAAAAAAATATATTTATAAATTCAGTAAGTACTTATTTGATGCACTAATGACCTAATTATTACAAGAAAAATATAAATAATGATGTGCTTTACACCTTCCTTGAATAAAGCGCCATTTTTGACGTTTCTACCCCAATGTGCGGTGCTACCAAATAAAAACAATTGAATACACTTGGAATGTAGCACAGTGCTCTTTATAGATATGGCTTAGTAGATTATTATGCCATTTTGCAATTTTTCAATATAACCCTAAAATCAAAAGTTATTTCCTATAAACCGATTTTTCGGACTACGCAGATTTAAACAGTCTTAACTCGAATGCTTGTTATATAATTTGAATTTTTTAAACGATATCGGAAAGAATAGAGGTTAGCCTTTCTAAAGAATATATATATTTTTTTTTCATAGCAATATTATGTAAGATATTAAAAACATAAACTACGTTTTTTTCTATTTTTTAGTCTTACTTTTTTCAGCCATTTTAGACCCACACTTTCTTAGAAAACTTTATCCTTCATATTTTTTTCAAATACTGTATTTTATAGAAAATAAAATGAGCCATCAATTGATAAAAACGTATTAAAATTGTAGAAAATATTATTTTTTTCTTTAAGTTGTAAAACTCACAAAAATTTGTTATTTTACATATATCTTGTTGTTGTCATATTTATGATGCAAAATAATGGCAACAACAAAATACACGTCAAATAACAAGATTGTATGAGTTTTGTAAATTTGATTTATTCCTAATAAAATATAATATTAAATATAAATTTTAAAAAATATTTTTTTAATTAAGTATGGGTCAAAAAATGCTATAAAATCCAAAAAAAAAAAATCGAATAAAAAATAAACAAGTAGAATTTCTTGTATATTACACAGTTTTTATTTTTATTTTTTTTTTTTTAATATAATTTTAAAAAAGTATAAGAACTTTTCTTTTCAACGTCATTTAAAAAACTTAAATTCGTTAACAGTTATTCGAGATAAAAAAAGCCGCAATTTTCCAAATGTCTTTTTCATTGTAGCATCGTGTTATGGTAATCAAAAGTCACAGCAAATTCATAATAAGCGCTTAAAACATGCACTAAATATGTTAAAATATGCCACAAAAAATAAATTAAATAAAAAACATAAATTTTCATTTTAGTGTCATATTAAATGAAATATATATATATATATATATATATATATATATATATATATATATGTATATATATATTATTTATATTTATATTTATATTTATATATGTAAATACTCAGCAAAAAAAAGGTTAAAGTGCTTCCAAAAAAGAATATTTTCACCACTTTAAAAGTAGAACTAAGTGCATATTTGTGCTTTTTGAAAGTTATTAATAATTACCAAAAAAATGTGAAAAAACAATGTAATATTAGCAAAAAAAAAGGTCAAAATTTTCCAAGAAAATTTAAATTTTACAAATTTAAAAGTATTTTTAATATCTTTAATTGAAGTGATGACAGAATTTTTATTAAAAACTTTTATAAAGAGAGTTTTAAGAAACATACTTAAAAAACAATGAACGAGATGCATAATAGAAGAACATCCTACCAATGACAACCATTGATTAAAAAAATAACTTCTGCATATCTTTTTCAGTTCTTTCTTATTTTTTTCTATTTTGTTGGGTGTTAATATATATTATTATTTACGTACATAGATAGAGAGAATTTGCTCTTTATTTTGAAATGTAAAATTTACCCTATTCGATATTAACAGTGCTTTTTTTAAATGATTTTGAGTATATTGTGGAAAGCATTTACTTGGTCTTAATCTGAAACTAAAATTGCAGCAACTGTATTGGCAGCAAACTTATTTCGATGACTGTTGTCTCCCTGATAGATTGATTTTTCTAAAATAATATTAAGTTTTACACAGCTTATTGTTCTTTCAAACAAAATATTCTCATTTGTAGTTTCTTTAAAAATTTAATCAAGGCAAGGTTATGTTATAAAAACAGTCGACCTCAGAAACAAATGTTGCTTATACATATATGAAAGTATTTGAGATTTTCATTAAAAATAAACTTCAATGTCAAAAATGTGATAAATTTCAACGTCAAAAATGCCAAAAATTTTAATAAATAAGAGAAAATTATTTATTTTGTAGAATTTTTATACCTTAACTCAATAACTTTGATGGCGCATCGCTTACAATAATCAACGTCCTTCTATGATTGTTAGTTTTTGATATATAGCTTACCAAAAATTAACTCTTCTATGGTATTTTTCAAAGTTAAAAATTTTGAAAAATATTTAAGTCGCTTTATCAAAAGTTCACAGAATTTTTTTTTCTGCACAAAAAATTATTTTAAATTGTAATTTTTCACAAAACATTACACGCAAATATGCTTCTATGGCAAGATATGCAAAAACGTGCATTTTCAATAAAATATGCAGAAATATGCATTAACAAATCGATGCTAAGCAAATTCTCTGATACGGAAAGATATTTAGTTTTCACTACTTTAGGAGTAAGAACAAAAAACATGCATTTGAATGAACTTCCGGTCCTTGGTAATCAATATTGGTTTCAGTAAAATCGATACATAAATACATGAGTAGTTATAATAATCAGGGGTAGAATAGGAAGAATGCTCATTTTTTACTTATTTAAAAGAGTAATTCAATGCAGCTAAATTAACTTTAATTTTTAAGATTATTTTTATTTATTTATTTTTTTTTTATTAATTTAACTATTATGCAGGCGAAATAAATGCAAAATAAAACAAGTAAGAAAAATATAGTCTGCCAATATTTTATTTTACTAAAATATACGAATACAGAATGTTAAGGTAATACTAACATTTATATGATTTTATACACTTTGGAGTGATTCTCGCAAGTGGGCTTATATAGAAGCTATGGTATAAATATGGAAAATAAAATTGTTTTAATGAATTATTCAAAACGAATTATTCCAATTGAATTCCTTTGCAGCTGTATATCGCGGTTAAGAAAAGATTTTGAATAAAATAAAGATGTGTGAATGTTTATAATATTCGTGTGTATATATATACATGTGTTAGTTTTGTTAAGGTTTTATGTCTTTTTGCTACTGAGTTGATAAAATTGAAACAACAATAGTAATGCTTGAGGTAATAAGAAATTTATTTGTGCGTAATATCAAGTGTAATTATGTACTGTCTTGAAGTAAATGAGAAGTTATATACAGACATACTTAAATACATATATATTGTTTTTTTTTACTTATAAGTATAATGTATGCACTTTTTTTACTGTAAATTGTTTTATATAATTAATGAAATAGATACATATATCGGAAAATAATTGATTAAAGTATAGTACACTACATATAAATATATACAATATTTGTATATTAAAAAAAAGGTTAAAATTATTTAAAATTTTTGATAAATAATTTTATATACGAACTTCTTTTACCTTTCTTTTATCTGTGTACATTTATTTAAATAAACAAATATTAGTAAAAAAAATGGCATAAAAATTAATTTAAAACTAATTATTATAAAAAATGTGAAAAAACATAAAAAATTAAACTATGACTCTTAGCTGCCATGGGAACAGTTATAACATTAGTGTCTTCAGAAAATGAATAAAATGCATTTTAAACGGATGTTCTAATGATTCCAATTTCATGTCTCCAGGTTTATATTTTAAAAAAGAATATTCAAGCTGTGGGCTACAGTACCATTTCGTAACCCTTAATGAATTTCTCATTCAATAACACAGGTTATGATTTTTTGGTTTAGAAGATTAATAAAAAAGTACCAGTAGTTTACATCCAAAACATTCGAAGGTTCAAAAAGTACAAATTTATTTATTTATTTTTTTTTAATTATTATTCTGAGTAGAAAAAATAAGATTACATAGAATCATATATCTTTAATTTCATGCTTGTAGCTTAATTATTAAAAAAAGAAAAAAAGTACCCTTAGAAAAACGAAAATATACCACAAAATATGCCTCTTTTATTCCTTACTCACATAGGACTATGAATCTATATTTCATGTTTTTAAGTTCATTATTATATAAAATTCAAAAAGTACCATTATAAGAGAGTATATTTAGTTTCATGTTTCATTGTTCAATTTTACAAAAAATTCAAAAAGTACCATTAGAAAAACAAAAAGGTACCCAAAAGTCTCCTATTATGGATTCTCTTTCACTTAGGATCATATATCTTAAATTTCATGCTTTTAGGTTCAATATTATAGAAATTTTACAAAGTAGCAAAAGCAGCAAAAAGTACCTCAAAGTACCCCTCATGAGCTCTTACCCACATAGAACTAAGTGTCTTTAATTTCACGTTTCTAGGTTCATTATTATAGAAAATTTAAAAAGCACCATTATAAGAAGGAAAAGTAGCAGAGTCCCCCTCTTGAATTATTATCCACCAGCATCATGTATCTCTAATTTCATGTTTCTTGTGAATTTTTATCCACATATGACCATGAATCTTTAATTTCATGCTTCTAGGTCAGTTATTAAAAAAAAAAATTCAAAAAGTACCATTAGAAGAACGAAAAAGTACCACAAATTCCCCTCTATTGAGTTCTCGCTCTCTTCGGACTACATATACTTAAAGTTCTTATTTCTAGGTTTAATATAATAGAAAATGCATTACTGAGTTTGAATAAAACGTATTTTTCCATTTTTTGGAATGTTTTTTGGATGTAAAAAATTGTATTCCAATGAATTTCTAAATTGTAGTGAGATCCCATATTAAAAGATGCATAGGTAAAATAGGTATAATTTTTAAACGTTTGAATTTCAAAAAAGTATCAAATTAATATTTGTCATTTTTCGAATACGATATAAATTTTATGTTTATTTTGCTGGTTCAGAAGATACATACTTGCCAAAAAAGTACAAAAAACAGGTTTTACCTGTTTTAAAAGGGCCGATTTTAAAAAAGTATCAGACACTTGTCCGCTTAGTTTTTAAATGAATAACGATAGGTAATAAGTTTTTTATATCTATATTTGCTTAGGAGATATAAGGCTACCGATTTTACCCGTTTTCGCCCCCTTTTTACCCCTAAACATCAGAATTTCCAAAAATCCAACCTACGGTTCAAATTTTATGATAAATCATTCAGTCAGTCACGTTACTCTTATATATATATATACAGCTAATCACATTCAAAGTCGGGCAGAAGCATGAACACATTTCTACACGCTATATCTATGTTTCTATGAAAGAAAATACATCTCACTTTCTTCTATATTATTACAAAAATCCTTTTATTTAAAAGCAAAAAAAAATTCATGGTCCTTTATAAAATGTACATGAAACCTAAACTAAGAAAATACCACTTTTCTGTTTCACATTAAAAGTCGGGCAAGTAATTTTTTTGAGAAAGTACAATGGTAAATATACCGTTACTTTGTGTTTTCAGATATTATAACGAGCTATAGATAAAACGGATTAATTTCAAACAAACAACGTGAACCCCGATCAAAGAAACTATCCTCCAAGTATGAAATAATGGTTTTAAGAGAAGTGAAGAAACATCCCTTTTTATCTGCACCAAAATTGACTGCAATGGTCAAGGAAGCTTCTGGGACAGAGGTTAATCCAGAAACAATACGAAGACTTCTTCGAAAAAATAATTTTCATGGCCGAGTTGCACGAAAAAGCCCCTCATAAGCAAGAAAAACCAAAAAGATCGACATGTTTTTGCTCGTCAATATATGGCCAAGCATTTTGATTGTTTGAGCACTGTAAGTAGGGGCAAAAATAATGTAATGGTTTTAAAAATGAATTTTTAGGTACTATTTACTGATGAAAATAAATTTAATTTGCTTGGATGTGATGGAAGAGGTAAAATATAGCGCAAACCAAACAAAAAAGTAGAAGGCAAAAATTTAAGAAAAACAATCAAATATGGTGGAGGGTCGTTGATGGTTTAGGGGTGTATGGCAGCTTCGGGAGTTGGCAATCTGTATCTCATCGATGGAATAATGAACAAACATGTTTATTTCACAATTTTGAAGACCAATTTGAAAGAAAGTATTCAGAAACTTGGCATTGAAGCTAACTTCCAAAAATGATGTTGCTCTATAATTGTCCGAAGGTGATCAAAACACTTGCACCAATTTATTTTTTTTTTTTTTATTTATTTATTTAATAGCGAATGAAATTACAATTTCTTACAAGCTAGCATATATATTATTCTTAAAGCTATTAACAATAAAATATTTTCATAATCATTCAATAACAAAAACTTATTATTTAACTAAGTTAAAAATATTCCTCTTAATGCGGATTGGATTTAATGAGAAATCAATATATGGATAGAAACTGTTAAATTGATTGCATATACATCCCATGGGATCATAGTTAGCATAATTGGTTCGAAAATATTTTATTTTTAAAGGAGTATAATTTCTAGTTGGACGATTTGGGATTACGAATTCGATCTTACGAAGCAGGAACTCAGAATTAATTGAACCGTTTACTAAATTAATTACAAATGAAATATTCATATATTTTCTCCTACTTTCAAGAGTAGGGAGATCAATAAGCTGTAATCGACTTTTATATGATGGTAAATTAATATTAGGATTTCATGGAAGATTACGAAGACAAAATAAGAGAAATTGTTTCTGGACCGATTCAATTTTCTTTATATGAACTTCGTATTGAGGATCCCAGACCACGGAAGCATATTCCAGGATTGGTCTTACAAGAGGTATGAATAATTGCTTGGAAACGTAAGGATCATTAAACTCTCTTCCCCAGCGCTTGAGGAAATCTAGAACTCCTTTTGCCTTATTAACGATTTGCGAAACGTGGGAGTTAAAGGATAGTTTACAATCAAGCAACACACCCAGATCAAGAAATTATTCGACTAGATCAAGTTGGTATTCATTTATTGTGTATCTGCAGAGTACTGGACTTCTTCTATAGAACATCATGTGTTTACACTTTTTTAAATTCAGATCCATTAGATTCATCATACACCAATCATAAAGATTGTCAAGATCTGATTGGAGTAAGGAACATTGATAGGAATAGTTAAAGCTATGGAACAGCTTTGCATCATCAGCATACATTAATATTCTAGAATTCTTAATGCAAGCTGGTAAATCATTTATAAATATTAGGAATAATAAGGGGCCGAGATGACTAACTTGTGGAACACCAATTTAAAAAAAATTAAATAAAACTATGCAGCTTTATAGACAACACTACAGAATATAAAACTAAAAAAAATTAGGACAATATCTTGAATGACAAGATTTAAAATTTTCGAATTTCGACCAGAAGTTATTTTTGCGGTTTTTTTTAGTAATAAAGTATTTTTTTAGAACTGATATTCAGACTAAACAAAATTATTACAGAATAATATAAAACATATCTCAGAATATATATTCTGAAGTTATTAGGGAAATTGGACAAGGATAATCTTTAAAACACAAAGGTCAAATGTCAAATTTTGATATATTCGATAGTTTAAAGGAAAACACAATGAAAACTTGTTTATTTTTATCTGTATTTCGATAAAATTTTATAAAAATATAACTGAAAGACCTTTGCTGATAATAGCAGTAACAAAAATAAATTTAACCCTTAACTGAGCTAAGAGTCAACATTTTTTCAAACGCACCTATTTTTAAATATTTGTAAAGTAAATTATATTAATAAATTACTTTATTATATTATAAACATGGGCAAATAAAATGAAAATTACTTAATTTTGACCAGTAAAGTCATGTAGAACCATCAAAATTCCTCATAGAAATTATTGCATCCAAATCCAGTTAAAAAAAAAAATAATTTTCGTCTGCTTTAAAAAATTTAGATTTTGACCTTCTTATTTTAAAAGTAATCCTTGCCCAATTATCTTAAAAACTACAGAATATATTTTCTGAGGTGTGTCTTATCTTATTTTGTAATGGTTTTGTTTAAGCTAAATATCACTTCAAAACAGATTTTACTTTATAACTAAAAAACTGCAAAAAATGCTTTTTTGCCGATATCCGCAAAAATCAAACGGCAGGTACGCCTTGGTTATACAATACATTGATCTAATTCTTTTTTAATTTTATTTCCCATGGTGTTGTCTATAAAGCTGTATAGTTTTATACGAACTTTTTTGAAATTTGTTTAACAAAATTTTTAAAAGTTTGAAATTGGAGTTTTGAAACGGTCTGAAAAAAATCAATATTTTTTTAAGCAGTCATGGAAAGCAATTTGAATTATCCTGGAGAAACAAAAACGTATTTTTCAGTAATTATAGTTCAAATTTAAATAAAAGAAAAAATATTTTATTTAAATATTTCTTAAAAAAATACAAATTTGTTTTTACACTCCTTACAAAAGTATTAAAAAACACATTAATGGTCTGGAGAATTCGTAATAATTTTAAAACTTTTTAACCGTTACTTTTGATTTTTTTAAATCTTGTTTGATAGATAATTATGCATAGATAACAATTTTTTAACATTTTGTTAGAAAGCAAAGGATTTAATAGCCTGATTTTTCAAATTATAAATCACATAACGACTGGTCTCATATAAAACTTTCTCGAAAATCTCGAAAATCACTTTGAAGCAGTTATGAGAATGTTTTAGAAATGGCAATTCTTTTAGTTTTCCTTTTTAATTTTACAGTGTTTCAGATAAAAAAAAAAAGCTCCTTTGAGAGAATTAATTTCCAATCTGTTAAAAAACACGCTTTGGAGGAATTTTACGGAGTATTATAATGATAAAGCTTTTATAGGATTAAAACTTCTATACTTAAATAAAAATCTAAAAATAAGGGTTTATGTCTGTACTATTTCAGTAAATTATTTTGTCATGTCTATGCTATTGTAGTAAGAGCTTTTAACATATGGGTCATTTCATATGGGATTGCATTTTTTAAAACAAATAAGAACTTTTTGTTACCGCAAGGTGTGCAAAAGTTAATTCAAATACATAATTATTCTTTTTGGGAACAAAATTGGATAACTATATGATAACATGGGATAATAAAATGGAATAATAATATGAAGAATGGCACAATATATTATAAAATGGAATTGTAATATGACAATGTGGTATAATAATATAATAAGATAGAATAATAATATAATAACACCAAACCATAATCTGATAGATTAGGATAATGTTGTAGCAAGATTGTTCAATTATATGTAAAACTAAGATCATAACTTGAAAAACCAAACCATGAAATCGGACACAATATGACAAAGTGAATCATAATAATTATTACTGATTATCATTTCCATTTCTTGCTGTGATCATATGTTCCAATCATAATATATTGCTCTTACAACTATATTTTTTCTTTGCGTGTATGTATTGGAATGAATACTATAATATTGACTTTAATAAGTTAAGTGCGAAAGAAATTTGTTGCGGAAGTATATTATCTCTTTCAATAAAAATCTATTTGTTAAAGCATTTGATAATTATTTATTTTTAAGAACTTTAATTAAGAGATTAGTTTTTAAACATTTTGTTTTTAAATACTTTTATAATATTGAATTTAAGACATTTAATTTAGTATTAAACTCCTTCAAAATATAATTTTATTAATTTTATATCATTGTTATGAATTCTGGATTCATATAAGAAAATCCAATGAAATCATTTTGATCCAAATTCATCATGAATAATTTATCGGTTGGAGTTAAATCAGTTTTCTCCTTAGTGAATGTTGTATCAAAATTGCTAATATCTTTGCGATGTTTCTAAAAATGGCAAGAAATATTAATTAAATTAATTCAATTTAAAACAAGAGTAAAAATTATTTACAATATGAGGCACAATAGGAGGATCAATCCAATCTTTGGCCTCTGCAGCTTCCCAGTCCACACCACTGTAAAATGGATGAGTTTGTATCTCGTTACGAGCAAATCTGCCTGCACCCAAACGGTTGTTGGGTTTTTTGGCCAAGAACTTTAGGAAAAATGTTTAATGAATTTTTATTTTAATATGTTAAATTAAGCTACTAACACTAGTTATGATATCCATAGACTCTTGAGTAAAATGTTTGGGAAATACTGCCTTCTTTTCTTTGGCATTTCTAAAAATGGTATTATCATCATCTCCCTCAAATGGTTGTTGACCAGCCATCATTTCGTACAATAAAACACCATAAGCCCACCAGTCCACAGTGTGACCATAAGGTTCACACATAATTATCTAAAATTATTATTGTTTTTTTTTTTTTAATAATATTTCTCTTTTGTTCTTGTTCTTCTTAAAACTTACCTCTGGTGCCATGTAAGAACTAGTACCACAAAATGTCTTAGTGGTATCATTTTCTCCTATATTGTCCTTGGATAAGCCAAAATCAGCCAATTTAGCATGTCCCTCCATATCAAGCAAAATATTATCCAATTTCAAATCACGATAAATAATCTTACGATCATGTAAAAAGAATAAAGCCAAAGCTATTTCAACAGCATAAAATCTTTAGAAAAAGTAAAAATTAAACATACATAAAAACAAAGAAAAAATAAATAAACCTACAAGGCCACCGATTCCTTAAATCTGCCATACTGTTGCATATGATATAATAAATCACCACCCTTGCAATATTCCATAACAAAAAATAAACGATCCTGAAGAAAAGAAAAATTATCTTTAATTAAACTAAATTTTTATTTAAAAATTTCTACTTTTACTCACCATAGTTTGAAAGCAAGAATGCAAGGATACCAAAAATGGTGATTTACCCGGCAAAGCCAAAATACTCTTCTCAATCATGGGCAATTCCATGTCATCTGTCTGTATGATGACATCCTTCCTTAATACTTTGACAGCATATAGCTCATCGGTACCACGCCTCTCAGCTAATAGTATTTTACCATAAGATCCTTTGCCTAAGACTTTGATGAAATTAAAATCAGCTGCCCTAATCATATCGCGTTTGCTCATATTGTGTGGCATATCCTTATTATCCATACGACGAGTATTGGAGGGTTTTTCACGCTGCAGATCAAAGAGAATTAATAGCAAAATGTTTGAAAGAATTAAATCAACTATTAATTGAAATAAAAACATGTATATAAAATGTTCAGTTTAACCCTTATAATTTTTATTTTATCCAGCCAATTTTATTTCGACTCAGAAAGTGTTTCTCAGTCGAATGGTACATTGTGTGATCAATCACATAAATTTTGGTAATAAATCTGTATCTTCTAAACAGTTTAAATTATTTATTTTTGAAAAATTGCCAAAAATTGGTTGTTGAAACTATTTAAACGATTTTTTGATAAACGAAAGTTTGATATTCATTTTATATAAAACATAAGAAAAAAAAAAAGTCTTTTGAAAAGTTGACTTTTTTCATAAAATCTGCACTGCAGGATTTGTTTTTGTTCGGGTTTGAGGTAGTTTAGTGCCAAATCAATCAAAATATATTTTGTAATTTAACAGCATCAGTAAGTTAAAAAAAAAAAAAACTCGCGTGACATTTTTTTATTAATCGATAAACATGATCTTTTTCTAAATACATCATTGATTAATTTGGAATTTTTTTTACTAACCATTTATGAAGCGTTTTGAAATATGTAAAGAAGACAATTTTTTTTTAATAAAATTTTGAGAAAAAAGTGAAAGAACTGTACTATATATAACTATATTTTCGTAATATATAACTATATTTTCGTAAGAAAGCAATTTCTCATACTAATTTCCGAGCGCAGATTTTGGACATTTTTCACCGCTAGAATATGTTAGAAATTACAGAATATTTTTAATAGATTTTTCACTCATATCCAGTATTGCCAGTTTAGCCTTTTTAAGGCCAAATCTAGAATTTTTCGTTTGCTTTTAGCCTCAAAATTTTCTTTTTAGCTTCTAACTTTTTTTAAAAAAAAGCTAGAATCTAAAAAAATTCTTATAAAAGCGAAAAATCACCCAAAAATTGGGAAATGATTAACTAAAAAGGATTTATTATTAAAAAATGAAAAAAAAATCAAAACATTAAGTCAGTTTTCATATGAAATATAACTCAAATTTGTATGAAATTTTGTGGGCGATTTTTCATTGGATCATTCTGTTGAGAGTCGTTCTATGTTTTATTTATAAATTAGTTACAATATCTTTAAAAAAATATCAGAAACTAGTGAGAACAAAAAATAAATAAAAAATAAAAATAGATTAACTTTTTCTGGCTTTTTTTTTTTTTTTTGAGCATTTAGCCTTTTCTAATCTTTTCAAATTCCAATTTAGATTCTTTTGTTCTCACCTTCTGGCAACACTGCTCATATCTCCCAGGACTTATTCCCAAAAGAGAAATAAAAAAAGAAATAAAGTCGAATCGAGGATAGGGCATGTGAGGAAGCCGTTGCCCCAAGCGCCTTTTGATCTACTTTGCACGCATTTACATTAAGATTACTTTTGATAACATTAAAAAAATATATATGGGCAAGAATAAAAAGCCCAAAAGTAAAGTAATTGCCACCTTTTTCGAAAAAAGGTAAATATTTTAAGGCTTCCTGCCAAAAATAAAAAAAATAAAGATGGACTTTTTTAGATACACGTCACTAAAGAATATTCTTATAAAGAAAAAAAATATGTTAATAAAAATATTTTAAAATTTTTTATATGGCAGCTTAAGCTTTGATAAATCCACTACTAAAAAAAATATTTTTATATCTTTTATATAACAAAATTTATGGCCACTAAATAAATATCACTTTCAACACATTCTCCAAATTTTATCTAAATTGGTAACCAAGGGTCAGATTTTTTTTAAATTTAAAGTGGAATTACTCAGTTCCAATTTCAGATCAATATAACTTTTTATCAAATATATACATTTATACGATTTTTTCAGCAATATTATTTAGAATTTTGTAAAGAAATATTGAGGAAAAATTTATTTCGACCTAAGTATCTCTTAAACTAAAAGAAATAACCTACACATATTTTTTTGTAGGGATTTATGAGGACTATAAAATTTTTTATGTGAAATCATAGATGAATTTTTTTATAATTTAAACAAAAATTGCATTTCCGAAATGACCAATTTTAGACGTCCACATATTCCTTATCTGACCCGCTAGGAATCTGTGTTTTTTCAAATCAACTCGAAAACACCTCGCCTCTAGTCAGGTGAAATTTTATTGAGATATTTTCAACGGTTCACAAGTTACAAAATTATTTCCAAAAAAAAAGAGTTTTGGAACCACTGTGCATTCGGAAAAAAATTGGTTTGTGAATGAGGTATTATATATTTAAATTACTTAAACTAAGAAAGAATAACTAAGAAGAATTTTTGGCCGAAATTCACCACCGTGCATCAAGACAAACGCATATTTAGTTTATATAAAATACCACTTTGAAAAAGGTATCCCTTTTTGGGTAATATTTTTTTTTTTTTTTTGTCAATTTTTGATTTTATATTTATTATTGCATAACTTATTTTTACTTACACGAACTTCATCCCTCAAACGTGCAATATCATTGACAGGATCACTGCAAGGTATATTGTAATGTTCACCCTCCACCTGAGATAAAAATTTATACCAACCATCAATGGGTTCCTAAAAAAGACAAGACAATGAAATTAAAAATTAAGTTTTTTTTATAAATTTTAAAATATTAAATTCAAGTTTAAATAAAAATTAACCTTAAATTTTAACAGAATACAAATTTCACTACAAATTAATTATAAATTAAAAGATTTTTTTTTTAACAAATTATATAAATATTTCCCATATTTATAAGATTTTGTAAAATGTGAGAAAATTGAAAATAACTACCTTTTGTATTTCATCCAAACTGAATGAAAAGGAGCCCATAAAATCATTACGTGATGTACGATCCCAATCCCAAACTTCTATAAGTAAACGTTTCTCACGATCGGGAGGTGTTATGTCGCTAGAAGAATTTTATAATTAAATTTCTTCGTTTTTTTACTTCTATTATTTTTAAGGATTTTTTTGTGAATAAAAACTGGTTAACTTACAATGTAAATGTCTCATTGAAAACTGGATTTAAATTTTTCTGTATAGTTTTGGTTTTCTTTTTGGTTTTGCCACTGCGATCGGGATGTAGCTGTACTGCTACATAGGGATCGCTGAGACCATTAGTATCCATGGGTATTAAATTAGCTGCCTCTTTGACTGGTTAAAAACAAAATTATTGTTCATATTTTCAATTAGAATTTAAGATTTAAAAAAACTCTTACTCTCCACTTTTAAAGAATTTCCTTTAAGTTCTACATACAACAATAGTTTTCCTCTAATTTCACTAATATCCGAACCACAGAGAGGAGGTACTTTCTCCTTACAGCCATGATGGACATTTAGATTACAGTCTAGAAATTGAAGCAATAATTATTTAAAAATCTATTTAAAATATTTTTAAAACCAAAACTAAAATAGGAAAATATTTCAGAAATTTTCGATTAAAAGAAAAAAAAATTCCCTTTTGTTTTATTTTTTATCTAAACTTTTCTAAGATAATTTTTCTTTCGAAATATAAAAAATATACTCACTGTCACATTTAACGCCCTGATGTGCCACACCATGTAACAACAGACCACAATCATCACAGAAAGTAGGAGCGGAATAGGTGGTGGAAACCCACACATGCTTGACTTTGGCACAATCAGCATCAATATCAGTCTCAGTGCCAGGACACTTAAATACCACAAAACTAACACATTTTTGATGGATATTAAAACGACAATCTGCAATAAATTTATTAATTTAATTGAAAAATACAAATTATTTCCTTTTCATGAATGCCAAGAAACAAACCTTCACACTGGAAACCCTGCTTGCCAAAACCCCTATTTTTCATGATTAAACAGAAAAGAAAATAATTTAATTAGTGTAAATTTTTTTTAGGCTACAAACTTAAGCATTAAATTGTATAATCCTTCTTACCATATAAAATCCTTACAATGACCACAATACGTGGGCTGTTTGAAAAATCTTACAACAAACTTATGACCCATTACCACTTGCATGCCTTTACGTTTCATGCCACCACGTCTCAAACGATTCTTCATGTAGTTGGTGATGTTGGCTTCACCTGTTATCTCCAGCAGGTTTTTAGGTAGCCCAGTAGCTGCCGCTGCAGCGGCTGGAGCTGCTGTTGCTCCTGCTGCTGGTGCTGCTGCTGCCATGACTTATCAATTCAAATGCAAACTAAAGGCTTAATTCCAATTATTATCTTTTTTTAAATTCTAACTTTTCTCTAGCTTTAAGTCTTAGCACTTAGAAGTGTTGTTGATGACTGTAGCTTTTAAAATTTTCAAACTAAAAATGTGTGTTCTAGAGAAACCTTTAAAGTGTATATTTTTTTTTCTTTTTTGTCCAAACATAATGTATAAAAATTTACCCTTAAGTAAGTTTAAGGTGTTTTTTTTTTTCACTGCTGTGTTTGACAATACATAGAGGTTAAATTAATTGGTTTATCAGGGGTCATCGTTTACATATGCCGTATATGGGCAAAAACACAAAAATTTTAAAATTCGACCGAATTGGACTTTTTCTTTCATGGCACATTGATACCGCTTTCAACGGGATTTAAAGAGGATTAAATCATGCAAACCCTTAATTTTTATTGAAAGTTTTTTCAAATATTTAGTTACGGCTGGTTTTTTATCTCTTTTGTTCGTTTTTTTTTTTTTTTTTTTTTTTTGACATTCTAAATTTGATTTAGAGAGCTAACTTACCACCAAAAATCACCTGTTAAAAAAAAATTTACAAAAAGTCCAAAATTTTTGCCAAAAAATTCAAAATTCAATTCACGCAGGAAAGCAATTTTCTGAAAATAGTCCTGAGAGTGTGCCAGGCGAGAAATTGTATTTTTTTTAAAATTCACGCTTCTTTTTTAAAAATTTGGCGAGCCCAAACCTTGTTATTTACGAGCGCATTAATGGAATGCATTACAACCATTTGATCCCGTTGTGAAACCCTGAGAGATCATGTGTCACCAATTCACGTGTCCATAACAGCGTTCGAATCAAACCAGCCCGATGCATGTATGAAAGAATTGACCTATCTTATGTCAATATCAGAGAGATTTAATAATACGTGCACAAACAGACTGCCAAAATTAGCAGTCCTAATCTCAGTGAGAGTGGGACAGTGGCATAAAAGATGTTCCACCGTTTTCTCCTCTTTCTCATCGTGGTTTCAATGGTTTCAAAGTTTACCATTGTATAACTTTTGACTGAATAGCGATAGAGCTATAAATAATATTGTTCCGCTATGTCCGAAGAGTAGTTCTCTTCAGAGTTGCCAGGAGGTGAGAAAAAGAAAACTAAATTGTACTTTAAAAAAGGGCAAAAAAGGTTAAATACCCAAAAAATAAGGCCAGAAAAGAGTTATTATTTTTTTTATTTAAAAAGTTGTTCCTTCTCCTTTTCATTAGTTTTTAATATTTTTTGAAAGATATTGTAATAAATTTATGAATAAAACATAGAACGATACAAATTGCCTAAATTGGTAAAAATAAGTAAAAATATTTTCCCATTAAAAAAGAAAATTTATTAAATATGTTATATAGTGGTTACGTCATTTTGGTCAAATATTTGACTAGTGTGAACGTGCCTTTAGTTTCAAGTTAATATTTGACACAAATAGGTTTTATATAAATGAAATCACAGTACCAAATTTTATGAGAATCTATCAATAATAGACCACAGCTGACTATACAAGTCCCTCTTCCAAGAATCACCCATAAGTATATAAATACCATATAAATATTAATAACAACATAATACAATGCAAATGTGTGTTTAATGGAAAAATGCATTACATTTAATACAAATATTATTCCACAATTGGCAACAGGTCTCATATAAAACACCTCCCCGAATTTTGATTCACATATACTATGATGTAGGATATCATATGGTCGGTTTTGACCACTTGTTTTCTTATTTGTTTTTGATTATTTTTGAAATACTTAAATTATTTAGTTGTCGTTGTTGAAATACTTAAGGATTACATGTATTAGAATTATATATTCTTGTAAAGAAAATGTTTTTTCTCAAACATGTTTTTTGTTTTTTTTTTATTTTTGCACAATGAACGAATGAAATAACACAAATATTTTTAATTTCAAAAAACAATATTTTTATGCCCTACAACATTACAGGTGGTTGGGATTTTATGCGTTTGCGCTGATATTTGTAGCGAAAAAATCTTCAGACCCCCAGTTTAAATTATAAAGTTCGAATTAGAATCACTTTCTGAGGCGATTTAATCCTGTCCGTCCTTGTACTGTGCTGGCTGTCTGTGTGTCCATATAAACCTTGTGAACAAATTAAAGGTCGGTATTTTAAAGATATCCTAATTAATTTGATACAATGATGAAGCCCTTTGGTGTCATAGGTTCATTATTTTATCTAACCCGCATAAAAATGTCCTTCCGAAATAGGGGTTTAATGGTCATAAGTAGAAATGTAGAAATATTTCTATGAAATTCGCAAAAATATGTTTTATATGAGCATAAATCGATCCATAACTATGGTTAGTTAACATAACATTTCTATTACAAAAATTTTAATTTTTTAAAGTGTTTTCAAAAGAATATTAGAATAAAAGTTTTAGCCGTTTTTAATAGTTTGATTGAACGGACGTACGGACGGACATAGTTGGCTCTTGATATACTCTTACAATGATCTAAAATTAAATACATTTTATTCCTTATTATGTCTTTTAAGCTACTTCATATATTGATAGTGCTATTTTCTGAGTTCAATAATATAAAATAATTCCTATAATAAAGAAATATTTATATTATTTTTTTCGATTTAATAGGATATCTAGATTTAATAAAACATTTTTTAATGAAAATTTTTTATTTTTTAAAACGATTTATTAATAATATAACAAACAACTTGTATTTAATTCTTTATCACTAAGTCTACACAGAAAAGAAAATAAATGGATTTCGATTACGAAATTAATTATATTAATTAAAAATTTGTTTGGTTTTGCTCCAATCATCAAAATGATAATATTAATTAAGAGAAAATAATTGATTTTGGGTTTAAATTTCAATTAATTTTCTAATTAAATAAATTAGAATTATAATTATAATTTAACATTAAATAAACTCAAATATCTATTGATACTATTGAAAAATTAAGCTAATGCGTCAGAATTCTTCCCTTAATAAAAATACACAAATTTCAATCAAATAATATAAATGGATTACAATAAAATAGAGTATGTAATATGTGCAATATACGAATTGTGTGTGATGATTACAAATTGATCGTCAAGTCAAGTAAGGATTCACGCTCCGACTTTAATGCAGGAAAACGAAATTTACCATAAAGTTTGATACTAGAGTCTAACACTTTATATTAAAATGCTTTCGAGTATGTTTTAATATTTTTTAATGTTTCTAAAGGACATTGTAAAATTAAATTTCTAAAGGACATTGTGAAATTAAAATGATAAATACAAAAAATGCATTAGCAAATGCATAAAATCCATAAAATTTTTCACATAAAGTGTATCGTGTTTTTATTGTATTTAATATGAGAAAGTTATAGTCAATTGTACTATATAATTAACTACATTTTACGATTTAATATTTTAAAATTTAAAATTTGTGTCTACAGATTAAGAACCTATTATTAAATTTACAGAGACTTAATAAAGACTCAATAATCATCAGGGTAACCAAAAATATGCAAAGTCGTAATTTTTTTTTGGGCTTCAAATGAACCAAACTAATAGTTATTTATCCATATAAGACAATTTAAATAATATTGGCATCGATTTGTATTGCAGCATATTTATGTATATTTTGTGAAAAACGGCATATTTGGTCACATTTTCATAGAAAATGCTTATTTTAGAGTATATTCTAGCAGTTTAAATGGCATATTTTATACTTAAAATCATGATTTTTTATACATTACACTAAATTTTTGCATAATTTTGAATATTTTATACTTTCAGTTCTTAAAAGAATATTTTATACTTAAGAAAAGAATTTTGCTTATTTTACATTCAATATAATTTCTTTTTAATAATTTTCCAACATTTTTTTTTTTCTTTTTTTACTGTCACATACGTTTTCAAATCCGATCCCCTAGTAAATATTATTTTGTAAATTAATGGAAGTTTTGTAATTTCCTCAAAAATAAATTTAAATATTTTTAAGTTCAAAAATAACATATTTTTAGTTACTACTAATAGAAATCAAGTTATTTTTAGAAAGAATACTAGATAATTTAAAATTAAGCCATAGAAAGTAAAGTTTTTTTTATTATACTTAATTTCTTTTTATAAAACTGGTACCTTACATATTAAAATCTACAATTTCATTCCTTCATGAACAGCTAAAGCCTTAGGACCTTTAGCTAAATTTATACTTATTTTGCCGTCTGTTGTCACCACAATTTTTGTACCACTACAAACATTATTCTCCTTAGAACCTGTCAAAATATCGCAATAAACTCCCGGCCGTAAACTTGTCTGTATAGTGGCCTTTAATTCTTTATCTTTTTCCATATTAAAGACCACGAAACCTGAGCTACCTCTTGAAAAAGCTATTTGATTTTCACCATTCTCCCACCAATGCTGCAATGCCTGGTTACCAACTATATTACGGAACTTGACCATTTGATAAATTTCCGGCCATCTATGTTCACAAACCCAACCAGAAGCAAATGTATCGCAGAGATTATTTTTGAGGAAAGAAGGAGGTTTTATATGGCCCTTACTATCCAAAGGAGGACCTTGATCGGTATTGGTAAAAGTATAGGAGCTCATTACTCGGGTAACTTTGCCATAGGGATGAGCTAACATGAATATTAGAGCCATTTTATAAAAATCTGGTTCTTTGAAACTTAATATATCAGCACCTCCTGCACCATGACCTCGTTGATTATCATGATTATCGACAAAAACTAAGGCATCATTGGAAGGTAACATACCCCATTCGGGACCCCAAGTTTTTAAATATTTTAAGGAATTTTTACCACGAAATAGTTTACCAATCTCAGTAGAAAATTTAAATTCAGTAACAGCTCCCAGAGGAGAGTATTCTGTTCTAGAAGAACAAAAAAGTTTTTCATAATAGAAATCTTTTTATAGAAATATTAAAAATACTTACTTTTTTATACTCTCTTCTCCCAAATCTATTACCTCCTGATATATATAGGGCCAACTATTTTTGGGAAAACCAAATTTTTCATTCAAAGGCTTTAAACGGCCATATATTATCTGCAAATCATTGGGCCACATATGTTTAGCTGCATCAATACGAAATCCTGCCACTCCTAAATCCAACAATTTATTCATATAATCCACTATCATGCCCCTTACATGTGGCACAGTTTGATTTAAATCCAATAAAGTATTCAATTGACAATTTCTTACTTCAACTGGATTTTGATAATCTGTTATATTACAGGCGGGGTGAAAATCTTCTGGACCATAAGGTACCGCTGGATAAGTGCGTTTGTTATAATTACAATGAGACCCAGCCGTACCTATAGAATCACCTTCATCATAAGCTGACATATGATTTACTACTACATCGACATATATGCGTACACCCACTTTATGGCATCGTTCTATCATATTGATTAAATCAGCCTGATTGCCTGAACGAGAGGTGAGTATATAGGAGAGAGGCTGATAACGTGCCCACCAAGGTTTACCCTCTATTTCACGCACCTCATTTGGCGGGGAAATCTATATATAAACACATTTAATTTCTTATCTTTTTTTAATTTCTAACAAACACTTGCCTGTACTCCTCCATATCCCTGGGGTCCCAGAAAATCTTCACATTCTTTGGCTATATCGCGCCAAGTCCACTCAAACAAGTGCACTATGCTAGAACGATTGCCCATTAAATGTGGATCCTTTTGTCCATTCACCAAAGTGTTAACAAAAAAATATGTAAACAATAAAAATATTTTAAATATTTTACACATTTTTTCAAAAAGACTTGAAATAAACTTAACAGTTCAACTGCTTATGAAAAACTAATCAAACAATTCGAAATTCTAAAGTATTCTTTACAAACAAATAAGTGATAAGAATTTGTTTTAATTAACTAAAACAACAACAAATATATAAATAAATACAACACAAGTTTCTTAAAACGTTCACACTGACATTATTTTATTTAACATAATAATAATTTCAGTTTTCAATCCAATTTAGATTCCAAGTAAATAGCCAAAGCCACAGGTCCCTGAGGCAAAGAAATTTCTGCTAAACCCTCTTCATCTACCTCCACCATCAAACCCGAACAATCATTTTCATGCTTAACACCAGATAAAATATCACAATAAATTCCCTGAGGCAAGCCTGTCTGTAAAGAAGCTTCTATACCATTTTCAGCTTCCGTATTAAATACCACAAAACCCAAATTGCCGCGTGAAAAAGCTATTTGATTTTCTCCATTCACCCACCAGTTCTCCAATGGTGCTTCACCCATAGCATTACGGAATTTAACCATTTGATAAATTTCTGGCCAACGATGTTCACAAACCCAACCGACATTAGCAGTATCACATAAATCATTTTCCAAAAACTCAGGAGATTCAATCACACCCTCCTCCGTTTGTGGAGGCCCCTGGTCGGTATTGGTGAAATCATAAGAACTCATAACTCGCGTAACTCTGCCGTAAGGATGAGCCAACATAAAAGCCACAGCCAGTTTATAAAGTTCAGGTTGTTTAAAGGTTAAAATATCAGCACCACCAGCACCATGTCCTCTCTGGTTATCGTGATTATCTACAAAGACTATGGCATCTTCGGAGGGTAGCATATACCACTCGGGTCCCCAGTTTTTGAGATATTTCAAAGAGTTTTTGTTGCGGAAAAGACGACCAATTTCGTTAGAGAATTTGAATTCGGTAACAGCGCCCAAATGGTTGTATTCGGTTCTGTAAAGACAGAAAATGGTATTTCAAGTATAATATATTATAGATTGAACTAGACCATAGTATAGACCATAGGCTAGACCATAGACTAAACTACATTAAAGACTTGAGTAGACCAAAGACTAGACTGCATTCTATAATACAAACAAGACTATAGAATAGACTAGACTACATTGAAGATTTGAGTAGATTGTAGTCTAGCCTAGACTATAGACTAGGCTACATAGTAGACTACAGACTAGACTATACAATAGACTCTAAACCAGACTAGACTATAGACTAGACTATAGACTAGACTATAGACTAGACTATAGACTAGACTATAGACTAGACTATAGACTAGACTATAGACTAGACTATAGACTAGACTATAGACTAGACTATAGACTAGACTATAGACTAGACTATAGACTAGACTATAGACTAGACTATAGACTAGACTATAGACTAGACTATAGACTAGACTATAGACTAGACTATAGACTAGACTATAGACTAGACTATAGACTAGACTATAGACTAGACTATAGACTAGACTATAGACTAGACTATAGACTAGACTATAGACTAGACTATAGACTAGACTATAGACTAGACTATAGACTAGACTATAGACTAGACTATAGACTAGACTATAGACTAGACTATAGACTAGACTATAGACTAGACTATAGACTAGACTATAGACTAGACTATAGACTAGACTATAGACTAGACTATAGACTAGACTATAGACTAGACTATAGACTAGACTATAGACTAGACTATAGACTAGACTATAGACTAGACTATAGACTAGACTATAGACTAGACTATAGACTAGACTATAGACTAGACTATAGACTAGACTATAGACTAGACTATAGACTAGACTATAGACTAGACTATAGACTAGACTATAGACTAGACTATAGACTAGACTATAGACTAGACTATAGACTAGACTATAGACTAGACTATAGACTAGACTATAGACTAGACTATAGACTAGACTATAGACTAGACTATAGACTAGACTATAGACTAGACTATAGACTAGACTATAGACTAGACTATAGACTAGACTATAGACTAGACTATAGACTAGACTATAGACTAGACTATAGACTAGACTATAGACTAGACTATAGACTAGACTATAGACTAGACTATAGACTAGACTATAGACTAGACTATAGACTAGACTATAGACTAGACTATAGACTAGACTATAGACTAGACTATAGACTAGACTATAGACTAGACTATAGACTAGACTATAGACTAGACTATAGACTAGACTATAGACTAGACTATAGACTAGACTATAGACTAGACTATAGACTAGACTATAGACTAGACTATAGACTAGACTATAGACTAGACTATAGACTAGACTATAGACTAGACTATAGACTAGACTATAGACTAGACTATAGACTAGACTATAGACTAGACTATAGACTAGACTATAGACTAGACTATAGACTAGACTATAGACTAGACTATAGACTAGACTATAGACTAGACTATAGACTAGACTATAGACTAGACTATAGACTAGACTATAGACTAGACTATAGACTAGACTATAGACTAGACTATAGACTAGACTATAGACTAGACTATAGACTAGACTATAGACTAGACTATAGACTAGACTATAGACTAGACTATAGACTAGACTATAGACTAGACTATAGACTAGACTATAGACTAGACTATAGACTAGACTATAGACTAGACTATAGACTAGACTATAGACTAGACTATAGACTAGACTATAGACTAGACTATAGACTAGACTATAGACTAGACTATAGACTAGACTATAGACTAGACTATAGACTAGACTATAGACTAGACTATAGACTAGACTATAGACTAGACTATAGACTAGACTATAGACTAGACTATAGACTAGACTATAGACTAGACTATAGACTAGACTATAGACTAGACTATAGACTAGACTATAGACTAGACTATAGACTAGACTATAGACTAGACTATAGACTAGACTATAGACTAGACTATAGACTAGACTATAGACTAGACTATAGACTAGACTATAGACTAGACTATAGACTAGACTATAGACTAGACTATAGACTAGACTATAGACTAGACTATAGACTAGACTATAGACTAGACTATAGACTAGACTATAGACTAGACTATAGACTAGACTATAGACTAGACTATAGACTAGACTATAGACTAGACTATAGACTAGACTATAGACTAGACTATAGACTAGACTATAGACTAGACTATAGACTAGACTATAGACTAGACTATAGACTAGACTATAGACTAGACTATAGACTAGACTATAGACTAGACTATAGACTAGACTATAGACTAGACTATAGACTAGACTATAGACTAGACTATAGACTAGACTATAGACTAGACTATAGACTAGACTATAGACTAGACTATAGACTAGACTATAGACTAGACTATAGACTAGACTATAGACTAGACTATAGACTAGACTATAGACTAGACTATAGACTAGACTATAGACTAGACTATAGACTAGACTATAGACTAGACTATAGACTAGACTATAGACTAGACTATAGACTAGACTATAGACTAGACTATAGACTAGACTATAGACTAGACTATAGTCTGGACTATAGTCTAGACTATAGACTAGACTATAGACTAGACTATAGACTAGACTATAGACTAGACTATAGACTAGACTATAGTCTGGACTATAGTCTAGACTATAGACTAGATTATAGACTAGACTATAGACTAGACTATAGACTAGACTATAGTCTGGACTATAGTCTAGACTATAGACTAGACTATAGACTAGACTATAGACTAGACTATAGACTAGACTATAGACTAGACTATAGACTAGACTATAGACTAGACTATAGACTAGACTATAGACTAGACTATAGACTAGACTATAGACTAGGCGTTGCAGAGGAGTGCACAATGTTATTTTTGGAAAGGGGCACAACAATCTCCAGAGAGGCGGAGCTCAGGGGGCTCAAAGTTAGGTAGCTCTGACATAAAAAATTTTTAATCGCTTGCAAAATTTTTGTTTCTTGTCCGATTTCAAATATTTTTATATATTGTTGTAGGCCCTGATAAGACCTTTAAAAAACATGTCCTATTTATCTCTTATAGTTTTCGAGTTATTTGCATTTGTATTTTTAAGCACCATAATTTTGCATGTTCTTGGTCCAGTTCTTTTCATATATATCCTAATATTTCCAAAAATTCCGATTCTGCCCCACTGTGCACTATAGACTAGAATATAGACTAGTCTATAGCTTAGTCTGTTGTTCTAATAATCTACTTACTTCTTTATACTCTCTCCACCCAAATCAATAACCTCCTGATAGATGTAAGGTCTAGCATTCTCCGGAAAATCAAATTCCTCATTCAAATCTTTTATTTCACCGTAAATAGCTTCCAAATCCTCAGGCCACATATGTTTAGCAGCATCCATACGAAAACCTGCTACACCCAAATCCACCAATTTGTTCAAATAATTCACAATCATTTCACGAACATGAGGCACAGTTTGATTTAAATCAACCAATGACGCCAATTGACAATTTCTCACTTCAAAAGCATTTTGATAGTCATGGATATCGCAAGCAGGATGAAAATCATCTGGGCCATATGGAACTGTGGGATAATTACGTTCACCATAATTAGCCACAGAACCGGCTGTACCTACAGAATCACCCTCAGCATAGCCGGTCATATGATTCACCACGATATCCACATATATACGTACTCCTGCTTGATTACAGCGAGCGATCATATCAGCTAAATCTTGCTCATTACCTGATTTTGACACTAAAATATAGGACAAAGGCTGGTAGCGAGCCCACCAGGGATTTCCCTCAATTGCACGTACTTCATTAGGCGGAGAGATCTGAAATTGACGAAATTAAAATTGAATTAAATATAAGTTAAATTTTTTATTTAATATTGATTTCAAAACAACCTGCACTCCACCATAACCCTGAGGTCCTAAGAAGTTCTCACATTCTTTGGCTATATCAGCCCAGGTCCATTCAAACAAATGAACTATAGTCGAACGATTATCCTTAAAGTGAGGCTCTTTTTGGGCCGCAGTAAAAGCCAAAAAGACTGCACAAGTAATAAAATATTTCAAAGTTAATTTCATGTTAGAAAATTTAAAATAAACTAATATTTTATCTGTCTAAATAGATCGTTTTATATTAAATTGTTATTTATTATTCTGAGCTTTATATTGAATTTTTTATATGGCGATAGGGGGTGATACATTAATTGTGTAACTTTTGTTATGGAGTGGAGCTTTTTTTAATTATTTATTTTAATAAAGTCAATATTTGGTTTAATTGTAGTAGATAGTTTATTGTTAGAAAAAAAATTTTAAAATAAACTAATAATTGTTTTGAAGCAATAATATGTATTGTTGACAAATGTTATTAAGTTTTAAACAAATTAGTTTTTTATTCATATGTAATTTATAAAAGAGTAGATCAAAAAATGTTGATAAAATTTAAAAAAAAAATTAAAAATAATGCAAAAAATGAGAATTTAAAATATGTATTATTGAATCGAGTTATTTTTATAAGTTACATATTTTCGTTTTATAAATTTAGCTATTGACAAAGTGCTGATATGTCATTAAAAAGTCCTCATAAAAATTAAGCTATAAATTGCTGAATTATTTAGTAAAATTTTCTTTTTCAGATAATGATTTTAATATTAAATTTCTAACCAAATATTTAAAAAATTTTGTTTATCATTTCACTTTCCTCCAAACAATAACTAACTAGTTAGTATTGTTAACCTGATTTCAAGCTTATAATAAACTAGAAATCTATATATAATATTTAATAGTGAAAAAAATCAGCTAAAAATTTTTAAAATTCATGTTGCTTACCAAATAATACAAAAATAAAACTAGAAAAAAAAAACAGAATTACAATCATATCAAATAAAGTTTTGATATGTTGCAAACTAAATACCAGAGCAAAAAAGCAAAGGAAGTATTGAGTTCAATTGCTTTGAAGGGAATAATAATAGCATTTCTAAAAAAAAAAGAAAAAAAAAACACTATATACAGGGGAAAAAATAACACAAATTTATTATAAAAAAACTGAGAAAATAAACTTTGAAAGGTAAATAACCTACAAAATGAAGAAAAAAAAATAACAAACTCAAAAATCACCCTCAATAATGAATTTAGTTCTTTTTGCACAAAAAAAGGCAAAAAGAAAATACCAATTTCCCCCTCTTGCAATAAGCAACAATACTCAGTAGTATTTATTGCTTATAATTTAAATTTGCAATAATAAAGAAATAAAAATAAAATAAATCTATAAAGAATTTAAATGAAAATATAAATTAAGATAAACAACGACCTTAGAAAGCTTTATTCATTTTAGTATGATTATAAGATATATATAAGGCCAATTTTCTCAAAAGACTTATTTACCAATAAGTCCACAATTCAAAAAAAAAAAGAAATTACTCAAAATCTTAGGTTGCTCACAAACAAGGACAACCAAAAAATATGCTCTAAAAAATTATTTATGCTCAAAAAATGCTCTTAAAATATTATTATCTTTTTTTCTTGGCTAAATATTAAATTAACTGGCATAAATAGAAAATGAACAGAATAAGTTAGATTTAAAACTAAATCAACTACTTGTAGCATTTCTCCTCCAGATTTTTCTACTATATTATTTTATATAGAAATTAATTGCTAACGAGATTATTTTTATTTTTTTTTTTTTATTTTTTAGTTATGAGTTCTGAAAAAAATTAAACTACTTTTACGAAAATTTTAGCGGTATCGCTCCATAAGAATTTAAAACTAATAATCACAATCCAGCACTCCTGGGACCTTCTTAAATTCGCTTTTAACTTAGTTCCAATTCCTTTACAATTGCCAAAATTCTTGATAGTTTAAATAATTAATACTATGTGGAACTAAAATAACATTCCAATTCTGGATGTTTTAATGTAACAAAAAAATTCTAAATCTAGCCAGAAAATGCTAGGCACTGTTGCATATCACAAGCAGTGTTGCCAGCAGCCAAGAAAAAAAGTTAGCCTCTTTTTTAACTATAAGCAGCTCAAGAAAAAGGCAACAATCCCAAAAAATAAGTTCAGAAAAAAGTTAAAATTTTTTCTTTAATTTAAGAACTTCTTCCCTTTAGTTTTTTAGATTTTTTAAAGATATTGTAATAAATTTGTAAATAAAACATAGTATAGCTGTCAGTAAAATAAACCAAATGAAAAATCGCTCAAAAAGCTCCCATGCAAATTAGAATATATTTTATATGAAAAATTACCTAATGTTTGCAAGTGATTTTTCAATATTTTTAAACTATAATTCCTTTTTAATTTAGCATTTTTAAGTTTTTAGGTGATTTTTAGCTTTTACAAGAATTTGCTAAAATTATGTTTATAAATTGTTTCTGTAGTTAATGAAACAAATAAAAAAAAAATAATTTTAATAATCGATTTAGTAATTCCTTCAAATTAGTTATTAGTCTTTTAGTATGTTAGTTGTTCTTGATTTATATTTGGAAATAATCTATAAAAATATAGATTTTTTTTGCGAATAAATACACAAAAATACTTAAATGAATGATTTTGTGAAAATAAATTTTATTTAATAATAATAAGAAATTATTTTCTTCGTTATTGAAATAGCAGCATTTTAAATTTTTTAAGGCAATTTTCAGAATTAAAAAAGGTTAGAAGTTAAAAGGAACATTTTGAGGCTAAAAGCAAAATAAAAAGGCTATATATATGTAGCCATAAAAAGGCTAAACTGGCAATACTGGTCACAAGCGAAATCGATGTCTTTTTATGACACTCTTTGTTTTAATTATTCGAGTTTATTTACACTAAAGAAGCAAAAGTATCACATATCTTGTCGTATTTTGAGTAAACTCGTCATACGACAAATTGTTTTGTAAATTTTTATTGTTTTTAGTTCGATACTATTTAGGACCAGTTTCTCGATTAGTTGGTATACAAACCTTGGCATATAAGAAAAGCTAGCAATAACGTATGTTTTCAAGGCTAATGCATAATATTTAAAGTATTTTTATCTTTTATTATTGAGTAGATTTGATCATTACACTGGTGAACATAATTCTAGTTTCCTTCATTTTTTTCTGTTATTGGGTATTTTTATGGCCTTGACTATGAAGAAAATACTGGCAAATTGCCAGAAGCTTTACTTTTTGAAATAAACAGTTTTATTACTTTGTCAAAAAATTTTTGCATATATGAACAAAATTTCTTTCGAACACTATCAAATGATCTTTTATAAGATTTAATCGAATGAATGACTTTAGGTAGACCTCGTTACAAACACCAGCAGTAGTCTTCCCTGATAACGCTCTTCCATTGTCCCAAGCTCCTAATGAAATCTTTCACCCTGCTCCTCACTAAAATCTCACAGATTTTGTGGAAATCGATATAAATGCGAGCGCAGCAAGCGGATTTTTATGCTCATATTGCACCCTAGCTCTTGCAAGTTCGACTGCATTCACTCAATAAATTCGACATGGTCATCAGATTTCTTTTTGATTAGGAAATTACTCATAATCAAAACAAGTGAAGACCAAGCTTTGGCTTCGACTTAATTCATTGATTTGA
The DNA here is from genome assembly GCA_932274085.1 of Protocalliphora azurea. NCBI lineage: Eukaryota > Metazoa > Arthropoda > Insecta > Diptera > Calliphoridae > Protocalliphora > Protocalliphora azurea. The sequence continues at coordinate 25,049,957 of OW026521.1, read as the reverse complement.
CAAAATTAGTATCTTTCACGAGTTGCCTAATCTGTGGCCTATCATAAATACCAGCTTTCAATTTTTCTGTACCTAATCCTGGAAAATTGCGTGAAAGAAAATTGAAACATTCACAACTTTTGTCAAGTGCCTTTACAAACTGTTTCATTATGCCGAGTTTAATTATGAAGTGGTGGAAGTATGATGTGGTCTCGGCTAACTAAAGGCATGTTTGTAACATTTTTTTTACCAACTTTAAGCTTTTTAAACCCATCTGTTGCAAAATACCACCAACATCATTACAAAAAACCAAATCCTTCTCTTAAGAAAAATACGATAACAGGATTTTTTCTCGGGTATGATGAAATGTGATGTTGGTTTCTGGAGTAAGCAAATTTTTTTCCATTCAACGGGATGCGAAAAATTTCAGAAGCTTCTTTCGGTAAGCTCAGGTCTCTTACCAAGTTATTTAGTTCTTTCTAGATATTTAAATCGTTGAGGTTCTGAAAGACTAAATTTGTAGTTTGGATCAGAGTCTTCACTTGATGTATTTCGCTTGGGTTCACAAAGATTTGGATTTGGATTGAGATCATTGACCAAAAGATAAGTTAGAATATGATCATCTGCTTGGATTTCCAGGTTTAATTCCGTTTAATTTCACAAGGTAGAAGTAGCAGTCGTCATGATAGTATTGAGGTTCTTACCAAGTCATGAGTGTTGCGAACATTATTGCATCTTTTTTTTCCACTGAATCATAACCATAGACATACCATACATTTCTGGCATATAATATGAGAAACCCATGGCTTGTCCTGATTACACAATTTTATTTTAAATTATTGATGATACGCAGTTTTCACAAATTCCGATAACGATTTTCGATATTTTGCAAATATATATTAACCAAAAATATAGCAAAAACTATCTGGATTACGCACACAATATTTTATTGATGAAGCCATAAGGAAAACAAACAACAAAATATATTTTAGTGTCCAATAAAAAATGAAAATCTAAGTAAAAATAGTAAATGACTTCAGTTAGATATAACTCAAAAACAAAAGCTGTTAGGGAAAAATTGTTGCCGTATTTAAAAAATATACATAGGAAAGAAACATTTCTTTTTTTTGGCTTTGTTGACTAGTGTTATTCGTCTTAGAGTTCTTCTCAGCTTTGTTATTTAAATTTGTTTAACTTTGTTTAACTAAATCTTAGGCCTACCTTTAACATGGCTCATATTTGATTTTGAAGAAATCATGGCCGATCATGTTCGGTATGGCCCCTAGGAGCTTCTCTAATTTTTAGGCTTGGAATACATTCTTGTAATTTTTTCTTTTTCTAAACCAAGTTTCATCTCATTCTTTAGGTCCTTGTTAAGCTTTTTTATTACCCTGAAATGTAATAATTTTTTCAAAATTTACTCAATCAACAATTTCTAGTGAAAAAAAATTAAATTCTATTTTGTTTTTAACATTTTTCTTTGACTTCCATCTGTATGTGGACCAACGTCCGTAATTCAAGAATTTGATCTACTGCTAAAACTGACATGGCTAGAAGATATTGTAATCAATAAAGATAAAATTATTGTCAATAAGAATTATTACTAAAATTTTGTGTTATATTTTTTTCGAACGCATACTTTAGTTCTAAAAATAAATTTAATTTTATTAGCAATTGCTTTAAAAAAAATTTAACTTAAAAGTATTAGAAGCTAGTACATTACAAAATTTCTATCAATTTATAGGATAAGAATTTCTGGCGAAACAGATTTAAAAAACGTATGCAACATTAAAAAATTTCCCTAATAGAAAATTATTAAAACAAAAATATATATCGGATGAAAAATAGACAAAATTTTCTCTTAAGTACAAAATATGCAAAATTATGCTCTCAAGTATAAAATATTTAAAAATTTTTTAATTAAATTCCTAAAATATGCTTTAAAACAAAGATTTACTATAAAAATATGACAAAATATACTGCTAAACCCAAAATATGCAAAAAATTCTATTACAACCAAAATATACAAAAATCTATGCTAAAAAACCTTAAATTTTCTAAAACGGATAAATATCTTACAGTTTTGTACATTTGAAGCCCTGAAAAAATATAATTTTATATATTTCAGGTTGCCATGATAATAACTCTCTTCCTTTTTGGGGTTTTTTTATACTGAATATATTGTACAGTTTGAAAATTTTTTTCGTACATTCAAGTCATAAATAAATTTTTGGCGAATCTTTACAAAATTACATACCCGAGGTGACCTGCTTTGGAGGTCTACCCTCTCCTACCGCGATCTGTTAGCGACCTACGCTCCACGAAATCAACTCAAAACCATTAACTCTGACATGTGAAATGTTATTTACAGAATTATTAAAAAAATCGTTTTGGCGTTTTTATCAATTAAATTTTTTCCCCTTTAGCGTCTTTTCCATTTTGGCATTTTTTTCACTTTAGCGACTTTTTTATTTTCGCGATTCGTTTTTATTTTAGCGTTTTTTTTTTTCTTCATTTTGATGACTTTTATTATATTTTCTTTTTTTTTCGTGTTTTTCATTCTGCAACTTTTTTATTTCAACGGTTTTTTTGCCAACTCTTTTCGTTTTGTCGATTTTTTTATGTTGGCGATTTGTTACTATCAATAATAATCAGAAAATAACTTTAATATACCTTAGAAAAAAAATATATATATATATATAAATCTGCGTTTGCTAAAGAAAAGAAGGAACTGTATAAAACTGTATAAAAACTGTATTAAACAATAACAAAACACCTTTGTTTTTCATAACGCATAAGACTCAGAAAAAAATAAACAAAGTATTAAATACTTTTCTAATTTGTTTATAACTCCTCTCTTATAAATCTTTCAATTAAAATTTGTTTTTATAAACAAATAACAACAACGACAATACTTTGAATTCAGAGAGTTATCTGAGAAATATGAGAAATAAAATAGAGAGGAATTTAGTAAATTGAAACGCTGCTTTATTTAAGCTTAAACATATGTATGTGAGTTTCTTATACGTATAGTAGCAATTTTTTCCGCTTATAGCTTCTTAAATACTGAACAAATTTTAATAAGATATGTAATCTGCTATGACAATCTATGAGAAAATATCTTTCTAATGGTATATTTTTTTATTAAAATCAGATATAGAGTGTGAGTGTAAAAGGAATAACAAAAAATGTGTATACCTCTCAATTATACCAGTTTGTTTTTGTAAAGAAATGACAACAATGACACTGCTTTGAATTCAAAGAGTTATCTGAGAGACATAAGAAATAAAATAGAGAAGAATTTAGAAAATTGAAACGCTGCTTTATTTAAGGCTTAAACATATGTATGTGAGTTTTTTATACGTAATATTAGCAAATTTTTCCGCTTATAGCTTCCTAAATACTGAAGAAATTTTAATAAGATATATAATCTGCTATGACAATCTATGAGAAAATACCTTTCTAATGGTATATATTTTGATTAAAATCAGATGTATAGTGTGAGTGTAAAACAGATGACAAAAAATGTGTATGCCTCTCAATTATATGTATAAATATAATGAATTTCAACATTTTGAGTGAAAATATTAAAAAATACTTTTTTTTAATATTTTTTTAGTTTTTTTTTTTTCTTTTTTTGGACAAGAACATTGATTTGTGGTTAAGTTAACCAATATTTGTGCATTCAAAGTTTGTTTAAGTTAATAATTTTTATTAAATCACGCAAAAGTTGTGGAGTTTTATAGTTGAAATTTCAAAAAATCGTAAAAATAGTTTTGGTTCATTGAAACCAAAGCATCGTAATTTCAAAGAATTTCTAAGGCACTACCATGAAGAAATTATTAAAAATTCATCTTTAATATTTATCAATGTACACTGAAAAGAACAATTTTAATTTCATGCGATTTCGTAAATAGCAAAAAAAAAAAAAAAATAAATATTATATAAAATTCTTAAAAAGCTGTGGGTAATAACAGATATGTTTTGGAATAGTTTGCTGAAAAATTAAATAAATATCAGAGCTGAATTGAAAAATATTGCCGTCTTAAACTTACTAGTCGTAATAATATTCCCTACAAAAGATTCGATTTTGGTTTTTTTAAATGAAATTTCGCAATATTTTAAGCATTTAATTTATTTAATTGTAAGTTTGACATCGAAAATAGTTTTTATTATTTTAAAATTCGAGCTATAATGCGAAATATGTAGCGTTGCTTTTTGAGGTTATAATTTTATTATTTTTTTATTTTATTATTATTTTTTTTTCTTTTTTTTTGTTTTCTATATAAAATTATCAGTTCCTAAAAACATTTTAAGGTCGACTGTATTTTAATATTAAGCAAAAGAAAGGTTCATTTGTCATTTGTCATCAAGTTAATTTATATTTCACTGTGCTTGTCATCAAGCATAATTTATTTGGAAACGAATGCTGCTGTAGCCAGTATAAATGATTTTTTTTTTTTATTCAATATAATTTCCTACTATTACTTTCGAAGATCTAATGTCATATCTTTTATAAAAGATGTACGGAAAAAATTGAACAATTCATGCAAACTTTAAAAATTGCATAAAATTTTTGCACCTTAAATTCCGAGTCAAAGGGACGCAACCTTTGACTCGGAAGTGTCATTTATTAAAAAATTCTATTAATGCAATATTTTGACCAATTTCTATAAAAACTTGTTACGCCAATTATATGAAAGATATATCTCAAAGTAAAGAGAATTACTTCGTTTTTATTCTGTTCTCTAAAATTAATTTTACTTATGCGCGTAAATTTTCTATCAAAAAAAATGCAGAATTTAAAAAATTGTAAATTTTTGGTGTCATTTTTTATCACCGGAAAACTTTTTACCAGAAAGTGAAAAGGTTACTTGCTATCAGTATTGCCAGTTTAGCATTCTTAAGGCTAAATCTAACCTTTTTATTTTGCTTTTAGCCTCATTATTTCACCTACCTACCCTTAAAATTATAACACCGTAAATGTGTTTAGAATTTACATATAGAAGTTCTAGTTATACCTTAATTAATTACCAAACTACTGATATAAATGTTAATAAAGTGATAAATTTAATATTGTTATAAAATAAAAATTAAAATGTTCCTTTCAAAAAAACACACCCTATATACTACAGTGTGTAGGGTATATTTCAAGCACCTCTGAAAATAATATAAAATAAACTAAAAGAAACAAACTGTTAAACAAATACTTAAAATAAACATCATTTGCTAACGTGCAGATCTCGTGCTTATTTTACTTTTTTTGTTCTATAAATTTTTCTATGCCATCATGCACATTATTGACGTCATCAATTTGTGTGTCTGCATGCAAAAACACGTTTATTATTATTGTTTCTGCTTTCTCTACTTTTTTCTACTTATATTTTTTCTATGAATTGCTATTGTTGCTATTGTCATTGTAAATGGCATTAGGCCAAAAGCTATAGTCTGTGTGTTTGTATTTATTTATTTGGTTACCTTCAGTACAGCTGAGAAAAAGTCAAACCGAGCCAGTTAGTCAGCCAGCCAAGCAACTAACCAACCAACCAACCAGCCAACCAAACTAAACCATTCAAACCTACATACTCAAACACTTAGTCACATTTCTCGCTTTTAGTTCTCATATGTGAAAACAAAAATTTCCCAGTATTTCCTGGTGATTATTTTTTTTTTTTTATTTTGTAATAATATCAGTGTGTCCAACGATTACGTCGTATACGTAATATTATTTTTATTATTATGTATGTTTGGATATTAATATGTACGTATAATTGTGTAAGTTTGTGTTTGTTTATATAGAGCCGCTGGGTCTAACATTATGACCTGCGCTCTCATTTTGTATTGATTTGCAACTCAGCTTTATTTCTTTATTGTAAAGTGTCACCGAATAGTTTGTTTTTCTGACAGCGTTCTCTTATAATTGTTTAGTTTGGGTTTCTTTTGCAATAAAAAAAAAGCATAAAAGACGTGCTTAAAAAATAAAGCAAAAAGCTTTTTCATTTATATTGTAATAAAATAAAAAGCTTTTCAAAGTTTAAAATATTTTTATAAATAAAAAGTTTTAATACTTTGTATATATTTTTTTTATTTCTTTCAAAAACTCCAGATTTTTATAGAATTTTATAATTTTAAAACTTTGAAAAATGCTATAAAAAGCAAACCTCAAGAAAGACAATATCATTTGAATGTGGGTTTTGCTTTAAACAAGTAATAATAATAATAATAATAATAATAATAATAATAATAGCACTATGCGACAGTCAAAATCGGGATGGGATGAGAATCATAAAAAAAGTCATCAATGTTTTTTCCAAGGAATTTTGAGCATATCTCGAGCAAATTTTTGAAATTCATACCTTCACTTAATTGTGAATAAAAGCGAAACGCGTCCATCGATTTTCATGATCTATGTCTCATTTTGTTTAAAAGTTATGTGACTTTACGTGAAAGTAATAGAACTTGACACTTTTTTTACCGTTTTGGATTTTTTATGAATTAAAAATAAAAAAATTCAATTTTTTAGGCAAAAATAGTTTTTTTTTCATACATTTATTTATAACTGCGAAACTGTTGCTTATGTAGCGAAACGTTGTATGAACAGATTAAAAGAATTGTAATTCCTAATTTTTTTTAAATTTGTTTCAGCAAAATCGGTTCTCGAGTTATGTCAAAAAAAAAGACCACAAAAGGTCACAATTTCCCCTATATGATAGTTACTAACTTCAAATCGATATATCTCGATTCCTAGACGTGACCCATCGAAACGCCAGGACACGTGTAACTTCTTTTCTACCGATATAACATTTCCCGGTAGCTTAAACCCTTCCCGATCACTGACCCCTACCTTTTGTCGTACAGTGTAATAATTCTAAAGTCTTTTTTGATATTTTTCGAAAATTTTTCAAGAAGTGGATTCGGATTCTTTCCTGAGAAAAATTATTTAATAGATTTGATGGAAACCTTTTGAATTTTGTACAATAGCTTTTAAAAAATAATTTCAATTAAAAGTTTTTTCTTAATTTTATAACAGAAGAACATTTTTATTACTAAAAAAAAAGCTTTTGAAGACTCCTCAAAAAAGAAAAAAAACTTTTTGATATTTAATCACTTTTTTATGTCGACGAAAAATTCTTTAATAAAAAATATTTCTTAATATGAAAAAAGCTTTTTTCAAATAAAAGAAAAAAGTTTTTGGTTTAAAAAGAAAACAAAAAATTATAAAATCTATCGAGTTCATGAAAAATATATGTATATTTTTTTTATGGACATAATTTTAAAGATATAAGATATAAATAAGTCTTCTTTGTTTAAATATGTTCGATATTTTTGCGAAATAAATGATTCTATTCATTGCAAAAAAAAAAAAAAAAAAAAAAAAAAACAATAATTTTAAAACAAAACCAGGATCTTTAATATTAAAAGAAAGCTTTTAAATTATTTTATTAATTTTATTATTTTCTATTTATTTATTTTTAAATATTAAAAAAAAACATTTATAAAAAAGCGCTCTAAATTTTTTTAATATATTTATTTATTTTTTTGCCAAAAACCTTTTTAATCCCAAAAAGGAAATTCCCACTTCAAAGATCTTTTCTAACGTATTAACTAAGCAAGCTGATTTAGAACTTATCTAAAAATTTTTTTTGATACTTATTGAGACAACTAGAAACTACTTATTGACTAGAAAGATTTTTTAATATTTTATAATATATATATATATATATATATATATATATATATTATTCATATTTAAACTTTGAAATTTAAAGAAACTTTATTGAGCTTTTTTAATTTTTTTAATCTTGCTTTTGTCTAAAATAGCTTCTTGCAGAATTAAAAAAAAAGTTTTTATAAGATCTAATCTAAAGGGGAATTTGTACAAATTTAATTAAAATTTTTCTTTTTTAAACTTTTATAAATTAAAAGCTTTTGAAGCACTTAATAAGTTTCTTTTGTAGACTTTAAAAGCTTTTTTGGCGCCTAACCTAAAAAAAAACTTTTTGAGACCTGATCTAAAATAGCAAGGTTTAGTCTTTATTTAAAAAATCTTGCTTGTATCTTAGACAAAAAAGATTTTTAGAGATTTTATAAAAAAACTTTTAGTAGATTTAGATTAAGTCTTTGTTAGAACTAAACTTTATGAAAAGCTCTTTTAGTTTATGGAAAAGAAACCATTTGTCGCTTCTTGCCAAAACTTCATAAAACTTCATTAGAAACAATTAAGAATATTATATTCGGCTTGGCCGAATCTATATACCCACCCTAATTTATATGGGAGTTGGGCGGTAAAACGGGCAGATCGCGAACATTTCTAGACTAAGAGTTCACTTCAATCGTTGAGCAATTTGTATGAAATTTCGTTGGCGTAAGAAATATCAGCGTAAAAGTATGAAATGGAGTTACAACGAACACCTTGTTTTTCTAATAATTGGTCCATAACTTTTTCCGATATTGCCCACTTTCAATGCCAAACAAACCTTATATGAGGCAAATATTCAAACAAAATTTCGTACCCCTAGATGGTGCGTCCCTAGCCCTATCCTTCTTTCAACAGACATGCAGAATGACGGATATTGTTAAATCAAATCAGAATCTTACAGGGACCCAAAATATATATATATTTTATGGAGTCTTAGACAATTTTTTCGACATGTTACACAATATTAAATAAAAAAACGACTTATTGTGGACTTATCTAGAAAAATATATTTGCGCTCACAAAGCTTTTATGAGACTTTATCTACCCTAAAATAAAGCTTTTTAAAACTTCATTATAAAAAAAATTTATAAATTTAATTGAAAAAGCTCAAAAACAGCTTATTTGAATAAAGTTCCACATATTCAAATAAGCTGTTTTTGAGCTTTTATTAAAAAAATCAAAATTCTTTCTGTTTTTACTTATAAAAATTTGAACAAGAGAATATATTTCACTTCAAAAATAAATAGTTTTTGATAACAAATGAGCTTTCTAAAAAAAATCTTATCTGAGCTTTCAACAAAAATTTTCCCACCAAAATATATTTATGATTTGTTAAAAAAGCTTTTATTTAGCTTTATTAAAGTTTATGACTTTGATTATTTATCAAATAATATTCTCGAGAGTTTCCTTAAATAAAAGTTTTCCGAAAATATTGTGGGAAAAAGTTTCTTTGAGCTTTTACCAAAAAATTTGTCTTTGATTTTTTATTTGTCTTTTTTCAACAACAACACAAATTTTTTTACCAAAACCTTTTAAATTTTTATGAAAAAAAAAATAATAAAAAAATTCTCAGTTTTTTTTTTTTAATAAAAACAAATGTATGCAAAAAAAATGTTATTTATTATTTTTTAAATTAAGCTCTAAAAGTTTTTACAGCTTTTATTAAAAATCATTTATTATTAAACGATTATTTTCTTCATTAAAAAATCTAAAATATTAAAGCTGTACCGGAAAACTTTTTTGAGCATCCCTGCAAATAAAACACAATTATTACGAATCATAGAAAACGCTAAATAGCGTTTTACTATACTATATACAAAAACCTTTTAAATTTTATATATAAAAAACAAAACTTAAGGATTTTTTAATAAAAAAAATGCTTTTATTTTTTATTTTTAAATCAAACTTTATAAATAAAATATTCTTAGAGCTTTTGTTAGAAATCGATTGTTTTCTTTATTAAAAAATCTAAACTTTAGATCTTCAGATTATCTTTTAAATATTAAAGCTGCATCAGAAAGCCTTTCGGAGCATTTCTGTAAATAAAGTATTAAGAATTTGAAAATTTTTTTCACTTTAAGGTGTTTTACTTTACAAAACAACGAGGCTCATTAAAATCCTTCATTTAAATTTTAAAATTTTTTTAAAGTTTAAAATCGAATAAAATTTATTGCGAATTTTAAACTAAGTTTTTTTCTAAACTTCAAAGCTTTTATTAAAAAAAAGTAAATATTAAGTTTTTTCTAAACTTGAGAACAAAACTTAGAAAAACTTTTAATTTAAGATGAAGATGTGCTTTCAAAAAAAAATCTCTTAAATATTTCTCTTTATTTTACTCTTAGCTAAATTCAGTGTCCTTTAAAAACCGGTATTTCTGCAAAATTATAGCTTCAGTAATAATAATAAAAAGGACGTTTACAACTTCTTAAAAAGAAAATCTACTAAAAGCAGGGTAATCAAGAGAGAAAAAAGAAAAAGAGAAAATAAAAATTTTGGATAGATTTTTGAGATTTTGATATATTGCTACTTAATTGTCTTTATAAAAATTGGAATTTTGTTGAGAGTTAGTAAAATAATATAGAGATTCCATTATAACGTGTTTGCTTTATTATTATTTAAGTAATTACTTTATTGCTATTGTTTCTTTTAAGTTTAGTGTAAGGTTGCTTTTAATACTAAAGTCACGTGTTTCATGCTAAAATGATAAAGTGTAGAAATTGTATTTAAAACAACAACTAAAATGTTTATGGTATAGAATTTGAAGTGGTAAAAATTAAAAGGCAATAACTGTCAATAATAGAGCAGTAAATAAAATAAAAACATTGTAGGTAAACAATAAAAAAATAATCAACTTTAATTAATTACTGACAATAAAACGGGTAATTGACATGAAAATGTAAATAAATGTTATTTAAAGCGAAAAAAAGCAAAACAAAAAAAAAGAATAACAATTTGCAAAAATTAACATGTATCAAATATATTATTGAATCAAATTTAGTTTTTAAAAAAAAAAAATTTAATTTTATACAATTTAAAAAATATCCTTAAATTTTATTTTTGTTTTATTTTTTTAAATTATTTGTATAACTTTAATTATTTTTATTTTACCATAAATTTTAGAATTCTTTTTAAAAATAGACAAAAAAAAAACACATACACATAGGTATATGTGTACATCTCCCTCTCTTTATAGAAAACAGCATCATTAAACCTTAAATGCCACTTTTAAAAGCATATTTAAGTGGCTGTTTTCTAAAATACAAACAAACCCCCTTACAATACTAACAACAAGAGTGGCAATAAATATATATGTACGTATGTTGTATTATTTCAATACAAAGTGTTACTATATCTACATTAGGATATTCACCCGTATAAAGTTTGTTCGATTAATCGACAAATTAAAATCAACTAATTGTTCGATTACTTTAAAATATTTAATTTCGAGTAAAAATTTAATCGAGTAAAATATGCCGATTAATAAAATAATTCGAGTAAAAAATATGTTAGATTTGTTTTCTAACTGTTTTTAAATATGTTTCAATTTAAAATCTAAAGGTTTTATTAGGCCCCCAAGTGACATCACAATTTGGAATTATATTAAAAAGAACTGTATTCAGTAGAGAGCCAAAAATGTGTCGGAAATACAATATAGGTCGTTTTTTTAATTTGGTTTGGAGGAGATAAAAAAAAAGCTTCATCCTTATATTCAGTTTTCCGTAAGAAAGAAATTAGACATTACACTATTGCATATTTCTATAAACGCACACCAATTTTTTTAAGCAACTTACCAAAAATGGGGTTAAAAAATAATTAAGGTGCTATAAATTAATTTTTTTAATTATTTATTGACTTCACTTAAAACATTAATAACAAAAAGCTTAAAATGTACATTAATTTTTTTTTTTAATTTATTTATTTCTTTATTGTTTTTTTTTTTTCATTGTAATTTTAGTAGTTTAATATCATTTTTAGGGCATTTACGCATTATACGCACTTAAACCAACGAATCAATTTAGCACTATTAATAATGTGTTGGGAAACCTTTGCTTTGTGTAACTTCAAAAATTCGATCTGGCATGGATTGGACTAATTTTTTAAGAAAATCTCTGTTAGTTTCTTCCTAGGCTTGCTTAATTTATAGTTTAAACTCCGCTATTGCCATTATGGTTTCATTCAGTGCATTTCTTGTGTAAACTTTACGGGCCAATAGTGGAATATTATTGCACATATGCAATTTTCATCCATTTCTTCATCCATATGAGAGAAGAGCATCTTCCAACAGTTCGTTATAAATTGCTCTGTTCACTTTAGTTGGAACAACATATATTTTTGATTTTCCTGCAGCACAAAATGCTGCTCAAACCATAACAATGCCTCCGCCGAAATTGAGTTTTGACATACGAATTTCGTTCGACCTCAAATCATGACAATAGCAAGAATATCAATCGGGATCATACAAATTAAATTTCTTTTCATCAGAAAAGATTACTTTATTCCACTCACCTGTCAATTTTATGTATTTGGCTGCAAATTTTAAACGATTTTCCTTATGATTCTGTTTTAACATTGGCTTATATTTTGATTTCTTCCATTTTATATTACCATCTGTTCGGAAAATGTGTGCAACATGTTTGGAAGTGACAGGAAGGTCAAGTTTATTTTTTATTTGTGTAGCATTTAATTTAATTGCGGGTGGTTTCTTCTTTTATTTTATTAATTTACCTTTTTGTTAATTTTTGATTATCTTTTGTTACTTTCCGCACTCCGTATGTCTTTCCTTTCTTAAGAAAGCCTCAAATAACTCCTTCCGAACGGTTAATTTTTCATCCAATTTCTCTTTTAGAATAGCCTTGATTAAGAAAAAATTTAATTTAAATTTTTTTCTGGTCTGTAAGAAAAGTTCCTTTGGCCATCTTTTAAGCTGAAGAAATTTCCCAATTAAAAGAAAACTACTTCCAGTAAATATAAATGTTGCCATCAGAAACTTACTTTAACAAAACTGTTAAAAATTTTTTATATTTTCTTTTTTGCAATATATTTTAAAACAATTTTTTCTCGGCTGCGTTTATAGGAATATACCACTGAAATGATCAAAAATATATTCTGATTACTAAATTAAAGAAAACAACAAAAGCTAGAAATATTTCTTACATAAAAAAGTACCATTATATCGCGAGTTATTGTAACAATACAAAATTGTTTTTAGTTAACAGAAACGAATATATCCCAAAGAAAAACAAAAATTTTAAATGCTCTTATAATAATATGCACCAGTGTATACGTACGAATGACAGTAAAGCCGATATGTGTAAGATGGAGCTGATATACCAATAGATAGATGAAATATGTGATATAGAAAAGAAAGAGAAGAAGTATATTTATACTTTAAGTTAAGAATCGCTGAACTTTTTTATGTAAAATAATTCAGAATTTTTTTTTTTGAATTTCAAAATAAATGCACCTTTTTAGATTGTAGTCTACCAATATTACGAACAATGATATCCGAACATTAACAAATTTATGTGAATATAGAGAAATAATAGAATTATAGAAATACACTCAAACTTGAATTACATATTATTTTTGAAAAACTCTTTCTGAAAGGTAATTTAAGCCTTTCTTGCGAATTAAGCAAGGTTGGATACCGATACATTTATAAACACCGATACCTATTAAATACCGTTTTAAATAAGTTACCATAACTGATACCGCTACCAGTATTAGTATTTTCTAAAAATATCGGTATTCAAATACCATTTCCTCAATGATGGTACAGACCGATATTTTTGTTTCGGTATTTTTTTCTATGTAATAAGTTTTGTAAATTAATTTCTCATATAATTAACTTGCTTTAAGAAAGTTTGAATTATTTTTAATTTAATTGAATCTTATTTTTATAGTCCTTTTATTATTTGTGGGTTTGTTTCAATAGATTTTTTTCAAAACGATTCACATTGACCACTATTAAGTTAATCAATTAAGAATAGTAAAAAACACAAATTTATCTTAAAAATCGAGCGCTTAGTATATTTCGTTTAGCTTTTTGTTGTAAATAGGTTGTAACGTGGAAATAGTACACTCAGTACTACTATTTTCACGTCCATATTCCTTAATATATTAAGTTATTTTCTTTACTATTTTACTTATGTATTTTTAATTATTTTTCTTTTCATACTAACATATTGAATATTTTATTAGTAATAGGTAATTACTAAGTGTTAGTAATAGGTAATTACATTGAGCGCCCTGACTGTAAATACTACATACACACCCACACAAATGTGTATCCACTGCTTTAGTTGTGCAGTTGATATTGCTTAATGGTCAACAAGCAATATAATTCTCATTTAGTTGATACATGACTAGGTATAAGTAAACGAAGTTTGATTACAGTCGGGGCGATTCAAACAAGACGAGAATCCGCCGCGTAAGTCTCTGATATTATTCTAGATAAATTGAAGAGCCGATTAGATTTTGCGAAAGTAGAATATAATCGTATTTTGCACGCTCAACTTCGGTTGGGTCCCTGAAATAAATTTTACACGCGTGACTTCGGTTATAGCGTTCTCACGAGTGACTTCGGTTGTTCGTTCTCACGAGTGACTTCGGTTGTTCGTTCTCACGAGTGACTTCGGTTGTTCGTTCTCACGAGTGACTTCGGTTGTTCGTTCTCACGAGTGACTTCGGTTGTTCGTTCTCACGAGTGACTTCGGTTGTTCGTTCTCACGAGTGACTTCGGTTGTTCGTTCTCACGAGTGACTTCGGTTGTTCGTTCTCACGAGTGACTTCGGTTGTTCGTTCTCACGAGTGACTTCGGTTGTTCGTTCTCACGAGCGACTTCGGTTGTTCGTTCTCACGAGTGACTTCGGTTGTTCGTTCTCACGAGTGACTTCGGTTGTTCGTGCTCACGAGTAGAATATTAACCCGTAGAATTGCATGATAATAGTAGTAGAGAAGTAGCTAGTTGTTAGCTTTAAGAAACCATTGTACGTATTGTAGAAAAAGATACGATCTTCGATTCCCGAAGCTGCCACCTGTACCAGAAACCGATCCCGCCGTAAACCCGAACCAGTTTGACAGCCGAGAGTGTCGAAGCCGAAAGCTCAAAGCCGATTCTACAACCGAAACGATCCCGCCGTAAACCCGAACCAGGTTGACAGCCGAGAGTGTTGAAGCCGAAAGCTCAAAGCCGATCCTATAACCGAACCGAGCCTAATATAAGCCGAGGTGTCGAAGCCGAACGTACGACGCCGATCTTAATTCTACTGCTGAACTCAGAATCCTCGATCCCCGAAGCTGCCACCTGTACCAGAAACCGATCCCGCCGTTAACCCGAACCAGTTGACAGCTGAGTGTGTCGAAGCCGAAAGTTCAAAGTCGAATAGTCGAGCAGAGCATTTTACAAGCCAAATAACCGAGCCGAGTCGCTATAAGTTGACTGACCGAAGCAAACATAATCTAAGCCGATCAACCGTACTGATAATAACATACGCCGAAAAGCCGAAATAAGCCTTGCTGGAGAAGGAAGTGCAGAAACATTTGTTAAGCCGGTGATATCCGAAGTGGAGTTATAGAAGTTATTCTCTCGTAATATCTATTATTTTATACTTGAAATACGTTTGGAATATTCAATAAAGAAACTATTATTATTGTAACCCCCCAGAAAGGGTAAAACAAACGTCTTATTACTTAAGGTTTGTGGATCCGTAAGTAGACCCTGGAGGCGACTAAGTTACCTCAGCCGACGACAAAACCACGTTATAAGGTTTATAAAAACTTTTAACACAAGTCAACAAAGTGGTAGGGAAAATTGTTTTGCAAATAATCTCACGTAATCCACATCGCTTGTGCTAGACATAGCAGGTGTGTTCAACGAAATTACCGAAATTATCAAAAGCCACCCAAACGGGATCAAAAGAGAAAGTCCTCATTATGAAATATTTTTGGGCCACAAATAACTGCCTTCCCCAGTTATTGAGAATTTCTTTACAATATGAGAGAGTAAATTTTTAATGCTCTCTTTTTTCCGAACTTCCCAAAAGTTACTTAAACGCAGCGAGTATTGAGAGTTAAATAAAAATTTTATGTGACATCACTGTTTTATGAGACAACAACCTTTAATTTTGATATTTTTTAATAACTTTTAAATTTTAACTACTTATATATAGCTTAAAGAGCCATTGAGTTATTCAAGCTTCTTTTTCTACATCATTTATATTTGGTTCTTTTCTTAATACTTTCTGAAAGAATGAAGAATTTTGTTCAGAAAGTTATAGTCAGGGCCATCTTTAATTAGATTCAAAATGCAATTATATAAATTTTAATTGTTAATGCTAATTTTTGTGAGACATAAATTTAAACAACAATTTTTTTAACAAACTACCATCAATTTATATATAAATACGCCTGATAATAGCCTTAAAAATTAATTTGACGACCATACATATATATTTTTTTTTTAATAATACACATTTTTTACAGTGTAATTCTTATTGTGTAGTTTTCGTGATCTACGACCATACATCAAAATATCATTCATCAGCTTACGAGCGTAAAGTCTGTGTTGTGGAGCAACCCCCGCGTCGTTGTTTATTATATCTTAAGTACAGCGAGGCGGATATTTGTTATTTGGCCTACTAAAATTTTGAGTCTTCTCACATTGGTTAAGTATGTACCTGTCACTTAACTGTACCGCTTTACAGTTTTTTAAGGTTTTTATATTTGTTACACGCAATCGATTTTAACCTTACTTTTACATTGGAGTATTGCTTGAGTACCATATAAAACTCAAAGGTGGAAACCATTTAATTCGGAAGCTATAGCTTTCTGTACGAAGTTATAGTTCGAGTGGATGATTTGCGAAGTAGGCTTCTTCTGGAATAAGAACGATGACAATATGTTAGCAGATATCCATGCCATTTAAACTTTTAAACTAATGTTTAAAAGTTTAAACATGCTGCTAAAGCTTTTTTGTGCATTTAGGATACAAATTATCAAGTTTTATTAAGTTTGTTTGAATTGAAATTAACTCTAAAGGTATATCGAGCCTCAAACGTCAAAATGTCATAACCAACAACATTTTCCAAATTCATTTTTTGATGAAAAAGTATTATTCAGAATTATCCATACTATTTGCAAAAAAAATAGAGAAGCACAAAAATGCTTCTCCTAAAAAGTTTTGTGTTTTGCACTTACGATATTTTTGCGGTTAGGTCTCGATATGGTTTTGAATTTCATATATTTAAAAAGTCGAAAAAAAGTGAACTTAATGTTTTAAAGTAACATAAAATATAAAAATATATAATTCAGAGTTTCTTTAAATGAATTTTAATTAAAACAAATTATAGATGTAACTTTTTAATGTTGTTGCTATTTTTCGATTCAAAATATACCGGAATTTTTGTTTCGGTACCGGTATACCGATACCGATATAATTTAAAATACCGTTACCGAAAATAAAAATAAATTGTATAGCGATACCGTTATTATTTTCCGTTTCCAATCTTGAAACTAAGTGATCCCAATTAATGTAAACATACTCGTATTTTTGAAATTTCAAATAATTTGTATGTTTTATTGAAGATCATTTTTAACGTTGTTATTGTTTTCTTTTTTTAATAAAATAGGGAAAAAACAAAAATTTTTGAACACCCTACTAATAACCTCAATACAAAATTTAAAGTTCATTAAAATGTTCAAGTTTGTTGTAGTTTGGTTTTTATTGATATTCAAATTTCATGTTTTTCAGAAATTTCAGAATTTTTTTTAAAATACATGAACTTTAAGTCCATATATCTTGGGATCGATTTAAACAAGCTTTTGACTTTGACAGATTAATGCCTAGTAAATCTAGTTTTTATTTATTTCTATAAAAGCAGTATTTTTGAAAACAAAAGGATATTGAAATCAATTTTTCTTCTTGTAACAAGGATATTTCAAAAATTTTTATAATTTTTCTTTAAAATGTTTCTTAAAGTATTGCGAAAAATATATAAAAAAATTTTGAATGGGACCATGATTGGATGCTGAGAAAACTTTTAGTAAAATAACTCATTTATTTCAGTTATAATTTGATATTTTTTAAAGTATTTTTGTTTTTTGTATGAATATATGTGAGTAGATTTTTCTGAAATCAATATCGTATATAATTAATGAGTGTGTTTCAAAAAGTTTGAATTTCCATTGTAATGAAAAAAATTCCACATTTTATAAAATTCTAAAAAAATATAAACTTAAAGTGAGAAAATTGCATTTAAAAAATGCAATAACATTAAGATGCATTTTTTCAAAATTTCAATAATTTTTCAAATCTTTTAGTTGAATACGACAACAATAAAATTTAAACACAGTTTGAATTGTTTTAAGCTATTAAGTTGTTTAAAGTTACTCACTTTTATGATTTTTTAAGTTTTTCAAAATATCAACAAGTAAAATCGCAAAATTTTGCAATTTCGCAAAACTATAACAGTATATGAGTTATATATAGGTTCCTCGGAACAGCTCAGACATTTGTTATCAATCGAAACAGTCGGTTAGAAATCGCCGGTTTATTGTCATTTGACCGCACTGAGAATCCTGATTTCAAGGATTATGTTTTAAAGTTATTTGTATTATTTCATCAAGATATAGTTATTTTCTACGATTTTTCAACTTAATAAAATATTATCGCTAATAATACACTGAAATTTGTAACGTTCTTATATGCATATACATATGGTTTCATTTTAAATTATTTCTAAAATAAATGATTGCTTTTAATCAAATGTTCAATTTCTCAACATTCCCTCATGGTCCCACTCTAAATTTTTTATATATTATTGCCAAGACTTTAAGAAATATGTTAAAGAAAAATTATAAAAATGGAAGATATAATTTTTTAAATATCCTTAATGCAAGGATTAATATTGATTTCATCATCCTTTTCTTTTCACAAATGGCATTTTTACAAAAATTATTAGAAACTAGATTTACTAAGCATCAGTTTGAGCCAAAGCTGGTTGAAATCGAACAAATTAGTCCGAAGATATATGTATTTAAATTTCGTGTCTTTTAAAAAAAATTCTGAAAAAAGTGAACTACAACAAATTCGAAAAGTTTGAAGAACTTCAAATTTTGTATGGGCGTAATAAGAGTATATGACAAATTTTATTAAAATGGGAGTTTTTTTCCCCTTTTTCTTTTTCTGTTTTTTTTTCTTTTTTGTTCGAATAACTCTGTTTTCTCCCAATACTAAAACAATAAAAGACGAAAAAAATTTAAAAGCTATAATTTACTCGAATAATTGAAAAGCTTTACTCGATTAATTCAAAAACATCATTTTTGAGTTATTTGCTTAATGGAACAGTGAAAAGTTTGAATAAATTGAATACCCTAATCTACATATATAGAAACATTTATACGACACATGTTTAACAACTAGAATAACAATAACAAGAAAATGCTATTTGGACATACATTTATACAAATGTGCATATATATATTTGCCTACAACAAAAAAGAAAACGAGAAAAAAGCACTAAACACGTCAAGAGGCTCGTCAGTATTTGTTGATTTTTATGGATTCCTCATACAGATAATATTCAGTACCCAGAGATTTACAGTGTTCTAGGTGATGAGTATTTAAAGGGAAAATTAAATAGCATAGATAAATTGCATTATTAAACAACTCTTTAAAAAATAAGCAACAAACTTATAAAGAAAATAAAAAAAAAAAAATTATCACATTCATCACCACTTTTATATTACACTGAGGGAAAAATGACGTTAAAAAATTGGCAACGTTTGTATGCATTCATAAATTGCATTTTTATTTTGCAAATATTTTTTTTAACGAAAGGAATATTTTCGAAAGGATGACCGAATTACTCAAAAAGAAGATTATAGACTTTGCCATGATTTTAAAATTATACAAATCAATCAATAAATTCAAGATATATTAATATCTAAAGTTGCATAGTTTCTATATTTTGTTAATTTTTATACAAAAATTTAAATCATTTTTATTTATTTATTTATTATTATTATTTTTTTTTTATATGAAAAATGTGGAACAGGCTTTTTGGAAACTTATATTATACATATTGGATTTGCGCATCCCAGAAATTTTAATTTTTTTTTTGTGATAAGATTCCTTACTTTTCAAATATATTAAAAAATCTAAAATTTTAATTGATACATATATATATTGACATATATATAATTAAAAAATGCAATTGCATCAAAATGCATTTTTCAAAAATCTTACTTATTTTTGAAATCTTCGTATTAAAGCCGACATAAACAAAATTCAAACGTCATTTTAATCATTAAAATTCGCAAAGCCTTGCCAGAGATATTGCTATTTAAATTTACATACTTTTGAAATTTTTTTAATTGAGAAAGTGAAAAAGTGAAATAAAATCGCGAGTTTTCACAATTTCCCGAAATTGAAAACTGTTATTGATAAATGACTTAATGAAGTTTTCGTATGGAAATTTTTATAGAAATTGAAAGGCATCAGTTAAAAAATTCCCTTTTGCGTTCTTTCATGGAATTGCCGATATATCTTTAGACAGCAAGATTTTTTAGCATGATTTCTGGTGATAACAAAATAATAATTTTTAAAAATATTTTTGTTCTTTCAAGTCGTAAAAAATCATTTTTATCGATAACTTCAGATTTTGTGGGTATATCGAAAAATCTTAAACTTACAAAATTATCTACTCAACCAGACATACAGCCCACACTAGGTCATTTCATAGGTAGTACCAACTTTTTCCATTTCAATTAACCCATAACTATATTTATAAAACATAACAAGAAATTACATTTTATAAATATTAATCAGTTAACAAATTTTTCCTCAATTTCCATTGAAATATTATTAATTATAGTACATATGATTTTTGAAATAAAATGTTATTTTCAATATCAGTTTTTTGTGTTTAAAAAACTGACTTAAAATTATTTGAAAAAATCCGGCAGTAATTAAACCGGAAAAACCTGTTTTAAAACCGGTTAGAAAACCACATCGATCAACCTAATTACCATTCTAACGAGACAAATCGGTAAATAGTCTTTCTCAAAGTCTTATTCTTTTAAAATACTTTTTTAATAATATAGATGCTGTTTTTAAAACCGTCAAATCTAAACTTTTATTATAGTTTTAAATAATTACAATATTTTCAATAAATAATATTTTCAATAATAAGGTTAATATTAATCATACGTCAAGATGTCTGAAAGTAAAATTTCCAAACTTTATAATAGTGACCATTACAAACTTAATTAATAATAGTAAAATTAATAATAATTAAATAAAGGTTTTAATTACTCCTTAAGTAAAATCTAATAGAATTATCGAGTTCCGCTGAAATCAATTAATCATCTAAAAATTCTTCATACAATTATATAAATTGTTTTTCTAAAATAACCTCTAAATTAATGTTAACCACAATCAGTTTTGCAAGGAGGTAGGAAAATAGAGGCTAAATTGAGCTTTAAAAAAGGTCACAAAAGGCTAAATGTTTCAAAAAATAAGGCTAGAAAAAAGCTAATATTTTTTTATTTAAAAACTT
Organism: Protocalliphora azurea; assembly: GCA_932274085.1. NCBI lineage: Eukaryota > Metazoa > Arthropoda > Insecta > Diptera > Calliphoridae > Protocalliphora > Protocalliphora azurea. The sequence continues at coordinate 25,028,720 of OW026521.1, read as the reverse complement.
ATTTATTTTCTTTGTTCTCATTAGTTTTTGATATTTTTTTTAAGAAATTGTAATAAATTTATAAATAAATATATAATAATAATATAATTATATAAATATAATTTAGAACGGCTAGTAACGAAATGATCTGGCAAAAATCGCCTACGAAATTTTTATATAAATTTGGGTCATATTATGAAATATGAAAAAATGACCCAATGTTTTCATGTAATTTTTCTTCATTTTTGAATTGTAATTCCTCTCTGATTAATTAGTTCCAAATTAGTCTGAGATTCTTCGCTTTTATAAGAAATTCTTTTAATTATATTAAAAAATATTTTCTGTGATTAATGAAATTTATTAAAAAATATTTACGTATAATATAATTGATTAATAAGTCCATAAAACCAACTAAGTTATATTTGATTTGGAGATTGAAGCGCAGCAGGCAAAAAATTTTAGTTAAGTATAAATAATCTCGATTTTTTATGCGAATTAATACATAAAAATGTTTAAATGAATGATTCTGTACAAATAAACTAGTAAAAGCAAGTAAGAAATTATTTTCTTCGTAGTTGAAATACTAAACTTTTAGCCTTTTAAGGCAATTTTAAGAATCAAAAAAAGATAAAAAAGCTAGAAGCTAAAATGAAAAATTTGAGGCTAAAAGCAAAATAAAAAGACTAGATTTAGATTAAAAGGGCTAGATTTAGCCTTAAAAAGGCTAGGTTTAGCCTTGAAAAGGCTAAACTGGCAACACTGGTCCAGATGTCCAAAAACATAATTTTAAAATTTCAATTATTTATTGTATAAAGCTTAGCTCTTCAAATGTGATAACTTGAAGTGAAGCTCTCTAGTAAGTTTTATATTTGCCAACTTTTTTTTAGATAATATAAAAATTTTCTTAAATTTTTATTTTTATTTTTTTTTTTATTTAATTTATTTTTTTGATTTCCAAAGACTTATTACCCAAAATTTAAAATTTTGAGTTATTTAGTTTATAGTTTTTTGATGAACTTTTTTATATAGTTTTTTTTTAGAATTTTCGTATTTCGGCTTAAGTTCATTGAATAATTGTAGAAGAATTGTAAATACATTGTAAAAGTTTTATTGGACACTCGGCACAATGGAATACATTTTCTGGTCCGCCACGACCGTTATCAGCAATCTTTAGCGTCCCACCGTCGTGTTCTCTGTAAACATCATCTATTTAACTTACAACTTTTCGGGAAAATGAAATCCGTAACTTTTATTTTCCCTATAAGTTATTAAGTAAGACGAATGCTTTACGATAAAGGACGATGGAATTACAAATATGGCAATGAAGCATGTGTATTTGAGTCGCTTAAAATTTCGTATTCGCAATTTATAGTAATAGCAATTTTTTCTAGCCTTAAAATATACGATCAAATTTCTGAAGAATTCCATACAAGCCCATGCAAAGATTATTTAAACGTACATAAATAAAAAAAAGCAAAAACATAAAAAAGCGAGATTTTGATTTCTTTTCGAAAAATTTTATTTTGTATTTTGAAAAATTTTTATTTATTTATTTTTTTTTTTTTATTTTTTACTTTTTTTTTCTTTGTTTGCAATTTTAGGAAACTTAGTATGGAAGAGTTATACTTTTTTTAATTATACCTTTTTTTAAATTATACTTTTTTTGTCTATTTATTTATAATATTATTGCTATTTTTTGTTTTATTTATTTATTATTTTTTTTTTTTTTTTTGAAAATTAATAAGGAAAAAATAATTGCATATAATTCAACTTATAAAAATGAAACCAATTGATTTTTATTATTTTTTTTTTTTATTTATTTTTTTTTTTAATTTTGCCAATTATAGCTCTAGATTTAAAAAAAATTTTTAATTAGCTTTCAATAAAATTTATAATATTTTCTGGAATACCCTAAATATAAACTTTATTATGTTTCGGTTATTTTTTTTTTTTTTTTTTTTTTTTTTTTTTGTTCGAAAGGGTCTTCAAAAGTTTATTTAATTTTTATTTTCTTTTTTTTATTAAGAAATTAGTTATTAATTTCACAAATATACGTATTTATAACTAAAAAAAATTGCTTAAGAAAATTATAGGTTTTTGAAAAAATTTTTTTAATGGTATCTTTTGCGGTATATTTATATATTAATAATTTTTTTTTAATTGAAAAAACTATTTCTCTTTATTAAAAAATAGTAAGAAGTATTTTTTTTTTTTTTTTTTTTTTTTTCTTTGGAAAATTGGAACTTTTTTAAAAGAATTGATAATTTTTTTTAAATTATTACATTTTAGCAACAATTTTATTTACACAAATATTATCCAACAGTTATCCAACACCCACCTTAAAGTATACCGATCGACTCAGAATCGCTTTTTAAATCGATCTAACGATGTCCGTCCGTCCGTTTGGCTGGTTGGCTGTCCATATAAACATTGTTCACAAAATGCGGGTCGCAATTTTAAAGATTCAATGAAATTTGGATGTTCACGATACCAGGAAAAAGCCCATTGAAATTGATTGTGATCCGTCCATTTTTTTTACCTAGCCCCCATACAAATGTCCCCACGGAATGGAGTTTAAACGCTCAAAAAGGTCTTAAAAATAAGAATATTTTAATGAAGTTTAGTTTAAAGAAGTTGTGTAAAAGTATCTATTTTTTGTACCAAATTTTATGAAGATCGGTTCACAATTGATTATAGCTTCCATATAAACCCCTCTTCCGCAAAACACTTTAACGTGCATAAATCCCATACGAATGTTAGCATCAGGTTAATATTCGACACAAATAAGTTTTATGTAAGTAGAAACAACATTACCAAATTTTATGAGAATCGGTTCATAATTTACCATAACTCCCATATAAACCCATAAAATCATCTAGATGTTAGTATCAGCGAGTTATTCTGTATTTGTATATTTTATTTTACATTTAGTAAATTGGCCGCAGGCGTAATATAAGTACCCTTACCGAATTTTTATGCTCGTAGTATCAAATAGTCTTTCTCGTGATGTACAGAATACATTGATCTCAACCAAACAACAATAATAAATAAATGTGTGGTGCTTTTTTAACATTTTCCTAACAGAAAACGCTCCAAATAAACATAACTTTAACTTACCTTAAATATGATTTTTAGTGGCAGAATTTTTGAAGCCACTTTTAATATTTTGATATAAAACACATAGTCTTAAGTTATCGAGAGACAACAAAAATGGTATTTCAGCAGATAACAGGCAAATAGGCGGATTGATGGACATTATTGATTTAAAATCTCTTAAGCTAATCTACTAAAGGGTATAAGAAATATTTATAAGAAAATTTAGAGCTTCAAAAAATTGCTTTTTATTAAATTAATCAATTGCCAATACATCATTTCCATTTACTATAAATTAATTTTCTAAAACGAATAACTATAAATACAATTATGGATTAATAGATAATAATCATATAAATAGCTTTCAATTGCTTTTACTATTATACACATTCGAGCCTACTGTACATTAAGCTTTAGCAAAAAAAATAAAAAAATCATAGCAAAAAGTATAGTAGGTTTTCAGGCAGTTTTTTCTATTTTGGTACATTTCAACAGTAGAACTTAAATACTTTCACACGAAAGTATTAGACTTAGACAAATACTATTTAATTTTCATAATATTTTGTATCCCTAAATACATGTCATATTTTAAAAGCTGTTTTATTGAATTTTTTATGGGTTTTCTTTGAATTTGTTTAAATTTTCTTTATTTAAATTACAAATATACATTTGTCTACACATTTTTAAATCTATATAAATATATACAGTATTCAAGACTTTAATAAGAATTTTATATTCTTGTCTAAAGAACAAACACATAAACATTGTTGCTTATTCAATAAACAACAGCGAAAAAGAAAAATCATGAAATTTTTGCATAAATTTTGTTGGGTTAAAAACCAAAATTGAAATTTGTTGTTTTATGCTTAAAATAAATATTAAACTTTAATAAAAAAAAATGAAAAATAAATCTAACAGGGGTTAAAAATTTACTTAACTGTTAAATGAATATAAATGTAGAAAAAAACTAAAAAAAAATAAATAAAGGAGAAGAGTAATTGATGTTAATGTGGAAATTTTTTGTACTTTTCTAAAAAGATCATAAAATAATTTTTGCTAATGGCAACAAACATTTTTAGGTTTTCTTTAAAGTAAAGCTAAATCATATTTTTAAATTAATTTTGTATTAATTACTTCTATAGTAAAAACTAAGATTTATTTTTCAAGATTTAATTGCATTTCTTAAGTTGTTATAAAACATTCCATTGTCATGTACTTAAATTTAAACTATTCAAAGACAACTTAACAATGCGTGCCAAAAAAAAACGAGAAAGAAAGTTACAGTCGGTCAAGTCAGATTATATGATACCCTACACCATTGTGTTGTAGCATAAAAATTCGGGATGTGGACTTATATTAAATCTGTGGCCAATTTTACCAAATGTAAAATAAAATATACAAATGCAGAAAAATGCGTTGATGCCTAGTTGATATCTGGATGATTTTAGGCACTTTATGACTGGAATTGGGTTTATGTGGGAGCTATCGTAAATTATGAAATGATTTTTATAAAATTTGGTAATGTTATTTCTACTTACATAAAACTTATTTGTGTTGAATATTAACTTAATATTAACATTCATAAGGGATTTATGCACGTTAAAGCGATTTTCAGAAGAGGGGTTTATATGGGAGCTATGGTCAATTGTGGTACAAAGATTGACGCTTATACAAAACTTCCTGGTAACGAATTTTATGAAAATATTCTTATTTTTAAGGCACTTTTGAGTGTTTAAACTCTCTTTCGGGGGGACATTTGTATGGAGGCTAGCTGAAATAATGAACTGATCGCAACCAATTTTAACAGGCTTTGTCTTTGTACCCCAAAAGTCACACGTGCCAAATTTCATTAAATTATCTTTAAAATTGCGACCCGTACTTTGTACACAAAACTTACGTCGTTAGCTCGATTTAAAAAAAATGATTCTGAGTCGATTGGTATACTTTAAGGTGTGTATTGAATAACTTTTTCTATGCATTACAAACAACAGCACAAACACACAATACCCTAACCACCTAATGTGATGTAGGGTAAAAAACAAACAATTGTTAAGTAAAATGTTGTTCACACACGTACTAAATATATAATATTTTTTCTCTTAACAAATTAAAAAAAAAAATAACTAAAAGTAATTATTTTTCATTTCAAACCAACCAACCCATGGACAGTACTCAATAAATGTCTAAACAAACATTTAATGTTCAGTATCTGTGTAAATTTTTGTAATCTAAAAAATACAAATGGAAGCATTTAAAATTGAAAAATAACCATGTAAAAACTACTAACAACAAAGACAACAAAATTGATTTATTAGAGTTTCTTTTTAAAGAAAACAGAAAAAAAGAAACAAAAGTTTTGATTGTGCATTTTGTAACGAGCGATAATGAGCAAATATACAAGAAGTAAGTACATGTCTACGAAAAAGAATGCAAGCCAAAGTAAGCAAAAACAATCAACATCTAGAGAAAAATTAAGGACTCTAAATGAACTTCTTACATACAGATATATAAAAGAGAAACACACAAAATACTTATTGTGACTATAAATATGGCAAACGGATATCCGGTTGCGTGCCAAATAACTGAATGTAAACAAAGAGACACGTACAAAAACACATACAAATACACAAAATAAAATGAAAAAAAATTACGAGAAAAATTGTTAAAAATAAACAACAAACAAAAATTCTTAAAATATAAAAAAAAAATTTAAATATTACAGTCACCGAAATAAAGATAGGTTCACCAATAAAAATCAATTTTTGTTTCTTCAAAATTAGAATAAATATATTTTTTAATTTCAGTGTTATGCAGTAGAGAATTATAAAATGCCTTAAAAAGCTTTTTTTAGTTTTTTCTTCATTAAATAAAAAATTTTTAAGTTTTTTGATTTATGAGAGCGAAATAATGATAACTTCGTTATAATTTTAATGCAACTTTCACACAATATTAAAAGAGGAATGTGAATAAAATTAACATTTAGTTATTTAGCAACATGTATCAGTTATTTTAAATAATAATTGATTTCATTAAAACTTTTCCATGGAAGACAAAATTTTAAAAATTATTTGAGGAAACCTTTTTTGAGAAAACCGAAGAAAATTGACAGGATTTTGTAAACAAAAAGAAAATTCGTTTCGACAATTTGTATTGAAAACAACAAATAAATTTGATGTTTTTTTTCTTCTTTTTTTTGCAATAAAAAATTTCGAAATGAATTTTCGTCTCGTTTTACAAAATTAGGCCATAATTTAAGTTTAATTGTTGTTAAATAGCTGCAGAATAAATATAAAGGGCAAATCATAGCGTATTATAAAAAGTACTTTCTTTAATAAGACTAAACGTTAGACAAACATGAACATTGACCGATTTCTGAAACCAATTCCGGTCAAAAAGTTCATGACCTTTCGAATTATATTGACTCGAATTTTATTTTTTTAAAACTGAATTATATTTATTTGTTTTCATAAGAAAGAAGTGTTAAACGCATCTTTTGAAGTATTATTAAAAGGGTTATCGATCGATTTTTTACAAGAAGAAGAAACCTATTAAATCTTTATTTGGTAAAATCTAACAAAATGATTAACAAATACCAATTTTATCTTAATTCGAGTTTATTGATATTATGGACAATATTTCTTAACAATACAAACGATTATTCACAGATTCTTAATATTCTCTCCATGTTTTTTTTTATCTTTTTTTTCTTGTAATAAAATAGGACACAGAATTTTTTCTTTGAAAATCCTTTTTCGGATTTCACCCACCCACCCTGCAAAAACATTTTAGTTCTCGATAATGCCAACTACTTATTAAATAGTTTCTTGGTAATGAGGCGTTATTATTATTTGCCTACTCTATATTGGATAAATAAGTACTCAATATTATAATAGTCAGTAATGTTGAAATCATGTGGATCAGTTAGCTAGAGCGCTGGATTAACAATCAGAAGGTTGATGGTTCAAGGTAATTTCGAGGATGTTAGTTTTTTTTTAATAAAATTATTAAGAAGATATTTTGTGCAATATGGTGATCTGAGTAAGATGTTAGTCATTAAAAACGTATGAATAATTTGTCCCCAAGTATAAATCTCACTGACGGCAAAATTTTTTTGTTTTTTTATTCTTATTTCCGTTTAGGTACATATTTTTGAGTACCTCTAGAGTCTAAAAATAACTAAATAAATTAGTGGACAATTCGAAAAAAATAACCACTTATTCATACAAAAAATAAGTAAATTATTTTTGTCTCCAATTATATCTGCTTGCTTACCAAGAAAGCAAAGTTTTTGCTGGACATTTGAATTTAGTAATTCAGAAACTTTTCTGGAGCATACGCAAAAATCAATGCTAATTTTATTGTGATGAAAAAATGCATTTCTAAGGGTCGCACTTAAAAAATAGGTGTTTTTTAGCTCAAGTTCATGTTTGAGGTTATTTTTTGGATCCGTTAAAAAATAAAATTTCATCTTAATTTGAAAACTTTTCTGGTGATGCAAAAACATCTATCAATTTTATACAGTACACCACTATTTAAAAACATGAAATATCAAAAAAGGAAAAGTTTTTTGTCGCCTATCTTTTAAAATAGGATTCTACTCACAGCTTCAACAACGAAAAAATTTTGATGAAATCAATTGCTACTGAAAATAATTGCAACATGCTGCCAAATAACTAAATGACAATTTTATTTACTTTTTTTCTTAATTTTACGTGAAAATTGCAATATAATCACAATGAACCCATAATTATTTTACGCTTATAAATGAAAAACAGAAAAATTGTGTATTTAGTGCGGAAAAACTCAAAAAAACTTTATAATTTTTCATAACACTGAAGTTGAGAAAAACTAATTGAATTTTATTGGTTAATCTATTTTTACTTCGGTGACTGTAGAAAAATATAGAAAAAATTTTCATAAGAAAAGTTTATGTCAGATAGACAAGAAAATTTCTTATAAAAGAAATTTTTAGGTCCGGTAAACAAAAAATTTTCTAAAGAAATTTCTATGTCTGAGGCAGTCTGATAAAAAATCTTAAAGAAAATTCTATGTCTGAGACAGACAGATAGACATATACAAATTTTCTAAAGAAAATTCTATGCCTGAGACAGACCGACAGATAAAAAAAAAAATTTCCAAAGAAAATCCCATGTCTGACAAGACAGACAGATTGAAAATTTCTAAAGAAAATTCTATGTCTGACAAGACAGACAGACAAAAAATTTTCTAAAGAAAATTCTATGTCTGACAAGACAGACAAAAATGTTCTAAAGAAAATTCTATGTCTGACAAGACAGACAAAAAATTTTCTAAAAAAAATTCTATGTCTGACAAGAGAGACAGAAAAAGAAATTTCTACAGCTAATTCTAGGTCTTTGATAGACAGAAAAAAGCATTTTTAAAGAAAATTATATGAGACACAAAAAATTTTTTAAAGAAAATTTTAGGTCTGACAAGACAAACAGACAAACATTTTTCTAAAGAAAATTCTATACCTGACAAGGCAAACAGACAAAAAATTTTCTAAAGAAAATTCTATGTCTGACAAAAAATTTTCTAAAGAAAATTTTAATGTCTGACAAAAAATTTTTTAAAGAAAATTCGATGTCTGACAAAAAAATTTCTAAGGAAAATTCTATGCCTGACAAAAAATTTTCTAAAAAAAATTCTTTGTCTGACAAGACAGACAGACAGACAAAAAATTTTCTAAAGAAAATTCTATTTCTGACAAGATATAGAATTTCTAGAAATTCTATGTCCATCTTATCAAACATAGAATTTTCTTTAGAAAAATTTTTGCCTGTCTTGTTAGACATAGAATTTTCTGTAGAAAATTTTTTGTCTGTCTGTCTGTCTTGTCAGACATAGAATTTTCTTTAAAAACATTTTTGTGCCTTGTCAGGCATATAATTTTCTTTAAAAATGTTTTTGTCTATGACAAAATAGAACATACAATTTCTAGAAATTCTATGTCTTGTCAGAAATAAAATTTTCTAAAGAAAATTTTGTATTTTCTAAAGAAATTTCTATGTGTGATGAGATAGACAGACAAAAAAATTCTAAAGCTAATTCTAGGTCTGAGATAGGCAGAGAAAAAAATTCTTAAAAAAAATTATATGCCTGACAAGACACACAAAAAATTTAAAAGAAATATTCTATTCTATGACAAGACAAAAAAAATTTTGAAAGAAAATTTTATATCTGTGATAGATAGAGAAAAAAATTTTAAAGAAAATTCTATGCCTGACAAGTCACACAAAATTTTTTAAAGAATATTTTACATCTGACAAAACACAAAAAATTTTTTAAGGAAAATTTTATGTCTGTGACAGAGAGACAAAAAAAATCTAAGGAAAATTCTTTAGAATTTTATATTTTACACATAAAATATTTTCTAAAGAAATATCTACGTCTGACAGGCAAAAAATTTGCTAAAGAACTTTCTATGCCTGAAAGCCAAAAGTTTTCTTAAGAAATTTCTCCGACTGACGGACATAAATTAAAATTTTTTTCCAACTCACAGGCAAACCAATTTGAAGAACAATTTCTTGTCTACCAAACAAAAAATTTTCTGAAAAGAATTCTCTATCTGACTCTATCTGTCTGACAGATAATAAATTTTCCAAGGAAATAGTTATATCTGACTGACAAGAAATTATCTATAGAAAATTCTGTGCCAGACAGGTAAAATATTGTCTATAGAAAATTCTATGTCTGACAGACAAAACAATTTTCTAAGGAAAATTCAATATCTGACAGACAAAACTAATTTTCTAAAAAAATACTATGTCTGACAGGCATGACATTCTCTACAGAAAATTATTTGTTTGACAAACTAAAAAAGACCATTTTCAAAAGAAAATTATACGTGCGAGACAGACAAAAAATTCTATGATAAACAGACAAAAAACTATTTTATATCTAACAGATAAGAGTAATATCTAGGGAAATTTTTATGTCTAATGAAAAGAATTTTTGAAAGAACTTTCAAAAATATATTGTATGTTTGATACTCAAATTAATATCTAGTAAATTTTTACACTTGATTGATGAATAGTCTTCTAAAAAAACATTTATAACTGACAGACAAAAATTTGTCTAAAGAAACTTATGTCTAAGATAAAAAAAAAATTGTCTAAAGAAACCCTTATGTCTGACATACATAACACTGATCTGTAGAAATTTGCATGTCTGAAACAAAAATTGCCTAAAATAATTTATATAGCAAGCCGAAAATATTCTAAAGAAATTTTTGTGCTAATTTCTAAGATAAAATTTCTTTAATACAAGTTTTTTTCGCAAAAAAAAAAAATGTATCACATTTTTATTATAAAATCAGATAATCTATGTATAAATTCATACTGAAATATTTTATTCATTTGCATTTTTTTATACTTGTTGACACACGCAACATTATTTTGCTTCTGTTTTACATAAAAAAAGAACAGAAACAAAATAATCAAAATGTTAAAAATAATCGAATAAAATGTCAATATCGATCAATTTACAAGGAAATTAATTCAAACTAAATGCAAATACTATAAAATCTTTATTGTAAAGTAAAATAAAATGCAAAAGAGACATTTTAAATAATGATTTTTAAATAATACAACTTTTTAAGGCCTTTTCAAGTGTATAAATCAAATGAAATTCCCCAGCATTTGATAAAAAATTGCACATTTTATAAATTCGTATTCCCACGAAACTCTATATTATATATTAAATTTAAAAACAAATTTAAAATAGTTTAAGTAACATAGTAAAATACCGCCTGTGTACAGTGTGTGCTTTTAAATATTTCATATCCTTTATGTGTATGCATTATAGTTCCCTTTTTCCTTCTACATCAAAATAGACGCACATACAACCATCCAGCAAAGCAGTCATCATTTATACTGGAACAAATTTTAATGCGGTTAGAGAGAGATCCTTAGTGAATGCACTAAAGTATGCTAAATATTTATATTATAGAAATTTTGTTGAAATTCATACATTAAATATGTATGTGTATAAAAGTGTTCAAATGTAGGTGTGTTTATATGTAATAAAATGTTTCCTCAATGCTAAATTGTTTAATTTCACTTTTTATCAAAAGTCAAAAAGCATTAGCATGTAATATGACAAATTCACTTTGACACTCACTAACAGAAAGTTTTTTTTTATGATTTTTGTTTAAATAATAAATGACATATAACATATTTCCTGGCATTTACATATAACATATGAGCTAAAACTTGGGAATTTATAGGAAAATAAAAACTAAAATTAATGATAATTGACAAGAAATATTAATTAGTGGAAAATTTTAGAATAATATTAACTTAAGTCAAAACTTAATGCTATAGTTTTTTTACTTACTTACTTTTTTAGAAAAACTTCTTTAGAGAATTTCACACATAAAATTTGTCTGACAAACATAAAAATTTCTTCAACTAATTTGTGTAGATTTTAGGCTTTATAAATCTTTATAAAATGAGACTTAAAGTTTATCCCCTACACTTAAAAATTTATATAGAAAATTTTTGTCTGTCAGACATAGAAATTTAATTTCATTTCATTTTCATTTATTCGTATGACATTAAGCCCTTGGAGCCAAATTTGCCACAATAATCATTGGCAATACAATTTTTATTATTAAACTTATAATTATCTTATCATTATTAATAATATATGTATAATATGTACAATAATACATAATATAAAGCGAAGCCCCCCAAATTTCTTTAGAAAATATTCTATTAGAAATAAAAATTTTTTAGAAATTTTTTATAACTATTAGACATAGAAATTTGTTTTTTTAAAAAAATTTTTATGTCTAGCAAACATAGAAATTTCTTAAGACAATTTTTTTATCTCAGAAAATTTTTTATGTCTGTCAGACCTAGAAATTTCTTTAGAAAATTTTTCATGTCTGTCAGACCTAGAAATTTCTTTAGAAAATTTTTCATGTCTGTCAGACATAGAAATTTCTTTAGAAAATTTTTCATGACTGTCAGGCATAGAAATTTCTTTAGAAAACTTTGTGTCTAACAGAAATATTAAGTTAGACAATTGTATGTCTCTATTTAAAGAAACAGTCCTTTTTTCTTGTTATCTTTCTACCATACCTGTCTAAAAACGAGATCTTAATTAAATAAGTTATTTATATTTCATTTTAAAAATTTTAGTTCCAGACACATACAATACGACAAATACCTATTCATTATTTAAAGTCTAATTAAATTTATAAAACGTCTTTATTATGGCAAATTTCACTTTTAATTTCCTTAAATTGCATGTTGTGTCTTCATAAGAAATGTACAAAAAAAGAAACAAAAAACAAGATGTAGGAAAAACGAAAGAAAGCTTTTAATTTTTGGTTTATCGTAAGCAAAATCAAAATCCTTTCGACATGTTCATGTCTGTAAGTTTCTTTTTTTTCGTTCTTCCTTTCTAGGAAACGGATGTAGTAGTGTTGGCCATTTAAAACTTAGCAGCCATCATAATTTTTGTATTATAAGGCTCAGAATTACGCTGAATAAAACAAGATAAGTAATTAAGGAAAAATTAGTTGACCTCTTATCGTTAAGTCCTTAAGAGAAGACCAGCAAAGGTGCTGATTTGGCAAAAATAATTTAGAAATTATTTTGTGATGCTAATAAAGTTTAATGACCTTAATTAGATTTAATATTATAATTTATATTTATTCCTTAAATATTTATGAATTTTATGGAGAAAAAAAGGGAATAAATTTAATAAAATTAATAGATATTTTTAAATTTGGGTTTTTCTTAAGTGATTTTGAAAAAATATCATTAGTTGGCACATTGGTCAATTTTGTTACAAAACTAACATTATAATTTTTTATTTCAACAATTTCTCTTATTTAATTTTTAAACAAAGTTTTATCTATAAAAATTGGTGCAAGTGTTCTATAAACCCATTTTCATGTTGTAATCTGATATTAAAGTTTTATTAAAATAATTTTGAATTTTTTTTATCCTTTTCTACAAATATCCAATATCAATAAACTACAACAATTCACATGTAAAAAAATAAAGTATAACAAAACCACTACCAAAACATGTGCATAAATGTGTCTATAGTATATGATGTTACCGCAAACAATATAGAGTTTTTTCATAAAATAAATAGACATACTAACTCATATAGGGATTCTGGCATAGACACATGCAGCCAACTAACAGTGAAGGACATAAAGGATAAAAATTAAAAAAAATATTTACTTTCTACAAAAACTTTTATCTATGACAAACAAAAAATTGTCTATAACAGTTTTTATGTCAGGCAAACCGAACTTTTTCTAGAGAAATTTTCTATAGAAATTTCTCTGTCTGACAGATAGACAGACAGACAATTTTCTATAGAAATTTCTCTATCTGACAGATAGACAGACAGAAAATTTTCTATAGAAATTTCTCTGTCTGACAGATAGACAGACAGAAAATTTTCTATAGAAATTTCTCTGTTTGACAGACAGACAGAAAATTTTCTATAGAAATTTCTCTGTCTGACAGATAGACAGACAGAAAATTTTCTATAGAAATTTCTCTGTCTGACAGAAGACAGACAAAAAATTTTCTATAGAAATTTCTCTGTCTGACAGAAGACAGACAAAAAATTTTCTATAGAAATTTCTCTGTCTGACAGAAGACAGACAGAAAATTTTCTATAGAAATTTCTCTGTCTGACAAACAGACAGACAGACAGAAAATTTTATATAGTTATATAAATAATATTTCAACTTTTCATTTGTTAACATCTCTTGAAGGGATTTTTTTGTTTTGGGTTATGTGCGCAAAATACGTCAACAAATTAAATGCAATTAAAAAAATATCAAAAATCTATGCATTATTTATTTTTTACTCAGTATTATAAAAGTGGGTTAAATCAGAATTATGGCGCTGATTATATTTACTATTATAAAACGTATGGATCCTACTTTAATTTTCATTTTGTATAGCCTTTTGTAGGTTACATATGTGTATTTATTTTTGATATCGGACTTAAAGTGGAATTTTATTTTATTTTTATTGTTATTTTTTTGTGATTTTTTTTTTGTGATTTGTGATTATTATTATTATTGGTTTTAAAAATTTTTTGATTGTCAAATATTAAAATTATATCAAAAATGTTCACAGATTTAAAGAAACGAGGAAATCTATGTATACTTTTTTTAATTAAAATTTGTTTAATGAAATTTTAGAAAAGCACATTTTAGAAAAGCGATTATCTTCGGTGTCATCAACAAATATTTTTTTGATTGTGTTTTAGACATATTAATTATGTTTATACATGTGTTATATTTTTTTAAATATTGTTGAATAGAATTTTGGCAATTTTTTTAGCTCTGTGCCTTCATAACGCTGACGCCTTATGCTAAAAGTCATTCACGCAAACAGATTTGTGTTTCATTAGAGCCAGCTAATATTGGTGTGTCATTGAAAAAATATTAAAATTTTCCTCCAAAATTAAACGAGTTTCTAGAAATGCCTCTCACTGTGCCTATATTGGTTATACATATGTGGGTTCGTCTGTGTGTTTAATGGTTTACTTCTGTTAGCCGTTAAGCATACAAATTGAATTTCAATAGTTTCTGTTGTCATTTATTTTCCCTTCTCTGCTCTCTCTCTCTATTAGTTCTATTGTAATGCAGTTAAGTTTTGTTTGGCCGCTTCTATTCTTTGGCAATTTTACGTTTATAAAAACTTTTTTTTTTTTTTTCTTTTGCTGTCATTGCTTAACAATATAGTTTAAATATTGTTTGTCATTGTTCCGAAAAGAATAGCATCATCTTCAATTTGAGAAGTTTTTCTACTTAGAACAACACTAAAAGAATATTTTGACAAATGACAGTTGAAACTATTGTTTGCCATTGTAAGAGTTAAGTGAGGTTAAAAGTATTGAAGAAATATAGAGAAAAAAAATTTTGAAGTAACAAATAAAATATGAATTTGGTTAAAAATTCTATTATTATTAGGTTTTTAATGAAAAGTAAATGAAAATCCATGAACGGCATTCATATTAAATTTAGGAAAATATAAAACATGTTAACAAGGCGATAAATTTCAAATTTTTATTCAGTTTTTAAGGTGAAAAAAATTTATTTTTTATTTGTTTTCCAGCAAAAAGAGAACTGAAAAAGGCATGATTTTAATATTGTGGTGTCACTGGAAGGAAGTAGTTAGTGCTAAAAAAGAGCTGCAAAAGTTCTTTCTTTAACCCATGGTTATCATTGGTAGAAGTTTCTTCTTTTATGCTTCTTGTTCACTGCTTTTGAAGTACTTCCCTTAGAAATATATTTATAATTTTTTCTTTTTTTTAATAAAAATATGTCTTTAGCTTTGTTAATAGATAGTAAAAATACTTTTCAATTTGTGAAATTTTTCTCTTCTAAGAAATTGTTCACCTTCTTTTTCCTGCTAAAAATACTTTTATTTTTACTTTTCTGGAAGTAATTTTTATTAACTTCAAAAAAAAGAGCAAAATATGTATTTAGTTCTACTTTTGAAGTGGTGAAAAGTTCTTTTTTGGAACCGTTTGCTCTTTTTTCCTTTTACTGAGTTCTTATGTAGTCCCACTGTGCAAAAATTTAAATTCTCATAAATATCTTAGCATTATTAGATTTATTGTAAGGCTTTATCTATCGTTTTAAAGCTGGTGTTATTTGAATGGTATATACAAGGCGTATGATTGTTATTAATTATATGCAAGTTTTGAAAAATAGGAATATTTGAAAATGTTATTGTCTAATTTCTAATGTTATAAAATACTGTGAAAAGCTAAAGCATTATAGTAGATAATAGTATAAACAAATTTAAAATGATAATTTAAAACTCATTGAAATCTTTTGTTGAAATTTCTTTAATTATTTCCGAAATATATTTTATAATAATTTTTAATTAATTAGTCCCACTGTATGAAGCTTTTGTCTAGTAGGAGTAGTAAAACTGTAATTACTATACAAATAAAAAACATATGGAAGTTTAATTTACTCTCTAACCGACATTATGTACAAATATAAAAAAAATTAAATACGGTTCGTATGATTAATATTAATTGTAAAACATTTTCGAAGAAATATTAATATTTATAGAACTTTTGCATGTTCGACTTAAGTTTATTGAATAGTTGTAGAAGAATATAGTGTAAAATTTCTTTTGGACACTCGACAGAATGGAATGCATTTTCTGGTACGCCACGACTCTCATCAATACTCTTCAGCGTCCCACAGTAGTGTTCTCTGTAAACATCATCTAATTAACTTACAACTTTTCATGAAATAGAAATAGAAAAATTTTATAAATAACTATATGAAAAAATTCAACAAAAAACTATAAACTAATTGAAATATTAATATTTTGAAAACTATCGAAGCGAATTTAAGAATTTAAGCAGTTCTGAAAACTAACGAAATTTCTTATGAAGAAAATTTAAAACAGATTTGGGTCATCTTAAAATGATAAGATTCTTGATACTGAAATTTAGGTATATAAATTTTTTTTAACATTTTTACTTGAAAATTTAAATTAACAAAATATAAAAAACCTCGAGGAGAACAATGTGTAACCACTTGTATATATATATATATATATATATATATATATATATATATATTATTTCGATAACATTATCTATTTCAAAGAAGCCAACCTAAACCTAGAAAAAAATCTCTCTTTATCCTTTGTTTTATGTGTCATTGACGTCATAGCATGATGATTAATTTCTGTACTATAAATAGCATAAGAAATACAAAAGTATGATGCAAAAAAAAAAACAATGAAGAAAAACTAATAGTCCCAAGAAAAAATAATTATTTTCTTTTTCCGTTTTCTTTCATTAAATTCTTATAAGCTTCATTCCTTATTAATATCTACATATATGCACAATAACAAAAACAACATTATTGAAACAAAAACAAAATAAATAAAAAGAGCCTTATTAAAAAAGAAATACACATCCAAAGAAAGACATAAGCAGTGGAAGCTGATAATATAGGATCGACATGGATTTATAGAACATTTTTTTTTTCTTCAAAAAAAAAACTATTTTATATTCTAAAAAATGTTAAGAAAAATTGAAAATTATTTAATATAAAATTAAATTAAAATATTAAAAAAATTTTAAATTTTAATTAATTTCGAAAAATCCCGTTTTGAAACATGTCACTATTACAAAATTCCTTTACATTTACGAAAGTTTAAGTAAACACCAAAAAAAAAATTTCAAGCATCTTTGACTCATACTCCCTTTGTGATGCCTCTACTTCCTCTCTCTCTCTCTCTGTCCCTCTTCATATTTTGCCCCAGCAGGAAACAATTATGATAGCTATTAAATGCATGTCCTTGTCTTTATAATTAATAATAAAATTACAATTCGTTGTTAAAAAAAAATAAAGGAAACAAGCCTTTTAATTTATTTCATTGTTTCACACTCATTTCCTTAAATGGTTTCAATTTTATTTAAAACTGAATCCTTAGAAATACTTTTCTTATCCTTTAACTTTTATGTCTTCAGCTACATATCCTTAATAATCGATATCATATTTAAAGCATATTTATTATTCAATTTTTCTTAAAATTTAAAAATAGTTTCTTTATAAAATTATAAATATTTAGTTGGGGCTCATTAAGCAAAAAAGTCAGTGACCTAATTCAGTGTGTATTTTCATTAGTTGTAGATGAAAAATGTTTTGTTGAAAAGCAAAATTGAGGGAGGAATTTTAAAACAGAAAATTTTCTAAATATTCATGAGTTATTATTATGACATTTGTTAAGGATATTTTATTTTAGCAATATTTACAAGTGTTAAGGATAAAGGCATAAAGGTAGTAGATGGAAATAGTTGTTAATGAAGCACATTTTTGTAACTGAAATCAGCATTAAATGGAAGATTTTCTAGGTAATACAATGAAATGAACAGGAAAATTTAGTTCTTTATAAAGCTAAAAATTTAAATATACATACACGACTTTTCATAGTTGCTTAAAAGTAAAATAAATGCAATAAATAAACAACTTTTGCAAAAAAGTTCAAAATTCAGAGGTAAAAAATTATTTTAAGATAGTTTCTTAAGTTTTCAAAATCAATAATTTCGAAAAAATATTAAAAAAAAAAATAAATATCTTGATAGCAATTTAAGCCAACCAAGCAGACAGACGGACATCGTTAAATCGACATGGAAATATACAATGTATTGAAATTTATATCCTGAGATGAGAATAAAAAAAAATAAAATATAAAGATTAGAAACACAAGCACGAATGCATTATAACTTCCCTACTTATGGTGGTGTAGGGTATAATTAAAAAATTTTAAGTTACCTTGTAACAACGACAAAAAATTTTTGAATGTAAACATTGAATGATAAAACTGAAACATAAACATTATTATCATGAACACAATATTATTAATAAAACTAACATTGAGAACATAATATTGTTGTAGTGACAATGCTGTAACTATGTTTTTGCCCTGAGTGTATGAATATAAATCGTATATAGTTTTAAAAAGGCAATTTAAAAAAGTTAACTTCTTTCACAAAATCTGCACTCTTGTATTCGTTTGTGGCTGGGCGAGAAACAGTTTAGTGCCAAATCGAGCTTAATATATCAACATCAATAAAATTAAAAAATATTGAGTGACATTTTTTATTATTAATCGATGAACATATTTTTTTGTTTTAATTCACCATTTGAAACCAATGCAGGATGTAGGGTGCAGATCTAAATAAATTTAAAATGTTTTTGTTAAACATTTATGAAGCCTTGTCTTTTGAAATATGTAAAGAAAACTGTTTTTATTAACAAAAAAGTGAAAAGTGAAAAAATAACAATTTTTCATACTAATTTCTGAGTGCTGGCTTTGAACATTTTTCACAGCTAGACGAATTGAGATAGTTCAAAAGTTTTTTCAGCATATTACTTCGAAATGTATAAGATATTACAGAGTATTTTAAAAATTTTTCACTCATATACCTCAGGTCTTATTACCGAAAAACTAAATAAAGTAAAATATCAAAATTTAAGCGTAAATATCTTTTTAACTGTAGAAAACAACTTAGGTGAGTAAGCATTTTTTTCTTTATTTCGCCAAGCACTTTACAGAAATATAAAAAATCTTTGAAATCTGTCTTAATTTGTAGAAGTTACGATTTTATGAAATTTTTACATATTAGAGGTAGTCAACTTTGACACACTAGAGCTTATCTCCTATTACCACAGAATGACTACAAGATCATTGCTCTGAAAGCTTAGGTTATCCTCTACAACCTTTCAATATATTTCAATTCGATCCGACCAGCAGTTTAGGAGGTACAGATTTATTATCAAAAATTTTACAAATGGCCCCACTGTACTGTGAAGGAATTTTTCTCATATTGAATAACATAAAAAAAAAATAAAATATATTCTCAAGATTGTTGGTACAAAATTATATTTACATAAAAAACAAAATAAAAATGGACTTCAATTACGAAATTGCTAACATTAATTAAATTTTTGTTTGATTTTGCTCCAATTACCAAAATTGTACTATTAATTAACTGAAATAATTACTTTTCATTAGTTTCAATTAATTTTTTTAATTGATCCAATAAGAACTATAATTGAATTTTCGTTTAAAACCAACTATAATATTTATTGATCTGATTATAAAATTAATTAAATCTGTACGTTAGATCACAAATGCTTCTCTTGATAATAATAGACAAATTTTATCAAAATTATGTATTGCTTTATTATAAATGTTAAAATTAAAATCTGTTTTACAATTATAATGTATGTAAAACAAAATTTGTAAAAATCTATACAATGTAATATAATGTAATTATATGTAATGAATTTAACATGTGTAATGATTGTAGTATAATGGATATATATAGTATCTTCTAAATATATTTACTTCATACTTATACTTGATTTCTGGGAAAACTTATAATAATCGGTCATCATTTCGGCTGTACGCTCCTAAAAGGTATTATAGTTATCATTGAGGTAGACTTTACAACCTAGAAAATGATATACCATTTAAAACACTAAATAACATATGACAGCCTGTCTGAAGGTATCGCAAAAGTAATCAATATGAAATTATTTTATATATAAATCTTCATTGAAAAAGCAGCAATTTGATGCAAATGTGGTTCTTTCTGAGAACATCTTAGTACAATAATCTTAAAATCTTGTTTATACTTAATAATTTCTAATTCATATCAATCTTAAATCAATACACTGCACTAGTTTTTCTTTAAATAGCTCAGAAAAAGGTCAAGCGGTTCGAAATCAATGATTTTTTACAAAATTATATTTATTTTTTTTCAATTTTTTTTCCTTTTTTTATTTTTTTATAGAGCTGTCGACATTTTTCAAATACAATTAAAACCAATTAGAAAATTTATTTTATTAAGAAATAAATTTTTATTAATTTTAAATTTAAAATGAATTAACAAATTAATTAAATCATTTTATGCAATATTTTTTTCTGTGTATATATGACCAAGACTTTAAAAGTTGCAGACTAATAATTATAAAATGACAAAAATGCACCACTGTGCGATACATTATAAAAAGTATTTGGAGGCAAAAAAAAAATATGTAGAAGGAAAATATATATAGATTTAAATTGGTTACATACCTAAAGAACTGTTACATTATTGTTAAAAGACCTTTTCCCATTACAAGAGATCTCCATAGCCCTCAGTTTTTGTTTAATTACCTAAATATATAGTGATTAATTTTACTAAAACCTTTATCGAAATTCTTTCAAATGCTGAAAATAATTCTCGCTCTTTCTTTCCAATTGAGGGCTAAAATCGTTTACATATCCTAATAGGCGTAATTTAAAAACTATGTCTTCTTAAGGGTCTACTCCTAAATTTGCATGAACAGTTCGACAAAAAGAATAAGCACACAGTTGCTACATTTATAAATATTTTAAACTTAAATGGAAAATAGTTATACTTTCCCCATAAATTATATACTTTATTTTGACCTCAAAACGTATACTCCAAATAAATTATAAAATAAAACACTTTGTCACAAAATATATGAACAATTCAGTGATAAACTTAAGAAAATCTTTAATAACTTTTTGAGTTCTTTAATAACTTTTTGAGTCGTTCAAGACCTATGATATGATATAAAGCTGATGACTGAAGGGGATTTATACTACACCTGTGGCCAATTTTACTAAATGTAAAATAAAATATACAAATACAGAATAATGCGTCGATTCTAATATCTATATGATTTTATGCACTTTAAGTCGATTCCTGGAAGTGGGTTTATATGGAAGCTATAGTAAATTATGGACCTATTCTCATAAAATTTGGCAGTGTTGTTTCAACTTACACAAAATTTAGTTGTGTCAAATATTAACTTGATACTAACATTCGTATGGAGTTCATACAAGTTAAAGTGATTTTCGGAATAGGGATTTATATGAGAGCTATGGTCAATTGTGGACCGATCTTTATAAAATTTGCTACAAAGATTGATACTTGTACAAAACTTCTTTCCACCTAATCTCATTAAAATATTCTTATTTTTAAGGCATTTTTAAGTGTTGAAACTCTATTCCGGAGGGACATTTGTATAGGGGCTAGGTGAAATAATGGACCGATCACAACCAATTTCAACAGGCTTCGTGCATGTATCATAAAATTCCCTCATGCCAAATTTCATTGAATTATCTTTAAAACTGCGAACTGTACTTTGTGCAAAAGGTTTACATGCTCAGCCAGCCAGCCGTCCAGCCAACTAGACGGGCGGACGGACATCGTTAGATCGTTTTAAAAAGTGATCCTGAGTCGATTGGTATACTCTAAGGTGGTTGGATAACCTTTTCTATGCGATACAAATATCAGCACAATAGTGATGTATATTAAATAAGTAACTTTAACTCTGTAAAAGATTAAATATTAAAAAATATTTTTGAGTAAAAATAAAAAAGTATCGCAAAGAGGAGTGAAATTGAGAAATATTGCTATTAATTGAAAATTAAAAATTTACATTTTGAAATAGTAATTGATTCTAGGTAAAAATAGATAAAATAAAGCATCATTACATTATCTTTTAAAAGAAAAAAATCTTTAATTTTTTTCACCCTTCGTGTAGTGCACTGTCAAAGTCATACATTATTTGCAATTTTTAAACACAGAGGTGAAAACTGAAAGTTTCAAATTTTCAAGTTTACATTTTTGTGTTTTATTATATAGAGAGTAGGTTTTTTTACAACGGAGTTCTTAAACATAGGTATTTAAAAATCCCTATTCCGAAAATCATTTTTTGTTAAAGTTAATGCTGTAGAAATATTTTTAATATATTTTTTAAATGGGTTTAAAAACGGGCATTTATTATTGAATGAAAATAAAAGTTTTGTATTTTTATTTAATATGTGCTGTATAAAAATTCAAAAGAAAAAAACATTATGCAGATTTTCTGCGATTTGGAAGAAAAAAAACATTTTCCAAAAAATTTCAAGGCAAATATGCTTGTTTTCATAACAAAAACTAAATTAAATTAAAGTAATAAAAATTAACAAAAAAAAAACTATTTTAATAAAATAATTGTTTATATTATTCACTTAGCGTCTGCACGAAACCATTTTTGTTTAATAACATAAGAACACAGAAAAAATTATGGCTAAAATATTTATAAATAAATCATTTTTCGGCTTGAAATAAATTTTTTTTTAAATAAAATATTGGATTTTAACACTACGTTTTATTAGTTGTAAATAATTTTAAGACCAAGACACTCAACAAAAATAATTTCTCAAGTTTCGACATGAGGAAATGAGGAAAACAAAAAAATATAACGGAAACACTTAAAGATGACAAAATGTATTTGAAGTGATAAAATAATTTGGTATATTATATTATCCGTCGAAAGCTAGATCCTTTTTCTACGCGCTTGAACCCAGAAACGAAAAGCGTATTGCTGAATAAAATAAATTAAATGAAACAAATAATAGTTAAAAACAGCAATATCTCTTCAATACAGCGGGTGTTACAAAGCTTCTCATCTATTATTTTTGAAATAGTAAATAGCAACATAATTGTAATAATAGAAAATTACAATTTCATGTCCGATAGCATATAGTGACCATTTTTTATTCAATGCTCCTTTCAAATGGACCAATTGTATACGGTACAGATTTTCCATGATTGTTATACTCGGTTTTACACTCTGCTTACATCAAATGAAAAACCTTTATGATGATTGTGCTTGATATAGTATTTTACACTTTGAATTATGATAATAGATTCAACTTTTATTATCCTTAATAGTACCATGCAAAAAAGAAACCTCTTTAAGTCATTGAAGCATATATTTTAGGGATTTCAAATTGGGACACTGAAAAAATTACAATTTTCGGAGACACGTTTAATATATAAACATTTGGTAGGTACAAATTTTAAATATTTGATGAGATTTTTAATCATTTCGATGCGTTTAATACAGAGAAGGTGTATAATGCTTTGTTTATGATTTTTTTTTTCAACAATTAGCTTATTAATATATTGAAAAATGCTTTTTGAATTTTATTTTTATTTTTTTTTTACGTAAACTTTTGTCCATCCGGCTGTCCATACATCAAAAACCATAATTTCTGCTAATCTATAAGTCGCAATTTTAAAGGTAAAATCACACAATAATTATTACTTTGCTCAGCTCATATATTAAAATGTTTCCGAAAATAGGTCAAATGCTCATAAATATCTTAAATATAACCATATTTAAATAAAATTCATCATAGCAAAAATCATACTAGCAAATTTCATGAGTATCGGTCCAAAGTTGAGCGTATCTCCCATACAGAAGCCCTTCCCGAAATTATTTTTTCGTACATAATTCCTATATAAATGATCGCTTAAATATAAAGCTTAGTAAAACTAAATCTAATTTAAGTATTAATCTTATAGCCAAATTTCAATTCACAAATGACCATAGCTTCCATATAAGACACCATCACGTTAACGCAAATTCACAGTTAAATTTGCGTATTAGAGTGACTTAATATGGCAAAACTTGCTCTAGTGTTACTTTTCTTCTCGTTTTATGTATTTTCCAAAAATTCTATGTATTTCTCTACTTAACCCCTAGAATAGTTGGCAATTCTATCTCCATCTTTAAAATATTATGTTTGGACTAATAAGAAATCTATTGCGCAATTTATTTCGCAATAAATATTTAAACACAAAGTTGGGAAATAAATTTTAACATAAGTTGTTAAATTTAATGTTATTTTTTAATAATTTGCTCTTTTTAACAAAAAAAAAAAAAGAAAAACAAGGTGCAAAATGAATTAATATTGTTGCAAAAAGACAAATAAAAAATAAAAATGAAAAAAATTAAAATTTGCTATAAAAAAGGCAATTTAAATTTAAAATTTTTCAGGTACGTGTTCTCCACCTCTTAACATATAATTGGAAATAATAATTTATTAACGTTATTCTGTCGACAGAAAAAAATTCAATTTCATATTCTATTACTAAATTATTAAATTCAAATATATTTTTTTAATGAAATCGACTCTATCACTGAATTGGTAAGATCAAATACACAAATTCGTAAAAGCTTTTTTGAAAAAAATATGTTTTTCTAATTAAAATATTTTTACTATTTATAAATTTAAACATCTGAAAATCTTCAGAAGATTTAATAATTTTTTTAAGTAGATCAATTAAAATAATATTTAGTTTTTAGTAGATATTCAAACAATATTTATTGTTGAATCAATAAAATGTTTAATAAAAATTATTTTGATTAATATTACAAAATTTTATAATTTTTTTTTTTTTTTTTAATATTTCATCTTTAGCAAATAAATTGTCAAATATAATTCAATATTACAGATTGAGGACTAATGTTATGTAGTAAAATATTTGTGTAAATTTGTTGTAAAATTCATAAAAAGAAAGATGTTGGTGTAAAATAAGAATAATTATAGGGTAATACGTAGTGTATATAGTTGAAGTGTATTGTTGTTTCGTAATATTGTATTTAAATATAGATATCTATATACTAGAAAAACAATAAAACATTGCTGATACGTTGCCACTTCTTTAACGTTAAATAAATAAACAAATCGACCTAAAGAAGAGGGAAGCAATCATTATTAAAACAAAAATACTTGCCATTTACAGGTTAGGGATAGTTCATAACGAAATTAAATATGACTTCATGCTTCTTTCAGTTAAGGACTCTGAAACTATTCAGCTTATATCAGTGCGGATGGATAAATAAATCCAGAAAAGACAAAAATTGCAAAAATTGCAAATTGCAATTTCAAGATGTTGTAACGTGGTTTTGTCGTCGGCTGAGGTAGTTCAGTTGTGTCTAGGGTCGACTTACGGGATCCAAGAACCTTAAGTGAGAACACAATTTGTTTACCCTTATCGGGGTTAAAATATCATTGTATATTTATTTAATAATTCAATGCCTTAGTTACCGATAGTATTAATAAATATTTCGTGTTAGATAAAGTACTAGCAGCACGATGATACGCAGGGATTCAGTGGGGTACTTCTCAGGTGAATCGGGTTCTATTACTGGTAGATGCTGGATCGAAGATTCGGTTCCTTCGGGTATCATGCAGCACGCCGGATCGCTTATGATACTTAAAGATATCTTACGAATACTAATTTAATTAATACAATTTCTTAAATCTAGGTTACACAATTCAGACTTAATCTAAAGAAAAAGTTGCTGTGCCAAAACAGACGACCGACGTCGCTGTGCCAAAACAGTCAACAGAAGTTACTGTGCCAAAACAGTCAACCGAAGTTGCTGTGCCAAAACAGACGACCGAAATCGCTGTGCCAAAACAGTCAACCGAAGTTGCTGTGCCAAAACAGTCAACCGAAGTTGCTGTGCCAAAACAGACGACCGAAATCGCTGTACTAAAACAGTCAACCGAAGTTGCTGTGCCAAAACAGACGACCGAAATCGCTGTGCCAAAACAGTCAACCGAAGTTGCTGTGTCAAAACAGACGACCGAAGTCGCTGTGCCAAAACATTCAACCGAAGTTGTTGTGCCAAAACAGACGACCGAAATCGCTGTGCCGAAACAGACGACTGAAGTCGCTGTGGCAAAACAGTCAACCGAAGTTGCTGCGCCAAAACAGACGACCGAAGTCACTGTGCCAAAACAGTCAGCACAAAGCCGCTGTGTCCGAAACAGTCAACCGAAGTCACTGTGCAAGGTATCCCTTTGACGCTCGGACTTGATCCAAGTACCAGAGGATTTCACAATATCAGATGTCTTGGGAATAAGGCAGATTATATTGTGAGATCAGCTGTCTTAGTTTTTGGCAAATTCTGTAGCACTCGAATCGCAACTACTTCAACCAACCTTAAATACTTATGTCAAAAATTCTACAAACTAAATGAGAATTATTAATTCTCTATAACATATGATGGTTGGTAGCTAAGGTAAATACGTTAATGTATTGGTGAAAACAAATGTAGTTACAGACGAGCAAAGGAGTGAAATGTTAATGGGGTACAGATATATAAAAGAACATAATAATAAATATAAATATTATATTATTATAAATCATCAAAAACAATCATTATAAACAGAACTATGATGTTCATATAATATTCTATAGTATAGGTTTCACACAAATTAAATATAACTCCCAGTACCAACGACGAGAACATTTACAAAAGCAAAACAGTCAACCGAAGTTGCATTATACACCTTCTCTGTATTAAACGCATCTTTTGGCAATTCTACACCACTGTATGTCGTTTTGTAAGGGAGTGTAATTATTAAGTCTATTCTCTTTGTAAAATATTACTCCATAAATAGAAAGAGGACTTAAAAATAAAAATTTCAATCGATCCTGCTATTTTTAATAAAAGTTACAACAAAAAAGTTGCCTTAAACTAACAAACAAATAAAGAAAAATTTCTCTGCATCAATTTTTCTCATAAAAATTTATTCACTTAATCTCTTAATAAAACTTACGTTATTTCTCTTTTACATATTTTGTTTTCCATTGACGTCATTAATAGAGAGAGAGGGAGAGAGAAAGAAATGTATACTAGTTGTAATAAAACAGCTGATTTTAATGGTAAAGCACAAACAAAAGTAAACACTATACAAAAATATTAAAGTTTGTCTGAGTTTTCATGTTTATGTATTTTTGTATAAATATAACAGTTATTATACTATTTGTATATATGTACTTTGGTACATATAACTGTTATACCAAAAAGGATTAATGTCATCTACTCTCATACATATAGACAGTAAGTCAAGAAATTGATTTTACATTTAAAGAAAATAAGATTTTGGCGTTAAAAAGGTATAGGGGAAACTGAGGCATTGTGGCGTAAGGGGGGTAATGAATATAATTTTCAATTTTTTCGCCATTATCGCACAACATTTCCAAAAAATATATTCCATCTATGAAACCTCTGATTTTATTGCTTTTTGAGCATAAGCAAATGAAATATACCTAAAAAGTTTTTCCAAATGCTGATGTTTCTGACGAAGATATCCAAATTAAGATCATTTTTAAATCGGTTAATGCAAAATTTAATATTTTATTTTGCATAAATTTTAACTATAAAAAAGTTCTTTTTCAAAAACATAATGATTTTTTAGACCTCTACTTCACAGAAAAAATTATGGCTAAAATATTTTTTTATAAATCATTATTTGGTTGTAAATAAAATTTTATAAAAATAATTATTGGATTTTAACATTATATTTTATTGGTTCAAAATGATTTTAAAATCAATACTCAAAACAAAAACAATTTTACATATTCTGAAAATTTCAGTAATATTAAAAATAAAATTATAAAAATGAGGAAATCAAAGGATACGAATTCCTACATTTGAAGACATTTGAAGGTTCGATACAGATCTCCCGTTATTGTTTCATCTGTCTTTTCCTGGTTATCATAATGGAATAACTTTTCATCGCCTATTTGGTTTTGTGACGCATTTCGAACATTTTAAGTCTCCTTACGTCGTCTCTCGGCTTCTGTTACCGTGACACCCAATTTCATTGTTTTTGGATGAACCAAATGTTTTATATGTCTGAAAACTGTTGATTGTTTTACATGCAACAATTCTTCCAGCAGTTCTTTCAGACTTAGAGACTTTGTGCAAATCTCCAATTCTT
Source organism: Protocalliphora azurea (assembly GCA_932274085.1). Taxonomy (NCBI): domain Eukaryota; kingdom Metazoa; phylum Arthropoda; class Insecta; order Diptera; family Calliphoridae; genus Protocalliphora; species Protocalliphora azurea. Next base: position 25,000,503 of record OW026521.1, on the reverse strand, counting down.
TATTTTCAAACATTTTTGGCTGACCGGAATGCTGCTTATTATGCCCATAGAAATCATCACATCTAAGACAAGTAAGTTGTTGTCAGTTGGAACTAATGTTAAATTTTAACAACGATTTGATTTCTTTTTTTTTAGGTCGATTTGGTAATTTATATAACGTGACAAAAGCGTCGAAGAATCAATATTTTCTTATTGTTTGTATATTAAAATACATTATTATTTTTGCATCATTTTTACTCACTGTATAATATATCAACATGAATGAATACTATACAGAATTTACACAAACATTATTAGATTATTTTTTCGGAATTTAATTCTAAAATATATTTTTAATATAGATTTAAAAAGATATAAATTTTATTAAAAATTGTATTGATTCTAAAATAAATATTGTTTGAAAATCTACTAAAAACTAATTATTTTCATTGTTTTACTTAAAAAAATCTATTAAATCTTATGAAAATTTTCAAATATTCAAATTTATAAATAGTAAAAATATTTTAATAAGAAAAAAATAATTTTTTTTTTTTTTTTTTCAATAAAATATTTGCGAATTTAATTATTTGATTTTACTAATTCAGTGATTGGTCCGATTTCAGTAAAAAATATAATTGATTTTATAGATTTAGTATTAAAATATGAAATTTTATTTTTTCTATTTTGACATAAAAATTATGAAATTATGAAGTATTGTGGCAAAAATTTAACAAATTTTTTATACATCTTTTTTTTGTAATTTTTCTGAAAATATAGTAAATAATTTTTTTATCACCAATGCCATAAAAATATTTAAGAAAATCTAATATAACAGATAAAAATGTAATGCTTTAGTAAAAGCAATATAAAATTGGAAATAACTCTACAGCAATAAAGACTAAAATTCGCAGAACCAACTTTTATCTTTATACTAGCTTATTAAAGGTAGAAAATCAGGATTTAAAAATCGCGGAAATAGTGGATGATGTAAAAATACACACAAAGTTTGATAAAATTCACCCAAATTCTCTACAAAATTACAACAATTTATTCCACTTATGAAATATATTATTCCAAATACAAGAATTAACTGTCTATTTTCAAATATTTTGTTTTATTATTTTTTATTAGTTTTGTCAGTTGTTACCTGTCTGTTCTCATCACTTATTGGAGTTTTTATATTCGTGTGGCTTGGTAAATATAAAAATCATTTAAACATATTTTATAAACATTAAGTGTCTTAAAATGTTTAATTTTAAATACTTTCCACTTTACCCCAACATTTTTCTTTTCACCAAAAAATAGCTGATAATACCAAAAGATAAAATAATTTTACTAAAAATCTTTAGACAACAATCCATTCTATATAATAGTTTCAATGTTGGCTTCCAAAGATTATTGCATGGAACTTTATTATAGTAAGATTAAAGTATGCTCCCACGAGGCCACATTGTTTGTATGGAGAGAAAATATGATACCAATATTTCCAACTCAAATGAAAGTTTACTTTATTCTAAGATACCGTTTCTTAAAATTTTCATCCTAACATTATCCTTTCGCGTGCTAGATCAAAATTAATAAAAGTTATTTTTTAGGGATTTTCAAATTTTTTCTTATATTTCTGCCAAAGAAATAATACGAAAATTTGACATAAGAAAAGTTTTAAACCAGGTCCAAACCAGTTATATCGAAACGATTTTTCTGTTTTCTAAAATTTGATCCTTATTTAAATTTTATTCGATTTTTTTAAAACATATTTTTATTCATATACAAATGTTTCCATATGAGGAGAAATTAAGTGAATTTAGCATTAAAATACTCATATTTTTAATATGATTTCTAATGATATATAACATTTTGTACTTGTTTTAACAAACAGCGTAGTAAACTAAGATTAAGTGAAATACCCACAAAATTTATGCAGATTTGTTTATGATTTGTAGAATATTTTAATTGTGAAGAAATTTCTTCGGACCATAAGCCAAAAAACTCAATATTTTTATTATAAGCATATTTTTAAGAAATAATGTTAACATTTGGGCCTAAATAAAATTTAAACAAGTGGAGTTATTCCAGTGAAATTTTTGCACAATATCGATAAACTTGCTTTAAAATCAACGAATTAAAAATACTCCCACTTTTTCTTACCAAACTACCCAAAATTCCAGTCCGGGAAAAACTGGTTTCAAAAACTTACTTTTTTTTTATTGAAATTATCACCCAGCCGTTGTAAAAGGCGTGGATCAGAAGATATTTTTTATACAAATATATGTGGGTATATAGCCAATAAATATTTTAGTTGATCTGGGCTTTGAAATTTGTGAATTTTACAAAAAAAATATTAAAAAATTGTTTAAAAATTTACAAAATTTGGATAGGGCTTAATAGGAAACCATTTCTCAAAGCGCCTTGGATTTTGCTTTTCAAAACATTATAAAAATTCTGTAGTCCGAAACAAAAAAAAATATTATCACCTTTTTGTAAAATAACCCAAAAAATGTGAATATTTTTTTAAGTTTCCAATTCAGATTAATACAACTTTTTATAGGATGGATATATTTATATGATTCTTGCAGCAATATTATTTAGAATTTTGAAATAATTATAAATATTTCTGGGGCAAATTATATTTTGTAAGAATTCTAAAATTGTATTCTAGTGTATTAAATCCAGGCAAAGTATGGCGGAAACCTTCACAAATCTTTAGAAAGCCTTTAAAATTAAATAAAAAAAAGAGATTTTCATACCTTGAAATTTGAAAGATATTGTAAAATACTGACAAATATAAACGTATGTCTTTTGTTCAAATTAGTTGGAAATACGATATTTTTTTTTATAAAATAGCATGGATATGCAACAATATTTAAAGGCTTTTAAAGCTCGTTTAATAAGAAGTGGTAATAAATCTGAGTTTATAAATGACAATAAGCCAAAATTCAAGTTATGTTGAATTAATAACTCCAAGCGGAAGAGATTGATACTGCAGCAATTTTTTAAATGCAGAAGCTGTTGAATATAATAGCACAGTGTCCACAGTTGAATTCCACATTAAATTTGTGCCCATATGTGAAAAAATAAGTGGCAAACAGGTATTACAAGACTATAATGAACTAAAATACCGTAATATTAGTGGAATATATAAAATTCCAATTTACTATAATATTCTTTAATTAATTTATTTGTTGAAAAAGGTTCTCCAACAAATTATACATGCCAGCTGTTGCAAATTAAATTTAAATCCCGAAATTTTGCGATTTTCTTTACCCGTTTTATAAATATAAAGAGATTTATTCATATAATTCTTGCAGCAATATTATTTAGAATTTTGAAAGAAATCTAGTAAATATTTTCAAAAAATTTTGGAGCCTAAATTAAGGCCTCCAAGTTTAAAAAACTCAAGGCCAAAAATTAAGGTAAAATTTGTTTCAACCTAAATATCATTTAAACTAAAAGAGATAACATACATATGTAAGCATGTCTTTTGCAGAGATTTACAAGGACTACCTATATGTATTTTTTTTGCATTCAAGTCATAAATTAATTTTTGGCGAATTTAAAAAAATTATATACCCGAGGTGACCAACTTTGGAGGTGTATTCTCTGTCCCAATGACCCGCTAGGGGTCTGTGCTCCTTCAAATCAACTGGAAAACACATCAGCTGTGACCGTATGAATTTCTATTTAGATATCTCCAACGGTTCAAAAGTTACAGAATTATTTTCAAAAAAAAAAAAAAAACGTAGTCATCTCACAGTGGTCCCAAAACACTGTACTTTATATATAATTTGTGAACCACTGGTGATATATATTATAGACTAGAACTCATATTATTCTACTACGTAAATATAAGCATCACACTGAAGCCTGGGTGACGATAAATTCGTTCAAAGTTACAAAACTTGTTTCGAATAGCAACAATTTCTTGACAGGTACATTAAAAAGAATCTGTAGTTTTGTTGCTGTAATTTTGTAATTACAATCATATTGATTTTTTTTTTTTTTTTTTTTTTTTGATAAAATCTATTAAAGAAATATACACAAAATAAAAAAAAATTACTATGTTATAAAACATGGGCGAAGTTTTTTTTAAATAAAATTGAAATAACAATTTTTTATTCATTGTAAAAACAATATCTTGACATACTGTATGTATTTTTTAATCATGCTGTGTTTTATTATTATTTTTGTTGTTAACAGCATCAGCAGCAACAATATTTATGAAAAGATATAAATGTTTATGTGTTAAACATTTTTTTACCCTGAGAAGGTTTCACTGACCTTGTGTGTATATTTTACGATTATAAATAAATTTGTTAGTGTTTTTTTTTTTTTTTTTTTTCTTTTTTATTATACATCTCTATTACACGCATATTGATCTCTGTAAAGGTGTTGGTGGTTTTTAAGGATATCTGTAAATCTTATGAGGTTTTGGTGTAAATGGGTGTTTGTGTTCTTTCAAGAGTTTGTTTGTTTTAAAATATTGTCGGTACATTGTTGAGGTTTCATAGTGTTTTAGTGCACGTTTATGTATGTATATATGTATGTACTTATGTATGTATGTATGTATATATGTATGTATGTTTATATGTTTGTATATGTTATTAAATTTTTGTATCATGTTGATTATTATTGAGTATTTATTTTTGTCTTCGATAACCATTGAAAGCTTGTTAAGCTTTTCAGTGGCTGCTTAAGGAGATGATAGTTATTATTGCTAAGTAAAAGTAAGGGTTTAAATTGGGGTATCAAAATTGAGACGTATTGAAATTGGTATAACGATTTATGATTAAAATTACATTGAAATAATAGGATTTTGGTTTTGAAGTTAACAGTTGCTTATTATTTTTTCTGGAAAATGTTATCTTTAAAATATCTTTTATATTTATGCACAAACAAAATTAAAAAATTTTTAAGGATTGAAGTACACGGTACTACAAAATTAGAAAGTTGAATACACATGGAATATAACATAGTGTAGTTTCTAACTATGTATGATTAAGTTCTTATACTTTTTTTTAGTATAATAACTCCCCCAAAATTGGGAGTTATATCCTAAAAACCAATTATTCGTACTTCGCAGCTTTAAAAATTTGTAACTTAAATACCTATTATCCAATTTTAGTTTTCTAAAGCGTATTAGCAAAGAGCTCACACTTTTTAAATAGTATATACCGACCATGAAAAAAATTACCGAGTGTCTTTCGATATTATTTTTCCCTTTATAAAAAAAAATAAATAAATAAAAACTCTCAAAAGTATACAACTCAAAATAACAATATTGCTGGGAAGGCTTTATGATTATATCAGCATCAATACGAGTATTTCAGATATAAAAAGATTTATAAAAAATGCATTTTAATGCAATTGCAATTTTTTAATTAATTTTTCATTAAATGTGCTATTTAAATTGTTTAACATATTGTAAAGATATGGAATCTTTATATTAAATAAAAATCTAAAGTTTTACTTTTTCTTAAACCTATTTACATCTTTTCATATAAAAATTCAATTTTTGTGGAATTTTGGTCCAAAATTTCTTTTTGCGAGCTAAATTTGAATGAACCTAAAATTATGAGAGGGGATGTCATTTAGAACAACGTTTAAATTTCAGCTTCTTACGATGATTGTAACATCATGCTATACGACCATTTATATCGATAATCCTATAAAAAATTTAAAAAATTTATTTTCTCACCAATACTAATGATTTTTACATTAAAGGATAGCTGAAGAAAAATAAATATACCCATATTTTTAAAATTTTTCAAAACAAGCTAACAGGAAGCATAAAATCATAAAACTTTACTACCATATTTTTAACAAAATGTTTTTTTTTTCGTACATATTAACTTTTTTTGAAAAATTACGAAATATGGGTATAACGATTTTTTTTTATTAGTTATCGCTTGATATATATATCATTAATTTTGATAAGAAAACAATTTCTAAGATATGTTCTGGAATCATCAATTTAAATGGCCATGGAGCAAGCATCCTGATCCAATTGCCGTATGAAGTTGAAAGTTGTTCTAAATGACAGTTCATAATTTTACGTCTACTTTTCTAAAATTTATAAAATATTATAAGAATATAAAAGTAGACTTATTTACCAATTCAATAATATTAATAATAATATATGTCGTTTTGAAAACATAAAATATTGGCCCAAAACTGACAACTCAAGTCAACTCTTGCTAAATTAACTATTTTGTAATATCTTACTGTGCATTTCCATATAATTATAATAGATTAAATTTATTAAATATTGTTTATTTTTTTGAAAAATTGCCAAAAATTGGTTTGCAAAGTTTTTTAAATGATTCTTGCAGCACTATAAGAGACTGATATCTAATTTATACACTGCATAAGAAATAATAGTAAAAATATTGTGCTAATATGCTTTTATGCAATTTAAAAAGTCGTTTAAAAAATTGTCTTTTTTCATAAAATCTGCACTCCTGACAAATCGATCTAAATCGATATTAAGGATAAATGTCTTCAAAAAAATTTAAAAACACTCCTGCGGCATTTTTTTTTTTCTTCTTTTTTTTAGTAATCGATAAAAATGAAACTTTCTTCTAAAATTCACCTTTTTCAACCAATGCTGGATCAATTTAAAATTTCTTTATTAACTATTTATGAATCCTTTTCTTTTGAAATATGTAAAGAGAACATTTGACATATTGACAAAACTTTGAGAAAAAAGTGAAAGTATGAATAGTACTATATTTTTATAAAAAAAAGTATTCATTTTCATAAGAACTTCAGAATGCTGATTTGTAATATTTTTCACGTCTAAACAAATTGAGATAATCAAAAAAATTTCTAAGCATATAATTTCGTAATATATTATAAATTATATATATATATATATATATATATATATATATATATATATATATATATTTATATATTTATATATATATATATATATATATATATATATATTGTTTACATTAAAAAAATACTATTTTGTATATATGAGATTTTTCTGTATGTAATGTATTTGTAAGTATTTGTTTATTTGTTTACATTCTTAAGCTTGAGTAACAACAAACAATAATAAACAAAAAACTCGTGTAAATCGAGTCATGTTTATTAATTTTACCCTCTTCTTTAATATCCACGCTCTCGTTTTAAATTTTTCTCTCGCTCTCTACAAATAATATAAAGCAAACCAAAAAAAAAAAAGAGACTATGAAAGTATATTACTTAAGACTCATGAAAAAACAGAGTTTTATATAGTTCAAATATAAATATAATGATTTGTATAAAAAACGAGAGAAAATGGGAGCTAAAAATTTAATCTCTATTTTCTTTGCAGAAAAAAACTTTTAGCTCCTTTAAATGCTAATGTAAACAATAATGTTGTATTTTTTTATTTTTTTTTTATTTATTTATTTTTTTTTGGTACAGAAACTTTACTCTTTAAAAGAGAGCTTAAAGTTTGTATACAAAAAAGTAGCTCATGAGCAGGTATTGTTAAACTATTTTATAATTTTAGCCATACTTTACAGGTTTTCCTAACAAATAGACCAAAAATTTCCCCCTTTTTTTTGCAAAAATACTTGTTTTCTTGTATGTATGCATGCATTTATATACTTTGCTAAATACTTTATATTGAGTTTAGTGTTTGTTGTTACTTTTATTTTATTAGCCCATTGGCTCTTACAAGTAATGTGCAAAAATGTTTTGTTGTTTCTTTATTTTTCAGTTTAAGTTTATTGGTGTAATCGAGCGGTCAAATTGTCAATTGCGGTCAATTTTTTGCGATAGTTTGTGTTTGCTTAGTGGCTACAAAGGCTGGAAAAAAATGTGTTTGTGTTATTGTTGCAGGATTTACGTGGTGTCGGGAACAAATAAATAAAATTAATAAATGAAATTAACACACGCTATATACCTATAAAAGAAAAAGAAAAATATATGAAAATAACTTGAGCATAACAATTAGTGTCAATTTATTAAAAGGCTTTATAAATATGAATAATAAATATATATAACTAAAACAGGAAGAAAAAGAAGTAAACGAAAATATGCCGACGGTGACCTTTAAGCCAAAGGTGTTAAATAAATATTTACTATTAAAGTAAAATTAATTAAATTGAAAAATAAATATGAAAGAATTTCTAACAGAAAAAAATGTATTACAAGATATTTGTATTACATTACATTACATTACATTACATTACATTATAACTTATTTTATTTTGACAAATTCTGAGAAATATTTGTTAATTTTTGTTATTTTTAGCTTTTTTCTAAAAATTATGTCTTTCTTTTCTTAAAATATTATTTTATTTTTAGCTTTTTATTCTTTATTTTGTTTAGCATCCCCAACTACAGCTCTGTTTTACTTTAATATCCTTCTCTTTATCTCACTATAAGCATCTTGAATTACTCTCGCTCTCATTCTCTCTTAACAAAAGCATCTCTTATGTTGCCATGGCTTCCATTTTTAGCCAAAGTTGGCGCTATTTTTGCCTATAATACAGCTTCTGTTTTAATATTTATTTTTTTCTTTTACTTCTTTTGGCTGCTGTGTTTTTTTTCCCTTGTTTGCTCTTTTCCGCATTTGTAAAAAATTTTCTTTAAGTCTTGTTGTTGTTTTTATCTCACTACTATTATTAATAGTAGTATATCCCCCTGTTATGGCTTCATGTGAAATGAAATGAAAAATAAAAGAACAAAAACTCTACCGCTTCTTTTGTACGTTTGCGTGGGCAACTGCGTCATTAGTGGTCTAGTCTCTGTAGACATTTAACGTAATCATACATTTTGTCGCATTGTTTACACATAACATTAGAAAAAAAAATCAACCCATATAAGAAAAATAGAAAAAGTTTTGATTTAAGCTAATTAAAATGAAAATTAATTAATAATAAAAGAAAATTTTAAAAATTATAAAAATTAGTGAAAAATAATTTAAAATAATTAAAATAAAAATAATTAAATAAAGTTTTAGAAGTAAAGGAAAATAATTTAATAAAATTCAAATAAAGGAAATATAATAATGAAATCATAAAATATATAATAAAAAATAATATAAATCATACGCTTCCAGAGTTGTTTATCAAAAAAAAAAAAAAAATACTCATACGCTACCACTAACAATTTTTAATATAAATTATACGCTTCCAAAGGTGTTTATTTAAAAAATATTAATATTACTCATACCCTGTCACTAAAAAATTTTAATATAAATCATATGCTTCCGAGGTGTTTATTAAAAAAAATTAAAATTATTCATACGCTGCAACTGAAAATTAAAAAAAAAGAAGTAATAATAATAATAAGTAAAATAAATCACACGCCTCCTAATAATTTCATAATAAATATTTAAATTTTATAAAAAATATATTTATAACTGGAAGTAACTATATATATTTAACTCTTATATAAATATTAAAAATAATATTTAAAATCCGTTGACTCATAGAAAAAATTAAAAACTAAATTTTGTTTAAATTTTCATAAGAAATATTTTCAAAAAGTTAATAATTATTATTTTTTAATTTTTAAATTAATTGTAGAAATAAATTAATAGAAATACAATATCGTTCTAATTTTGTCCATTATTTTATCACAAAACATTGTCTGGCATTTAGATTTTAATATACATATCTCGAGTTGATTGAGTTATATAATATCATGTAAATTGCAAACGGCTCGAATTAACAGTATAAGAATTGCGAAGAAGCATAAGGAAACTATATAAAATAAAATATTAAATTCAAGTGGCCAAAAATTAGGGTCCTTTATTTCATGTTAATTTTAAAATCTAAAGTTGTTGTCCAAAAATGTTTAAAAATTAAAAAGATAATTAAATTTTCAGTTCTTATTCAACGATATAATCACAACTTAATGGGAGAAAAAGAGAGATAAAAAATGAGCTTGGCTATGCGTTGAAAAATTTTCTATTCCAAATTGTGATAAAAGGATTAAACAAAATCTTTTCGTTTACACTTGTATCCTATTAAAAAAAAGTAAACCAGGAACGAATTATTGGAGCTTTAGATCTAAAGCTTTTGTGTTTAAATGTTTAGACCATTTAGAAAATACTAAGGCATGTCTCGTAATCAAAGTCTGAATTTTTAGACAGATACATTGATGGACGGATGGACAGACAGATGAATAGAAAAATAAAAATGACTAAGAAATTTAAACGTCCATAAATAATAATTTAATTGGTTTTAGAGCTATGTATTATTAGAAAAGTTTAATGTTTAAGTTCGAAAAGAAATCAAAAACTGGAAAGACTTTTTTATATCTATCAAACTCTACCTAATATCGTAACAATTTGTGTCTATGTTAAATATATAATAGTGCAGAATATATACTGTTTTCGAGTTATTATGAAATTTTATAATGAGTAATAAACTTTCATCCATATGTTTGTCTGCTAAATCGACCCTTGAAAAAATACGATTTTGAAACCTAGCGGGTCACGGAGGTAGATGGTAGATCTCCAAATTTGGTAACGTCGGGTATGCAATTTTTTAAAAATTCGTCAAAAATTCGTTTATGGCTTGAATCTAAAAAATACATACAGAAAGTCCTTGTAAATCTCTGCAAAAAAACATACTTATACATGCAGGTAATATATCTTAGTCTAAGAGATATTTTTATCGAAACAAATTTTACCCTCATTTTTGCCGTAGATTTTTTTTTAAGTTGGGGCCTTAATTTAGGCCCTTAGATTTTTTTAAAAATATCCACTAGATTACTTGCCAAATTCTAAATAATATAAGAATCATATAAATATATATATTCATAAATATATATTTGATAAAGAGTTATATCATTCTGAAATTGAAACTTTAAAAAAATTATTTTTTTAGGATTATTTTCCAAAAAGTTGGTAATATTCATGAACTTCAATTTTTTACTACAGAATTTTTGTAATGGTTTCAAAAGTATTCTTAACGTAAATTAGTCTAAAGAAAAATCGGAGAGGCTTTGGCCAACCGATTCCCCCCAAGCCCTATCCAAACTTTATCAATTTTGAAAAGGTTTTTTAAATTTTTCTGTAAAATTCTCAAATATCAAAGTCGAGATCAACAAAAAAGTATATTGACTATATACCTCCATATATTAGTTAAACACATAAAAAATATTTTTTGAGACACACCTTTTGGAACGACTAGGTGATAATTTAAATGAAAAAATACATTTTTCAAACAAGTTTTCCCCGGACTAGAATTTTAGATATTTTGGTGCAAAAAGTGGGAGTTTTTATAATTCCTTGATTTTAAAGCTAGCTTATCTATACTGTGTCAAAATTTCATTTGAATAACTCTATTTGTTAAAATTTTATTTACATCCAAATACGAGTATTAATATTATTTTCTCAAAAATATGCTAAAAATCAAAATTTTAAGTTTTTTGGGTCATAGTCCGATGAAATTTTATTGTATTTCATTTATTGCTACTAGGTAATTCTCCACAATATTACGAGTTCAGAGATACCAAATCTTATATATATAGTTTACATCTGAACAAAAGAAATAATAATAAACCTTGCAAGTTTTGGCAATTTTTCATATTTTTGTATGAAAAATACATGTTACAAGTACAAGTGCAATGTAAAGATAACAGAAGAATTTAACATTGCATTGCTGCTGGTACTGTGTTTTCATTTTTCGTAAAAGACATGGGAAATGTAGTAAAAATTACCTAAGAAGACGTCTTCAGACTATGACACGAAATACTAAAAATTTTGTATTTTAAGCATATTTTTGAGAAATAATGTTAATATTTGAATATAAATATAATTTAAACAAGTAGAGGTATTCTAATGAAATTTTGGCACAATATAGATAAACATGTTTTAAAATCAGGGAATTAAAAATACACCCACGTTTTCGTACCAAAATACCCAAAATATCAATTCGGGGAAAACTCAGCTTCAAGATCATAACTCAGATTCCTCTGCTGCGATAATGTAAAGTTTCAAGTTAATCGGGCTAGCCAATTAGAAATTATGGAATTTTTAACAAATCATTTTTATTACAATTTATTATGGAATAATTTAACATCTTACTGTAAGGGATAAGCACCTTTAACATCTAGCGTTTGCATTAGAAGAGCACAAGAATATTCATAATTTACAGTTGTATTTCATTTTTGATCGGATAAATTAAAATTTTGATTATTTATTTATTTATTTTTTTTTTTTTTTTTTTTTTGAGGAATTATGTTAATATTTCAACTCAAATGAAATTTGAACGAACTGTGATACATTTTTAAAATCTCAGTATGTTATAGACAAAGTATACTTTGCTTAGTGACTATTATTAAGCAAATTAACTTAAAAAGATATTTTTATGCGAACATACCCAAAATTTCAGTTCAAGAAAATTCATATTCAAAATTTTTATTTTTTCTTAAAAAGAGTTTTAGTTTAAATACCACTGAAGGAATTCAAATAAAATAATAATAATAATAATAATAATAATAATAATAATAATAGTAATAGTAATAATTGTTATTGTGTGACGTTTATGAATTTTCTAATAAATAAAAAATAAAAATTTGGAAAATTAACCTAAAGTTTGTATAGGGCTTGCGGGTAGACGATTTGCCAGAATTCCTTTATAAGGATCTACGTTGAGTTGTTTTTTGAAAACGATAAAAAACAATCCCAATTTTTTTTTAAATATTCTATTTCAAATAAATATAACTTTTTTGGGGAGCACACATTTCATTATAGCGATATTTTGTAGAATATAGATTTTTTAAAAAATTTATAAATAAAAATTTTGCCTGATAAGTTTAAAAAACTAAAAAATCCAAAGCCAAAAATTAGGACAAATAATATTCAAATGAAATTCTCTGAAACTAAAAAAGATATCCGACACATTTAAGCGAATATTTGTAAATTTCACAAGAGCTATCAATATAAAATAATGCTTTTGTAATCAAAAAATAAATTAAATTTTTAATCTTTTTAATTATTTTTTTAATAACTGAAACATTTTTATGATTATGATTTTTCTTAAATCCTCGCATCCTTTTTTGTCGTCTAATGATGTCATTTCTATTAATATTTTTTAACTTCTACTTCAACGTTTTGTTTATATGGACAAATTTAAATACACTAATTTAAATACGCTAAGTTGTGATTTGGACATAATATTCCTCTTCTCTTAGAATTTCTATTTAAACCAAAAAATTCTCTATAACAAAATTCCATTATGTGCTTATATATTTTGTCAATAAAAGAAATTTTTTAACATTTTTATCTTTTATCATTTTACAAATAAATTACAATTTAGCACGTACCCCGAAAACATTGTGATACATTTCAAAAAAAATAAAAATATATGTTAAATTTTCTAGCTAAATGCAAAAAAAAATTTGCTTAAAAACCAAATGACCCCATTTTCTTTACTTACTTCCTCTACTATTTATTCAACAAACTAAAAATTACACAAGAAAAAGTCATTTGAAATTCAAAAATGTTGCTTGAAATTGTAAAAAACGACACTAAAATAAACATAAACTATTCCGAATGCAAAGAGGAAAAAAACATGATTTTGTTTCATTTTCTTGTTACCCCTTAACTATGATTAATTCCCAAAACGAACAACTTAGGTCAAGGTTTTACAATTTCTATGGAAAGCAAAAATAAAGAAAAAAAAAAATAACATTACTACTATATTATACTACAACATTACTATACACTAGGTTTTTTTACAAAATAACTTTAACTTATTACTACTCCGCCCAACCCCCCCCCCCCCAATAAAAATGACCATAAATAATATTAACAAAATAAAAAAGGAAGAAAAAAAACAACTAAAAACATACAAATAAATACTAAAACAACAACAAAATATGTAATAATAACTATGTAACTAATATAATGAAAAAACACATAAAAATAATAAATAAATAAAAAAAAACAATAGTGTAATAAGAAAATAAATAAAAAAATATATGTAAAATATTATAACACTTACACACATAGAAAAAAGGAGTAAAAAATATATTCATACAACAAATAAACTAAATAACGAAAAATAACTTATTTTGCTAAGAAATAATAAAAAGAAACAACAAAAACAGAATTTTATTTACTACCATACTAACAAACATAATTTATTCTTTTACACATTTACTTTACTCCTTTTAATATTTACTCTTATTTATGAAGAATTAAAAGAGTTTTTCTTTGCTTAAGCTTTATTTAATGTGTTTGTATAATTGTTTGTTCTCTCCTCGTTTGTTTACAAGTTTGTGTATGTTTGTTATTGTTTGTAAGAAACTCCTTAAATTATGCAAATGTTTTACATGTTGAAATTAATAATAATCATACGTATAGGAGTTTTAATTAAAAAAGTTGTATTTTGTTTTAAGAGGTTGTCTTATATTTTTCTTAATATCTTATACAATTATGAATAGATTTTAAAGATTGCGATAGCAAATTAACAAGGAGAACCAGAGGAATTTACATCTTTTTATACACTAAAAGAAAACTTTACAGATTTTATAAAGAAGTTGGTTTTTAAAAGGGTAATAAAATTTTTTAAATAAAAAAAAAAATAGGAAAAACAATTTAATAAAATTGCTTTTAAATAAATATTTAGTGTAATTATTTGCTTGATATTTTTTTTTTTTTTTTGTACATTACTCATATTTATTTAATTTGTAATAATCTTACAAATACATATACAAAATTGTTTTAGATTTGGTTTTCTGGTATTTTCCTTTGAGAACTTGGAAAAAATAATTCCAATTCAATAAATCAGGAAATAGAAATAAGAATTTGTAATCATTGAAAGGAATTCCACGAGATCAGCAAGCTGGATACAAACCTCAATACGTTTCCTCGACAATACCAACGATAAAATAGTTTCCTGTAGACACTATAGATTCTGTTACCTATATTTAAAAGACGCAAAACTACACAATTGGGTGAAATGTTGAGCATCAGTTTGTAGTATTCGTTTTATTTAAATCAAAAGCACGCAAGAACATAATAATAATTGCAAGTCTGAAGGAACTCCGACAAATTGTAAATAGCTTCCATTGAAATATCCCTGAAAAAAAAACATCGACTGAACATTTCCTTACAAATTAAAACCAAATAGTTATATTGAAAATTAAATAATCATAAAAAAGAAAAAGAACATTAGTGACTTGACAATTTGAAAATGTAGTTTTTAGTATTTTATACTTTTTTTATTTTGACATTTCAAAATTTTGTTTAACTAAAATTATTTTGTCAAATTCTTGCTATTATTTTGATAAATTTTTGTTTGAAACTTTTAATTTAACATTTTCACTTAACATCACACATATAATAACATAAACAATAAATTAATTAGCATCAAAATTCAATAATCGCAAATCCATGTACATCAGGCCTGCTGTATCATCGGATGTTTAATAGATGAGTTTTAATTTTTTTTTTTTTTAGAATTTTTTGTTCATTCTCTGTTGTATATTAATAATAAACTAAATAAACTGATTTCAAATACATTCAATAACATGTCTACTTTGGCTAAATAAATAAATCAACGACCTGTAGATTGATTAAAAGCTTACAAAAATGGATGGACAAATAGACAAACCCACTCATTCCTCCTTAAGGTACATAAAATTTTCTTAAGACTTTTACCTGTAAGCTACAGGTAAACAAAAGGATAGACAGACATCGTTAAATTGATTTAAAATCGATTCTAAGCCGATTGCTATTTATTAAGTTGAGTTCTTTTTCAGTGTTGTAAACATCAATAAAAACTATAAATATTTCGCATACAAAATTAACAAAGAAACTCTTTAATTTAATTTAAAAAATTATTCATATAATTTTTCTTCTATTTTTTTAATAATTTAAATGGGTTAATAAAAAATATGCAATTAAAGGCTCTAAAATGACATATAAAAAAATACTACAAAATTTATTTTTTGTTATTTGTTTATTTCCTTATATATTTATTTTTTTATTTATTTGTTTATTTTTATTTACTGTTTTATTTACTTTTTATTTATTTATTTTTTTTTATTATTTATTTATTTATTTTTAATTTATTTATTTACTATTAATTTTATTTATTTAGTTTTTTCTTTTATTTATTTATTTAATTATTTATTTATTTAGTTTTTTTATTTATTTAATTGTTTTTTGTTTATTTATTTATTAAGTTTTTTATTTTTTATTTATTTATTTATTTTTATATATTTTTTATTTTATTTATTTATTTAATTTTTTATTTTTTATTTATTTATTTATATTTATTTATTTAGTTTTTTATTTATTTATTTATTAATTTTTCATTTACTTATTTATTGTTTTTTATTTTTTATTTATTTATTTTTTATTTATTTATTTTTTATTTATATATTTAGTTTTCTGTTCATTTTTTTATTTATTTTTTTATTTACTTTGTATTTATTTATTATTTATTTTTTATTTACCTATAGTTTTATTTACTGTTTATTAATTTATTATTTATTTACTTATTTGTTATTTATTTATTAATTTATTTTATATTTATAATTTATTTATTTATTTTTTAATTATTTTATTTATATATTTATTTTGTTTTTTATTTTTTTATTTGTTTACTTATTTATATTTATTTATTTATATTTATTTTTATATTTATTTATTTTTTCATTTATTTATTTATTAAATTTTTGTTATTTTTTATTTATTTTTATTTATTTTATATTTATTAATTTTTTATTTATTTATTTAGTTTTCTGTACATTTTTTTTATTTATTGTTTTATTTACTTTGTATTTATTTATTATTTATTTATTATTTACCTATAGTTTTATTTACTGTTTATTAATTTATTATTTATTTACTTGTTTGTTATTTATTTATTAATTTATTTTATATTTATAATTTATTTATTTTATATTTATTAATTTTTCATTTATTTATTTAGTTTTTTATTTATTTATTGCTTTATTTACTCTTTATTTATTTATTTTTTATTTGCTATATTTTTTATTTATTTATTGTTTATTTATTGTTTATTTATTTATTATTTATTTATTTATTATTTATTTACTTATTTATTATTTATTTATTTATATATTTATTTTTTTAATTATTTTATTTATTTATTTAGTTTTTTATATTATTTATTTGTTATTTATTTATATTTATATTTATTTTATTATTTATTTATTTATTAAGTTTTTTCTTTATTTTTATTTATTTTTTATTTATTAATTTTTATTTATTTATTTAGTTATTTAGTTTTATTTATTTATATACTTTTATATATATATATATATATATATATATATATATATATATATATATATGTATATTTAAGTATTTGTTTTATTATTTTTTTATAGTTTTTTATTTCTATCTAACAAATGCTACAAAGCTCCAAAATTTACAGCTAAATAAAAATGTCTAAGAAAATATAAAAAGGAAAATTGGCTAGAACATAAATAAATATACTTCTTCGAATAAATTTTAAGCTAATGAAAAGAAAAACAAATCATAGAAAATATAAATTAAAAACAACAAAAGCAACGACAATTAGAGAAACGTGTTTGTAATAAAAAACAAAATTACAAAGAAAGAAAAAATAAAGAAAATAAATAAAAAATATATTGAAACCACCTTTACTAACAAACGCTTTAAAGGAAAACGCAAAATAATTAAAAAATTCAAAAATATGTTTAATAAAACCAAACGAAAATTATAAAAATAAAATTCACATAATGGCTCAAAATATAAAATAGAAAGAAAAATTATAAAAAAAAAATAAAATAAAAAATTAAAATTCCTGATAAAATTTTAAAATAGAAATCAAAATTAAATAATATAAAAAATATATAATTTCAAAATAAAATTTAAAAAATACAAAAATAAATTTTTAAAAATAAAAAATTAAATTTGAAAAATAACAAAGAAAATTTTCGAAATAAAAGGGAAAATTAAAAAAAAATAAAATTTTTAAAATAATAAAAATTAATAATAAAATAAAGCTCAACTTCTCTTACTACTTATCAACTCTAAGCAACAAAAGCAATATTTTAATAACAAAAAAATATATAACAAAAATCACAACAAAAATATCATCTTCTTAAAGAAATATCTTAAACAAAATTTAACAACTAAATATATTAAATCAACTAAAAATTAATTGTAATCTGTTAACTAATAATAAAATGCCTTTTGGTCGTAAATCACCTTTTGAGGCCTTGGCCTTACCTGGTGTCATGTTGGCCTATAAATATAGTCAATTTCGTCAGCGTCGTCGTGAGGCTGCCAGTCGACGTGTTACTGAACGTGAATTATCAGCTCTACATCATAAAATTGTAAGTAAGATTTTTTAATTTATTTATTAAATATACCTAGAATATAGTTTTTAAGAATAAATATATAAATATAGTTAAACCAATCTCTTAATACCTTGTAAAAATAATAAAACTATAATATTTTTAAAACACTTAATAATATTTTAAAGTATGAGTATTTCATATGATTGAATTTTTATAAGCTTTTTCTTAATATATGAGAGAGCAATTAAGTAAAATAATGGAGCATTTATAACATAATACAAATATATGTATATTAGTTGTAGTTAAATGCATTGATTTCCATAAGAAGAGAAGAGAGGAAGAGAGACTGTAAGAATTTATTTTGTAAATAATTAAGTTAAAGCTTCATGAGATCTTTTACACTTTAATAGGGGTAGAGATAGAAATATTAAAAAGGATTACTAATTAAAATATTTTGAGAGTTAAGAGTTTTCTTAGAATCTGATTTGACAGCATTTTTTGTTTAATATATTAAATTCTGTAAAGCAAAGTTGATTGATTTCAAGAAAAAAACATTAAGGCAAGCACTGCGCACGAAAAAATTAGTGCACGTTTTAATGCTTATAACTTATATTGTGCATAAAATATTTTATTAGAAATAACTTGTTTACATTTGTTATTATTCTCATGCTAAATTTTGTTGCAATACCATAATTACTTTTAAGGTATATTCAGATTAATCAAATATTTGACCAAAATGACGTAACCACTATATAAAATATTTCCTAATTTCTCTTTTTTAATGGGAAATGATTTTTTACTTATCACTAATCATAACTGACATTTTATAGAATTTTGTTTGATGCTGCTTTTTTTACAAAACTTTTAAAAGATCAAACAATGGTAACAATATTTTTTATAAAACTAATGGTGACGCAATTTTGATCAAATATTTGCCAAATGTGAACACAGCTTTATTTAAAATGAAAATTCAACAAAATTCATTTAAACGCATAATTCTAGTTTATAACACTTTTTTTTTGTTTTTTTTTTCGTCCTCCTTCAAAAACAAATGTGAACTAGATGGAATTTGACCTCCTAACCACGAGGTTTTTTCACTAGAGACATGTTTAATATCTGCACCTTAATAAGGCGAATACATGAGTATAATTTATCATAACTCCAGAACTGATTATCCGATTTAGACAATTGGAAAAGCAGAAGATGTAGACCAGAATAATATTTTTAGATCATCTTAATATTATTTTTTTATCTTCCCATCACTTTCGAAGTTTTTCAGAAATTAGTGTCGGAAAAAACAATTTGTCATATAAAATTAAAGAATTTTTTTTTTTATGAACATTTCTTTTAAGAAATAAAACTATCCAAAATATGCAATTTTTAATACGTTATCATAAATTTGGTATTCCTATGAATAAAATAAGCTCTATATCATCAAAATTGAAGCACAAATCTTGATTTTATTCACAATTAAGTTAAATTACCCATGTATACGTACAATTAAGCGGAGACACACGGTGGAAAAAAATTCTTCTTTCCACAAATAATATGGAATTTGACGTGCTAAACATTAATCTGCCTACAGTTTCTTTCTATCAGGTCTGGATTTTTTATGGAGAAATATTAGACATTCTAGATTAATAAAGCAATTACAGGAGAATATTTTACTATAACTCGAGTTATCCGATTTACACACTGAAACACCAAACACCAAAGGCGTAAACGAAAATTGTATTTAAGTTATCTTAGCATTATATTCTTTTCAGCTCAATATTTTGGAAGTTATTCGAAAAAAAAGTGCTGAAGAAAAAATATAAACTTTTCATGAAAAATTGGAAGAATTTTGCTCCGTAACTCCGAAAATATTGACCGGATAAAAAATTAATAATAAAAAGATAACCTAAAGATAATTTTAATCGGCATCTATGGAAATTTTATCTATCTAAATTTAATAAACCGTTCTCGAGTTATACAAGAGTGACCGCTGAATGTTAGTCAGGTCTATAAAAAGTAATCAGTACGGAATAGAAAAAAGTAAAAACTGATTCTTGTTTAGTTCGTCCGTTCCCGGGACAACGGCAAATTTTTCGGCTTTCCGGTATTCCTGGAACCCCAGATCGTAATTATCACTACACACATAGTTGAACAACTGTGAACCAAATAGGATATGAATTCTATTACTTTGTGGTTACCGACACAATTTTAAACAATATCGTTATGATCACCCTTTGCAAAATACTTCGGGATCATTTTTAAATTGTTTGTAGCTTCATAGGGTGGTCCAACTTTGTACGAAAATCCAGAAAATCCAGGCAGAGAAAAAACATTATCTCTAAAACAATACTATGTTCTTATTGTTAATTTTTTTGAGTTTTACCAACTTTGAGTACATTATAACAATAATTTTGTTTAAATTTTGTCATTTAATGTTTACACTCAATAAAAATTTTAATATGGTTGACTGCAAAAATTATATGTTTTTCAATATCTTTACCAGAAACAAAGTTTTGTTAATATGAAAAATATCATTACTTCTATAACTATTAACTATTTGCAGTCTTTTTTCATGTTCTTAAACCATATTCGGTTTTAAACCATATTATTATATTATTATTCCCGTGACAATAAAATGTTTCAAAGAAATATAATACTTATTCTTTTAAAAAACTTAGTGAACAAAATTTTCTTTTAATGTTTGTTTTCCAAATTTCTTGTAATCCTCATTTAGTTTATATGTAAATAAATATAACTAGACAAGGTTTGGTTATACTCGGTGTGATTCAAGCAATATAAGGCATTGATTAACTACCATTGAAGGGTTTAGTTAAAAAAACACATCTGGCATTTGAACCGCATATGGTGATACAAATGAATATAATTAATGAACAAATAATATATAAATATTTTTTTTTTTTTTTTGCTTTTTTTTGTATTATTTAAAAAAAAATATAAAATTAATTTTTTATTAATATGATTTATTTTAATATATGATAAGATGGAACAATAATATGACAAAATGAAAAAATAATATAATAAGTTTGGATAACTATAAGATAACATGGGATAATAATATGATAAAATGGAATAATAATATGACAATGTGTTAAAATAATATAATAAGATAGAATAATAATATAATAACATCAAATCATAATCTGATAAAATGGTTTAATATTGTAGTAATATTGTTCAATTATATGCAAAACTAGAATCATAATATGAAAAAACAAACCACAAAATCGGATCCAATGGCAAAATAAATATAAAAATAATAATTATTTTTTAATTTATTTTATTATTACTTATAATCATTTCTATTTTTCGCTGTGATCATATGTTCCAATCAAAACATGTTGCTCTTACATTATGGTCAATACAACTATATTTTATAAAATATCACATAAAATATGAAATCTATTGTATATTGCTGTCTATTATGAAATACGTACGAAAATTAAAGTAAATTTCCTTTGAAATTTTGCAAATGATTTCCTCGTATCAATATTTTTATATTTTTAATTGACAAAAAACAAGACATTTTTATTGTTTTTTTGTATTGGTTTAGAAAGGATTTACAATCAATAAAATAATATATTAAAAGCAAACAATTTTTTTTATAAAATTTTATTCAAAGTTAAATAATAATTTATTTAAAAAAATTCTAATCATAATTTTTTCTATGAAACGCTTTTCATAAAACTTTAGCAGATTGTTTTCTTTTGAATTTTCTACTTTGTTTAATTTTTAAAATTAGAAACGATTAAAGCTATTATTTGGCTTCAGTAAATTATTTTAATTTATGTAGATCTTAAAACTGCCTGCCAATAATGGGTTAATTCAAAAAGTAATAATTAAAAGAAAAAAATATATCTTAAAGATTCACTAGGCTTAAGATATTGGAATAATTGATATACAGTTATACAAATATTTTTTTTTTTTTCGTTTCTTTTGCTCATAATATTCCGCACGCAGAGAAAAAATATAGTAGTAGTAACCATAATCTAAGAGCAACATATTATGATTGGAACACATGATCAAAGTAAAAAAAGAAAAATTATTATAAGTAATAATTATTATGATTCCGCTTTGTCATATTGTATCCGATTTTATGGTTTTTTTCATGTTCTGATTATAGTTTTACATATAATTTAACAATCTTACTATATTGTTATACCACATTGTCATATTTATATTTATTTTGATTCCATTTTATCATATTATTACCTCATGTTATTATATGGCTATCTAATGTTGTCATATTATTATTTCATTTTGACATGATATTATTCCATCTTATCATATATTAATAAAAATTATAATAATAATAATAATAATAATAATAATAATAATAATAATGATAATAATAATAATAATAATAATAATAATAATAATAATAGTAATGCTATAACCATGTTTTTTCTCTGCGTGCGTAGTCTAAATATATGTAACAGCACCAGTATAACTGTGATGATGACCTAGCCTTATAATTTCAATTCACAAAAAAATACATATAAATCAATAAATTCTTTCTAATAAAATTATAACAGCAATGAGATGGTTAAAATGTTTAAATATGAGCGGAATAATTAATAACAAAATCTTACTATTTATACGTGCAAATTTTATAAAGAGAAAAAAACATTAATATAAAACCATATACGCTGGAGCTCTCTACACAGAACAAAGTTATGACTAAGAATTTTCTGAACATATAATTTTTTGGTTCAAATTAAAATTTAGTAAAAAAAAATTAATTTGATTTTAGTATTTTATTTTATTGATTTTGAATAACCTAAAGATGAAATGAAAGAAGCAAAAATTTTTTTAAATTTTGACAATACAAATAAAAATAAAGAAAACGTTATATAATTTTTTATGGTTTTAAGAAATTTAAAAATACTCGTACTATATTTCTTCTTTAGAAGTTTCCAATAGCTCTGTTTTACAGTCATCCTTCTCAATCGATTATTAAACTTTTTGTGACCAAATTCTAATAAAACACTTCAGTAAATAATCGGCAAACACCCATATGTCTAAAGATCTGTCCAAAATTCTTTCTACTTATTTTGTGTTGAAAATTGTAACTTTAAATTAACAAATGATCGCTGAACTTCAGGCAGAGAAAAAACATGATTACAGCATTATCAATACAACAATATTATGTTCTCATTGTTAATTTTCTTGAATTTTAATAACTCTTCGTTCATGATAACAATGTTTTTTTTTATTTTTATCATTTAATGTTTAAACCCAATAAAAATTTTAATATGGTTGACTGCAAAAATTATATGTTTTTAAATATTTTTACCAGAAACAAAATTTTGTTAATATGAAATATATCATTACGTCTACAAACAATAATATCTGCAATAGTTTTCCTTGTTCTTTTAAAATATATTTTGTTTTTAATGTTTGTTTTCCAACTTCATTGCAATTCTCATTTAGTTTATATATGAATAAATATAAACAGATTCATAAAATATAAAATATTGATTAACTATCATTAAAGGGTTTAGTTAAAAAACATATCTTTTTTTTGGCTAATGAAAACTTTTCTCTATTATTTTATTTTAATATATGATATGATATAATAATATGAGGAAACGAAATAGTACGATAAGATTGGATAACTATATGATAACATGGGATAATAATATGATAAAATGGAATTATAATATGACAATTTAATGTAATAATATAATAAGATAGAATAATAATATAATAACATCAAATCATAATCCGATAGAATGAGATAATGATATAGTCAGATTGTTCAATTATATATAAAACTAAAATCATTACATGAAAAAACAAACCATAAAATCGGACACAATATAACAAAATGGAATCATAATAATTATTACTTATAATCATTTATATTTTTCGCTGTGTTCATATGTTCCAATCATAATATGTTGCTCTTAGATTATGGTCACTATAAATATATTTTTTGTCTGCTTGTTAAGTCTGGATATTTTTAATATTATATAAATTATATTATTATATTATATAAAAAAAAGACATACAAATAATTTATGTATGTTTCTTATATTTGGAATGACAATATGGGTTCTTTAAATAAATTTTTTCCTCAACTTTTTCATCTTAGGACGCATATTTGACCATGAAACCATACTTAAGTGTTTTTAAAAGGTTGTAATTCTAAATTTTTATAATGATTTAGTATTTTTCGAAGAGATATGATCACAATCAAATTACATCCAAGATGATGCCGATAACATAAATTTTTATTGTATTTTGTTTAATTTTATTTAATACAATTACTTGATACACATCATATATAATACACATTATTTACAAACCATTATTAGCTAATATTGATTAACACTCCCAGGCTTAGGGGGTACAATTACATTCAGCAATTTTCTATGTACACTTTTACAATTATATATAATGTGTAACTGAAATTTTTTAACTACAATTACTTGTAATTGGAATTAAAAAATCGAATTACAATTAAGTATAAACTAATTAATTGAAATTGTAATTGGCAGCCCCATTAAATACCATGACATCGTTTAATATTGCTCGATCTTATAATTTGTACACTTTAAATAATATCTTTTTAATCATAATATTTTTAATCATAATATGTAAAAAAAAACAAACCATAAATTTGGATATAATATGATAAAGTGGAATCATAATAATTATTACTTACAATCATTTCTATTTTTCGCTATGGTCATATCCAATCATAATATGTTGCTCTTAGATTATGATCGCTAACTATATTTTTTCTCTGTGTGTAGGGAAAAGGAATCTAATATTTAGTAAATTTTTCTGCCATGATTTTTCCCCAAAATTCATGTTTAGACTTATTTCTTAAAATTTCCCTGGTACCTATATTATACAGATTATATTAGAATACATACATATGTACGTATATAATACGACAATATAATGTTTTATGTATAAAAAAATTTGCTAATAATTTTTTTGATTCAAAATTAAATTCTTTTTGCTTATTTCTTTGTAATCAAACATTATTTTGATTGTTTTATTTAAAAAAAAATATATATATGTTAAAGTTTTCAAATAATTTATTTTATAAATAAAGTACTTTGGGATGTAAAAGTTTCAATAAATACAGTTATGTGGGATATGTGTACATACAGATAAGGGGTCTGTATAAAATGTGTATAAAAAAAATTTTTTTAAATTCTCAAAAATTATTCATATTTTTTGGGAGGTTTAGCTGTCTATTTTATCACCATCCACTATTTTAAAGACAAAAATGAACTGCAAATATTATACATTTTTTTCCTTCAAAAGTAAATTCTTCAAAATACCCTAAAATCCGCCAAACTGAGAGATATTGGGCGCTAATGAAAAGATCATTAAAGAAAAACAAATAGAAAAAAAAATGTTTTGAAAATAAATGATAAAAGTAGCTCACAAAAATTAATGCGGAGGTATAAGAAAATGGTCCGAAAATTATATGAAGGTAAATCATAATAACATAATTTTTATTTTATTTTTATGTTAAATATGTTACAATTTAATTAATCAAAATTTTAGTTTAGATTTAAATGCACGATATCATTTAATGATAAGAAATTCAAAGTATAATTTTTTCGCAGATTTTATTTGTAAATATAATTTTAAAAATATTCTTATAAAAGCGAAAATCAACCAAAAATGTGAAAGTTGTTAATCAAAAAAGAAATTATAATTTAAAAATTACAAATCACTTCAAAAAATTTTGTCATTCTTCTGTAATGCAGCTTTTGTTTCCAACTGGGGTATAATCAGTCTGTTCAGTTTCTTCAAAGGTCTGCTTCCTTTGACTGTTACCACAGAGCTTACTTGTTGTTTCGTCACACGAACAATGAAGACAAGATACCTAGCTACTAGAGAAAATAGCTGCATTGGCAAATTTAATCTTTTATACGATTAGTTGGGTTTACAGATGCTTTTGCTAAAACTAACTATTGGGATACAATCCGCTGAGATAAATTCTTCTGATCATAGTCGGCTAACTACAGATTTCTGATAACAAAAAATATATATGAGTTAGATTCATCAACTCTCAATCGACTAACTAGGATCGTATGAGCTATATTAATACAAAATACTATCCGTCGAGATAAATGCTTCGGCTCTCGGTCGGCTAACTACAGGTTTAGTCCTCAAAATACAATGCGATGAGATAAACTCTTCGGCTCTCAATCAGCTAACTAAGATCGTGTGAGCTACGCTATAAACTAAATACAATACGACGAGATAAATTCTTCGGCTTTCGGTCGGCTAACTACGGGTTCAGCTATGGTTCGGAAGAAAGAACTTCGGTTGTGCCTGGTGATACTTTGATCCCTAAGAGCAAAGTATAACAAGATCGATTATTTATATTTAAAATTATATAAACTAAATGAGAATTATAAACTTTCTTATTGTATTGTAACTACTAAAGTAGTTAAAATATGTTAATATGTTGGTGGTGTAATATTTATAACTACATGTGACACTTCATATGAAATATAACCCAAATTTTTATGGGAATTTTGAGGACGATTATTCATTGGGTTGTATATTTTATTTATAAGTTTTTTACATTATATCTTTAAAAAAATATCTACAAATAGTGAGAACAAAAAAAAAAGTTTTAAGAAAATATTTGCTTTTTTCTGGCCTCATTTTTGGGGGCATTTAACCTTTTCTTTCTTTAAAGTACAATTTCTTTTTTTAAAGTACAATTTAGCATTTTTTTCCCACCTCCTGGCAACACTGAATGTAGTATTGGGTCATAGTAGGAAAAGATATTTTAAGAACACTTAAATCTGAGTAAAAAATAAAATAGAGTTTAAAAAAAGTAGACCTATTGCAACAAAAAATTAACCGCAAATACAATAAAACTTTTATTTAGGATATTCTCATAAATATTACATATTTCACAAAAAAAAATAATAATAATAATTATAATAATTATTATTATTATAAAAATCGATTTCCATTAAAAAATTGCTTATATCAATTAAAATATTATTTGATTTTGCTCCAATCATCAAAATGATAAGATTAATTAATGGAAAGCAATTGATTTTTTATATAAATTTCAATTATTTTTGTAATCGAATTAATTAAAGACCTGATTGGAATTTTACTAAAAATAAATATATTTATTAATTAAAAATTAAAATTTTATTTGATTTTGCTCCAATCATCAAAATGATAACATTAATTAAGGGAAATATATATTTTTTTTATAAAAATTATAATAATATTTTTAATCAATTAAAAATCGTCGTATTGTATTTACAATAAAAGGCCTCATTGGAATTGTACTAAAAATTAATCAAGTTATTAACTGAATCATTGCAAGTGTTGACTGAATATCTACCATTCTATAAAAAACAGAGTGCAATAAAATTTTAAAACTCTCAAATGTTTATATAAAAAATTTATTGCAAAAAATATTTAAAGAAAATAATATATTAAATATACAATATTTATATTAAGATTTTAACATTATTTTTAACTGGAAAATGCGTTCATTCCTTCGGAACAGTGTAACAATTAATAAGCTTCGGCTGTTATGGTGTAATCTGCACAATAAAAAGAATAATTGGTGGCATGTTATCAAATGCCTATCTTCAAAATAGTATCCGGATTCATTATAGTACCCTGATGATTTGATGCTAAATTTCTGTTTCCATGAAGGATAATTCTGTAATAAAACTAAAATTTTTAACAAACTCTTAACAATTCTTAATTTAACCATAAAAGTAAATGTTTTCATTTACTAATAACCATAAAAATGCGCTTCACTATAAACCAAAATCTCCTAATATCTCCTCAAAATTTCATACTGCCAAAAAATTTGTTTATTTATCATTTTATTTATATTTTGATTTTTAAAATATTTTTCATTTCATTTTTAATTTTTTGAAAACCTGACAGTTTATGCAAAACAAAAACAAAAAAGTTTATTTATTTAATTTTTAATATAATTAAATTTCAATATAAAATGAAACAACATATTAATTGAAAATTTTTTTCTAATATTTCTATCTGTGTTTATTAAAAGTGAATAAAAAGTTTACTTTCTTTTAAATTTAAAACAAGGACTAGAATGTAACGGTCATTAGCAAAACAAAATGTCACAAAGATTAATCCATTGGTTTCATTTTTATAAGCATTTTTATATGCACTAATTTTTTCGTGCGCAGTCCAATATATTGTCCAATACAAGTATGTGTATCTTCTAAACTACTTTAATATTTCGATACAATGACAAAATGATTTGAGGGATTAAAAATCTACACAAATTAAATTAAATTAAATTAAATTAAACTAAATTAAATTAAAATCGACTGATAAGTTTATGACCAATTTAAATAAAGCAGAATTTGTTGGTAAAATTTCAAAGTAAACTAGGGTATATTAACTGAATAAGAGGTCCGCAAATTGCCAACATATAGTTTTAAAACTCGTGATCAGGGAAACCACAAATATGCTTATAAAAATTAAATATGCCATAAAATATAAAAAATATGCTCTTTAAATCATTTATGAAAGACTATATATTTGTTGATTAAAATAGATTATTTTATTAAAGATCTAAAATAAAACTTAAGTTTGTATACTAACGGTCCGCTGTCGAAGAGCCGTAAGTGTTAATAATTCCACAGAAATTGTTACTATTTCATCATATGAAGGCTTTATAGACCTTACATTTGCTTAACGATCTATTTCGAAACATGTATATTAGTTCCTAAGTTATCAAATGGTACATTTATTTGGCTTTCATTCACCAAAATAATTTTCTTTTTTTTTACAAATTTAATGGGAACTATGGGCCAGGTTTAAAAGTTAATATGTCGTAGAGATTATATTTCAAAAATGACTTATATAGAGATTCTGCATTTTCTTTAATGTTAAAAATCAAGCTCGTCAGCAATTTTTAACAAACTTAGGCGTTACACATTCAAATTCATTTAAAATATAAATTAAATTAAATTTTGATCTTTAATGTCTTTATGCGATCACATAAATGAGTAAGAAAAGGAAAACTATACGGCTCACATTGGAAAATCATCTCATGGGGTATAACAAATTGTAAAAAAATACATATTTATTTTTCAAACTATGCTCTAAAAGAATTAAATATGCATTTAAAATAAAAAATATGCTATAAATATGATCTAAAAACCATTATGTGCCAAAATATGCTATTAAAAGGGAAACAAGCAAAATTATGCCAAAACGCTTTATTTGTTGTGAAACAAATAAATATTTTATCGAGGATTTCATTAAAGGTACAAGAAAAAATATGCAATGGCATATTTGTGATTTCTCTACTCATGATAAAAAAAAAAACAGTCCTTTATAACTCCTCCAAAAGAGCACCAAAAATATCAATATTTTTAATATATAAAACTAACAAAATAAGTTACCTTTTGAAGAAATAATTTAAGATTTATAGTCGCTTTTAATAAGTTAGAAAATTTTTATTTATATTGCAATTTTATTACGCATATGTTACATAAAAAGATCTTTAAAAGGACACAAAAATAATTTAATAAAGCGCTCAGAAATAATAAAATTTTAAGAAAATATTAAAGCCTAAAAAAAATTATTCTAAATTAAAAAACATTATTCTAAATTAAATTATTCTAAATTAACAACAAATAATTTTTATATACACCCTTATTTACATAGAATACAACAAGAAGTTTATATGAGAGGCATTTCAAACTAAATTTTCAAAAAAATTACATATTTTTTTAAAAGCACAAAAAAGGTACATGACTACATATATTTTGTTGTTGCATGAATTAGGTTTTTGACAACTCAATTAGGTTTTTGTCTCTCACATAAACTTCTAGTCGTATTCTATGCCTATTAGTTTTGAACTTAGCTTTTTTTCTAATAATAATTAAGAACTAATTTCTATTAATTACAGAGAGCGACAAAAATAGTATTTTTTTCTGCGACACGGATGAAATCTGAGAATTTTCTCAAAACTAACTGTTACAAAGAAAATTAAAGAAATTGCACCACATATTGAAGCATATAATGAAAACGATTTGTCTGATTTAGTTTAATAAAAACCAACAAAAATTAATTTAAATGCCTAACGAACTATTTTTCTTTTTTTTCAAAAAAAAAAGAAAATTTAACAATTATTTTAATTACCAAAATGTTTCATTTAATAAAAAAAATTCAAATTTGTACCTCTCATCAAAATAACTATATCAGTTGATAATAAAGCGTGATCCGT
Source organism: Protocalliphora azurea (assembly GCA_932274085.1). Taxonomy (NCBI): domain Eukaryota; kingdom Metazoa; phylum Arthropoda; class Insecta; order Diptera; family Calliphoridae; genus Protocalliphora; species Protocalliphora azurea. The sequence goes on along the minus strand of OW026521.1, from coordinate 24,970,019 downwards.
TTCGAGGTTCCCTACTTTTTTAAAGAAAAAAACACAGAAAATTCAAATTTAATGGGGAATGTTTATTATCATTTGAAAAAACATTCTTTGGCATTTATCTTTTGTAGATTATGTCTGTCAAATGCTGGCCGTTGCTACGTCGCAGATGGTCCATCCGTTGAGTCCAATTTTCGCTGACTCGTTCGAGCATTTCGACTGGTAACTGGCGAATGACACGTGTGATATTTTTCTCCATGGCCTGAATCGAAGCGGGTTTGTCCGCATAAACTTTAGACTTTACATATCCCCACAGGAAAAAGTCTAACGGTGTGATATCACACGGTCTTGGTAGCCAATCGATCGGCCCAAAACGTGAAATTATGTGCTCACCGAAGTGTTCTCTCAATAAATCCATTGATTGATGCGATGTATTGGAATTGGCGCCTTCTTGCTGAAGCCAAATGTCGCCAAGATCACGAGCTTCAATTTCAGGCATCAAATAGTTGGTTATCATGGCACGATAACGGTAGCCATTGACGGTTACGTTCGCACCGGCATCATTTTTAAAGAAATATGGACCGATGATTCCACCGGCCCACAAACCACACCAAACCGTTGTTTTTTCTGGATGAAGTGACAGTTCTTGAATATTTTCAGGTTGCTCTTCGTCCCAAATGCGGCAATTTTGTTTGTTTACATACCCATTGAGCCAGAAATGCGCCTCATCGCTGAACAAAATTTGCCTGGAAAACGTCGGATCTTCTTGGAACTTTTCAAGAGCCCATAGAGCGAAGCGATGTCGCTTGGGAAGGTCGAGCGGCTTCAGTTGTTGCACAAGCTGTATTTTGTACGCTTTCAATTTAAGATCTCGATGTAAAATGCGCCAAGTCGTTCCATACGTCAGTCCGAATGGCACCGAATCGACTCTCCACGTTCTTCGTGTACACTCTCAGCTACGGCCGCTATATTTTCTTTAAAGCGTGCTGGACGTAGGCCATTCGGTCGAATATTATCCAATAATGAATGCTGGGTCTGAAAATGGGTGATGGTGTTGCGAATAGTATGCTCAGTAGGCCGATTATGTTGACCATAAGTTGAGCGAAGTGCACGAAACACATTCCTCACATAACTTGAATTTTCGTAACAAAGTTGAACGATTTGTAAACGTTGTTCAGGCGTAAATCTTTCCATTATGAAATACCAAACAATACTAAACAAAAATAACATGACAGCATGACACGACTCACATGTGATCTGTCAAAAAAAGCTATTGAAAAAAGTATCTCTACTTGAATCACCCATTAATTGTAAAAATTTACAAACTCTTTTAAAATTTTAATTTAAAGAAATAATTTTAAAAAATATAAATTTTAAATAATGAGTTAATTAAATGAATCAAAATGTAAAATGGGAAAAAATGTATTTTAATTATATCAATGTCTGAGTTCATACAAGACAATTTTTCTTGCTGAAATTCTGATTTCGTATAAGCGTGAGCGGAAAGGAATATAAGAGGGATCCAACTTGCTTGTACTTCGATATTCGTTTCGTTTTACATTTTCATACTTCAAAGCAAAACCAAATTAAGGCAATTAAAGCAAGAATTGCTGGAGTAAAATTTTGTGTGTGAATTTATATTCAAATTTAAAAGAAAACATAAAAAAAATCAGAAAGAAAAATTGCTGTGTGTGAACTCAGACAATCAAATAGAGGACTGAATGAAAAAACTTGTTAATTGAAACAAATACATTTTTTTTAGTATTTCTATTATTTTATTCTGTCATTTTCTTTGTTATATATTTATATACATATAAATAACAGTGTTGCCAGTTTAGGATAAATCTGCACTTTTTTTTGCTTTTAGCCTCAAATTTTTTTGATTTTAGCTTTTAGGCTTTTTTGGCCTTTTTTCCTTCTTAAAATTACCTTTAAATAGCTAAAATGTTACTATTTCAACAACAAAGAATTTAATTTCTTATTATCTACACGAAAAGAATTATATTTTTTATATTTTCCCCTGCGGCGCTTCATAATACAAGTTAAAAACAACTAATATACTAAAGTACTAATAACTAATTTGATGGAATTATTAAATCGATTATTATTCACCCAAAAACTTTAAAATACTTAATCAAAACGGAATTATAGTTTAAAAATATCAAAAAATCACTTCAAAATAAATTAGATAATTTTTCATATGAAATATAACCAAATTTGTATGGGAATTTTATGGGCGAATTTTCATTTGGGTAATTTTACTGACAGCTATTCTTAGTTTTGTTTATAAATTTATTACAAAATCTTTAACAAAAATAAAAAAAAATAAGTTTTTAAATTAAAGAAAAATTTTAACTTTTTGGGACATTTAACATTTTTTTTTACCTTTTATAAAGTTGAATTTACCCTCTTTTTTTCTCGGCTTCTGGCAACACTGATAAATAAAATTGTTGGTTTTATATATATTAAAAATTGTAGTTCAAATTATTTTAATGCTTACACAATTATCATTTTTAAGTTGCTCAATAGTTCAAATTGTGTCCAATAAATTGATATTTCTAACAAAATTTGAAAATTTTTGCTTTTTCAAAAAAAAAAACGTAAAATATCAAAAACGTCCCAAAATGTACCTTTTTCTTCTTCTTCATACAGCTGATAATATTACAAATAAAACCAGCTACATAATGCTATTACAGTGGACAGACTAATTTCGATTTTATGCACATTTCAATGAAGACATCTCATAAAAAAAAATATACAACAAAAACATTTCATTACTTAGAAGTTTAGGAAAATAATTTTTTTATCATGAGATACCATCAATTATTTGTTAATAAACTCGATATTTATTGATCGATTTAAACTAAATATAAGTAGTTTTATTTATAATAAATTCAATTTACGATAAAAGAAAACAACATTTTTTAACAAAAAATTTTATAATTTTTTAATAAATGTTTTATATATATCTCAAATTACATTTTCAACAATTTTTGTTATTTAATATTAATTTTATTTTTTATTTTTTTATTTATTTATTTTTTTTTTTTTTTTTGTAAACTTCTATAATCAATTAAAACGATTATTGAAACAATTAATATATTAATTAAATTTTAATATAAAATTGAAAAAATTTTGGTAATAATTTTGACTGTGCACATCAAAAATTTTAGTTCAAATTATTTCCATGCTTACATCATTATCATATTTAATTTGCTCAATAGTTTCAAAGATATTAAAAAAAATTGCGTCCAACAAATTGAAATTTCTAACAAAATTTCAAAATTTTTGCTTTTTCAAAAAAATCGTAAAAAATCTAAAACGTCCAAAAATGTATCTCATCCTTCTTCATCATATAGCTGATAATGTTATAAATAAAGCGAGCTATACACTATTATAATCGACAGATTAATTTTGATTTTATTCACACTTCAATAAACACATCTCATAGAAAAAATTATACAACAAAAGCATTTCATTAATTAGAAGTTTAGGAAAATATTTTTTTTTGTCAAGAGATACCACTAATTAATTGTGAACAAAAGACGAGATTCATTTTACGATAAAAGAAAGCATTTTTTTTTTTTTTTTTGTAATTTTAGAACTTTTTATTAAGCAGATTCAAATGTGAATGTTACTCTTATATCAATTATATAATATATATTATATATGTACATATATACACACATACATTAATATATATTAATATATATTAATATATACATTATATTTCCAATATATGCTACAATATGTTCTCCAATCATTCAAAAAAGTAATTTATAGCTTAGATTTCATAATCATTTCATCATGTACTTTAAGTGACTAAGAAATTTTTTGTCGCCCTGTGTAATTAATTTCCAATATTTCTTTAGGTTTTTAAGGATATCAATTTATATTAAAATATTCTCTATATTGCTTTTATTTTGCACATTAATGCCGCTGCTGCTGTATATAAATATCAGCTTTTTTTGCCTATCCACAATATCACTATTCCAAAATTTATTAAAAACTTAACAAAATTATTTTTTTCTTATTTTGTGGATTTGCCAACACAGGAAACACTGGTAAGAGGTTTTTATTTTAAACGCTTGAGAATAAAATGCTTTAGAAAAAAGTATGCGACATACAGTTTTATACACAAGTAAATTTCTCATCAATTGTTATATATATACATAGGAAAAAAATCGGTTGGAAAACGGTAATTAAAATATTATTAATGTTTTACGAACAAAACAAGGGAAGGCCAATGAGATCCCCTGCATCTTCCGTAATATCTGATATTAATAGGGAAGAATTACTTGACATTAAATTGAAACAACTGAAACATAAACCAAGAATGATGATAAAATTTGTGGATGACCCTTTTGAGATTTTGCAAAACGATTAAATAGAGAAGATTTTAAAAACCCTCAATGCATTTAATAGGCTAATACATTTTATAGTGGAAAAGAAAATTCACGGAAAGTTGCCCTATTTAGACTCTCATAATTATTGATAAAGATAACATGTTAAAAGTAGACTGGTATCAGAAACTTATGACATCTGGGAGACTTTTATTCTAAACATACCAAAAGGATAATTATGAATATAGCAACAAACAATCATTGACGAAAGCTCAGGACAACACTGCAATATAGTTAAATTAGTTTTTTAGTAAACACATCTTTGAAGATGATCAACAAAGTTGGTCGAAATATTGGATGAAAATAAAAAGTAATGTAATAGATTTTTATTTTTATTTATTGAGACCTGAAGTCGCACAATAGGGAATTCTATAAAACAGCAACAAACTTCATTATAGGAGTTCTGGACAATAGCAATAATGATTTCCCTAGAAATAACATGAAGAAAATCAAAAGTATTCTCCGCAAAAATGACTTCCCGCATAAAATGATGAACGAATTAATTAAATATACAACAAATATAGGAAAACCAATGGACTACAAGGATAAGGATAAATCACAGAAAATGTATAAATCAATTGAATATATTACTGAACTTTCAGAGAGGCTTAAACACTAGGATATATATGATGAATAAAATAACATACTGGCGATGAAAACGAACAATACAAAAAATAAACTATTTAGCAATATGAAATCGAGAATTGACAATCTGGACAAGTCTAACGTAGTATATCACATAAAATGAAATATTGAGGACACTGACATATGGCAAATAGTATACGTTGGTACAACAAGAACAAAATTAAGAACAAGATTATCATCAAATAAATCAGATCTTAAATGTAATGACATTAGTGGTTTGTCATTACATTACAGAAAACAGCACTCGCAGTCCACTGTGCAATAATGGGACACAAACCAGACTTTCAAAAAGTGAGAATACTAACAAGAGAGAATAACCATATGAAACGATACATGCAAGAGATGCCTCATATTATAAATAAAACAACAAAAATGAGAATAAACTATAAAACAGATACAGCAATAATGCTTACATATATTTTTTATTGAAATCGGACTTGTTACGAAATTAGTAAAACCAAACATTTAAATTCGTAAATGATAAATTTTTTCTTATTAAAATATATTTATCAAATATGATGTTTGAAAATTATAAAAAATTTAATAAAAACAATAAGCAAAATTTTTTAACTTGAATAAATATTCAAATAAAATTATTTTAAAATTAATGAAGTCAATATTAAGTAAAAAGTATTTTAAAGTAAATATTTTTTATTTTATTTATTTTTTTACAAATAAAAGTTTATATTTGTGTATCTGTAATATGCATATAATCTTTGGACTTTATATAGTCCAACTTGATCTCAATTTTAAGAGCCGAATTTTATATTAAACCAAAGGATCCATTTATTCTCGCAGAGGATCAATGTAATATAACAATTTAGCTTTAACGGTAAATCCTGACTGTTATTGTCCCAAATTGATTTTGAATTAATTCAGCTGTCAATGAATCATTCATTTTTGAATTAATTCACAAATCATCCAATGATTCATCGAATGAATTCAATGAAATTTGAGTCAATTCAAATGAATTTGGTAAAACTGAATTGCAATTCATTTCCAATTCAAATGAATTTCTAGAATGAACTGCAATTCGTTTCAAATTCAAATGAATTTGTCAAAGTGAATTGCAATTCATTTCCAATTCAAATGAATTCGTCAAAGTGAATTGCAATTCATTTTCAATTCATTTGAATTGAATTGATTTTGAATTAATTCAGCAATTAATTTCCAACTCATTTCAATTGAATTGATTGAAATTTGAATTGATTTTGTAAGTAAATCTACAGTAAGCATCATTATCGTTTTTTTATTCAACTAATTTTTCATGTAAAAGAGTTTGTCGTTGGTGGGTCACAAATTTTAAAAATTATTAATTGTTTCTTGAATCTTAAATATGTTTTATCATTCAGCGTATTTCAGAATAAAAACCAGTTCTTCTTAAAGAAATAAACTCTAAACACCATGTTTTCTTCGATCAGGCACGGATCCAGGACAAGGCTTTTCAATTTTTGTACTGAATATTTTCATTTAGGTAGGAGAAATTTCCATTTTTCATTCTCCCTAAATCTGCTCTTGAATTTGATTGATTGCAACTTATTTTTGATTTCATTCATTTGAATTGCATTCAAAATCAATTTAATTCAAACGAATTGGAAATGAATTGCAATTTACTTTTTAACAAACTCATTTGAATTGGAAACGAATTGCAATTAATTTTAAAGACTCATTTGAATTGAAAACGAATTGCAACTCATTTTATAAATTTGTTCGAATTGGAAACGAATCGAAATTCTTTTCTGCCAAATTCGTTTGAATTGATTAAAATTTCGTTCAATTCTTTTTTGTTGTGAAAAGAATTAATTCAAAATTTAGCTAATCAGAAAAGAATGAATCATCAAAATCAAAATGATCAAATGATTAAAATTGTGATCAAGCTAATTTTTAAGTTATGTATGTTTATTGATGAGATATAATTAGTATTTAGATATCAAAATAAAAATATTTACAAAATTGTTACTCCATTTTCTAAATTTTATCTTACTTAGCTCCTGATGTCTCCAAATTATGTGGACATCTTTTTATTGGTTTTTGCTTTTTATTCCAAAAAAAAATTTAATGAAAATTATAATTATTGAAGCTGTATTTTTTTCTACGACAATTTCAAAATTATTTTACGCAAGAAAACAAAATATTCAAACTAAAAATTTTTTAATAAAATTTTTTCCAAAGTCAAATAATGATTTGATAAAAACTTTAAATAGTTTTCTAAAAAATTTAAATAATTTACATTTTCATATAAAGTTGAAAAAGAGTCAAGGTTTTATAAATCCTTATATCTCTATATATATTATAAGAATTAGGTGTTCGCGAAATTTGACACACAGATAGTACCAGGGCCAAAGGTAGTTGTAAGCTATTTCAGAACTCGATTGGACTTCACATTATGCCTGCTTAAAAAATTTTTTTTTTCAATTTTGCACGTTATTAACGTAGCTGATTATATGAAATTTGACGCGCAGATAGTGCTTGCACTGCAGAATGTCATAACTTATGATGAGTCTTCATCGGATGACACTCCCATATTTTATGCCAATTAAAAAAAAATCAAAATAGATGAACCGATTTGCTTAAAATTTTCACATCATCATCATATTGTGTATCCCTAAATTCAAATATGATATTTTATTTTTCGATCCTAGCAGGGGGATTAGTACTCTCCATATAAAGCAAATATTCATTATAGCATATCTAAGGAACTATTATAACGCGAAACCTCAAATTTCGTGGGAACCTTTATCTTATAATATCGCATTGATGAAATGAAAATAGGAAGGATAAGTCCCTGAGTAGAGATAGCCCCTATACAAAGAATATAAACATTTTCTCATCTAAAGAACTATTACAGTGAAAGTCTTAAAAAATTTTAAAATAAAATTTCATATCAAATTTCAACTATTGTGGGTAGATCAAGGGGAGTAATAGATCCCATATAAAGTAAATATTAGTTATGACATCAAATAGGGTAGCAAAACATCACCGATAAACGTTAGCAAATAACAAATTTAATACTTTGGGGTTTTACAAAAGTTCGCACATATTTAAGGGAAATATAATCACTTCGGTGCAGAACAAATATATTATAAATGTAAAACAATATTAAGTTAAAAAAGGGAATGGTGGAAAATTTCAATTGACTAATTTAAAAAACCGAAATTCGGAAAAAACATTTGTGATAGATTAATGCAAGACTGAGGCCCATGTCTTATATAGGAGTTTCAAAAAATCTAATAACGCATTTAGGCCTATAAATCGGTTAATACTGGGTCTACTAAGTACATTTGTCAACACAAAATATCTTTGAAAATAATGTCGCTTTTTCTATGAAAAACGAAGCTACATGAATTTAAAAAAAACACATATGCCTTAGTTTATTGTTGTTGTTTTTCAGTACACAGGAAAACAACAACTATAAGGGAAGCAGTCATTAAATAAATAAAAAAAGCAGAATTGCCAACCGATTTGGTTGATTCAAAAAATCGAAATTCAAGAAAAATATTTGTGATAAATCTATATAAGAACCAAGTCTATAGCTTATTCAGGGCTTGGATATCGGTTAAAAATATCTCTGTAACTAATGAAAAGACTAGATTCATTTCTTCAGCACAAAAATGAAAAAAAAGATCCAATTTTTTTGTAAAAACGAAGTACCTAACTTATATAGCGGCTGCAGAAAATCAAAAATTGTTTGTTTGATACCTCCGCTATTTCTGCCGGTTTTTTTCTGAATTTCAATAAAAAAAAAGTTCTGTAGAATATTTTTGATCTCTTAATATATATATATATATATATATATATATATATATATATATATATATATATATATATATATATATATATATATATATATATCATATATCAATGTTATCGGGAGGCTTCACAAATGTCTTCTAAATAATTTTAAATGTTCAATGAACAAAAATTACTTACAAACAATTTGATATCTTGCTAAAAACCAAAACTATAAAGATTATTACTTTATAATTTATAGGATGCTCTTAAATTTTCTCCCTAAACATATTTTTAATACAACTATTTGCATTTTGTTATACACAGTAATACTAAGTAGTTTTAATTTTCTCAACACCATATAAAAATCTTAAAAAAAACTATCTACATAAAATAAACATAAAAAGAAATATCCTTTTTATTTTCTTAACTAAAGCCCTTATCAATATCATTTGCAACACCCTGTTTTACTATAATCAATTCAATTATATTTCTACAACTATTTTTGTATCATCAAAAACAAATTCCTTACTTTTTTCTCTTTTCTAGTATCTTAAAAGTCCCTCAAACATTGTCATTATATACACATATATTTTGTTATTTATTTCCTTTTACTCTCAGTAGTTTTTTTTTTACATACTTCAAAACTAAAACAAAGGGTATACGCCTTCCAAAGATCTGACGTTCTTAACCGTTGCCTGTCTTTTGGTCTCTAAAGTCTATTGTGGTTAGTTTATTAAGCTTTAAAAATTAAATTTTCTACCACATAAACCTCCATAGAAAAACAAAGTATGTACTTAATACAGACATATAAAAACAAAAAAATATGTAAACACATACTGACCTTTGTCCTTTAAATACCAACACACACATATTTACAGAGATATTTAAGAACGTAGGTGTTTTGATTGTAGTTGTAGTACCTTTAAGACTCTTCAACCACCTAAAGGTACAAATATTATTATTCTTGTTATTGCTCTTTTGGCCTCCTTCTTTCGTTTTTTAGTCCTGTTCGGTGTTTTTCTTTTATTATTAGAGGGCTGCGAAAAGAGATCATCTTTAACATCCCTTAAATAGTAAATATTTTCATGATACTACTGTTTTTTTTTATTTCCTTTTGGTTTAAAGGCTGCAATTTTTTCTAGTGATGACGTTTCAGATGATATTTTTTCTTTTGTTTTCAAGAGGAATAAATGATGCTTATCAGTTTTACTTATGGTTGTTGGCTTAAATAAAATTAAAGAATTAATATCTATTTAATGTTTCAGTAAAAAATCCAATAAAATCGATATTAAGAACAGACATTTTATCAGGTGTTACAAATAATAAATTTAAAAGAAAAATATCAAGACTATATTGTAGTCTACAGGGCAGTATACAGTCTAGTTTACAGTGTAGTCCATAGTTTATCTAATAGCCTACCCTAGGCATAAGCGTATAGCTTATAGCCTATTGTTTAGACTATAAGATGGACTATAGACCATCAGACATCAATCTAGACTATAAACTAGACTATAGTGTAGACTATAAAATAGACTGTATAATAGACTGTAAATTATACTATAGTCTAGACTATAAACTAGACTATTATCTAGACTATAAACTAGACTATAGTGTAGACTATAAACCAAAATATAGTCCTGACTATAAACTAAAATATAGTCTAGATAATGAACTATAATATAAAAAATACTATAAACTAGAATATAGTCTATTCTATAAACTAAACTATATATAGAAACTAGACTATAACCTAGACTATAAATTACACTATAGTCTACACTATAAAGTAGACTATAGTCCAGAATATAAACTAGACCATAAACTTAGCTATAGTCTAAACTATAAACTAGACTTTAGTCTTGACTATAAACGCTACTATAAACTATAAACTAGATTATAATTTTGACTATAAACTAGACTATAATCTAGACTATGAACTAGAACATAATCTTGACTATAGGCTAGACTGTAGTCTTGACTATAAACTAGACTATAGTCTAGATTATAAACTAGACTATAGTCTGGACTATAGTCTGGACTATAAACTAGACTTTAGTCTTGACTATAAACTATATTATAAACTATAAACTATAAACTAGGCTATAGTCTTGACTATAAACTAGACTATAGTCTAGACTATAAACTAGACCATAATCTTGACTATAAGCTGGACTATAGTCTTGACTATAAACTAGAATATAGTTTAGACTATAAACTAGACTATAGTCTAGGCTATAAATTGTAAATTATATATAATTATAAATTATATATAAACTAGACACTATAGTCTAGACTATAGACTATACTACAGTCTGGACTATAAACCAGAATATAGTCTGGACTATAAACCAGAATATAGTCTGGACTATAAACCAGAATATAGTCTGGACTATAAACTAGAATATAGTCTGTACTATAAACGAGAATATAGTCTAGGCTATACACTAGACTATAGTCAGTACTATAAACTAGGCTATAGTCTATACTGTAAAGTAGACTATAGTCCAGATTATAAATTAGACTATAAAGTATACTATAGTATAGACTTTAAACTAGACCACAGTCTAGACTATAGTCTTCACTATAAACTAGAATTTATTTTTGGCTACAAACTAGACTATAGTCTTGACTATAAACCAGACTATAGTCTAGCCTTTAAACTAGACTAAAGTATAGACTATGAAAAAAGCTTAAGTGTACTAAATAGATTAGACTACAGACTAGATATATTCGAGTATTATGGTTTGACTAAATGTTAATCATACGTTCTCTATCTCTCTCTCAAATTTTTTTACTTTCTTATTCATACTTTCCGTATATATTTTGATTTATTTTTTTTTTTTTTTTTCTTGTGTCTTTTTCTTATAAATAAGCAATGATTTAGTTTTCTTTTGGCATGAACCTATAATAAATATTATAAATATTATGCTGAAAAAACAAAATTATGAAATCAACAAAAATCTTTTTCAAATATTATTTAAAAAACTAAAACACATACTTTGCAAAATTTATAATATGACCTTTGGAATGAAGGCAAAAAAGCTAGCATTTTGCCTAAAAAATACCTTAAGTGGTAGATTTTTGAAAATAAATCAGCCAAAGGTTTCTTTGGTTAGTACTGTGGTTTTATCTATGATATAAAATCAAAACTAGACGAAAAAATATTTTTTTTGTATATTTATGTGGGTCTAAAATTTATTATTTACTTTGTTTTATAAAAAAAATATAAGAAAAAAAATATTAAATTCTTTGCGGTTATTTATTTTAAAGGTTTTTGATTTTTGTGTATAAGAAATATAAGAACTAAATGGTGGCTGCTTTAAGCCAAATGGCAAACGGCCATTAAAATTTTTTTTATTTATTTTTATTTTTGCTATTAGGGCTACAAAATGTCTGCTATTATAAGTTGGGTAAATAATTTAGGCAAAAATTGTTTTGTTTTTAAGGATATCTTTTGGTTTTTTATTATTATTTTTTAAGGAAGTCTTATTTTTAGCAAGTGTTTTTTGTAAACATTTTGAGAATTCTGTTCTTTGCTTTTTTGAGGTAGTCAAGGTTATTTAGAATTTGTTTGGAAAAGACCAAGAAAAGCGTTGAGGTAATCATAGGAAAAAAATTCAATTATATTAAGATTTTTATAAGCTAAAGATTACAAAATATATATTAAAATAAGTATAAAGTAAATAAATCTTAAAAGATTATGATAGGTAATTGAAGTTGAAATAAATCTTATAAGACAATATTTTGTATAAGTAATTTTTAGAGATTTTATGAGTTTAAAAATATTTCCAAAACCATGATAATAAATTTAGATTTGTAAAAAGAATTTTGCAGAAAAAAAAAACAATGTTTTTAACTAAAGTTATTATCTTGATTTTCCTTTAAAGAGTTAGGTGACATACAGTGGGACCAAACGCAAAATTTTGGTAATAAATCTGTATCTACTAAGCTACTAGTCGGAACAAATTTTAAGGTATGGAAGAGCTGTAAAGGAGAAGCTTTCAGAAAAATAATTATATAGTCACACTGTTTTAACACAAGATAAGCTACAGGGTGTCAAAATTGATTACTTTGTGCATGTAAAAGTTTAAAAAAAATCGTAACTTCTAAAAATCAAGTCCGATTTCAAAGATTTTTATATTTCAGTAAATTGCTTGGCAAGGTAAAGAAAAAATAAGTTAAGTTACTGTAAGTTTTGATATTTTTGTTTGAATTTTGAATTTCTGATTTTTTGCCTTGACTTTATTTTGTTTTTCGGGAATAAGTTCTGAGTTATAGGAGAGAAAAAATATTTTAAATACTCTGTAATTTGTAATTTATTCCGAAATAATATACTGAGACAATTTTCTGATTATCTCAATTCGTCTATGTGTGAAAATTGTTCAAAATCAGCATTCTGAAATTAGTATTAGTATTTAGATTTGAACCCTATAGCCAGCATTTGTCAAAAATGTTGAATTTTAGAAAAACAAAATATGACTAGTTATTAATGAAAAAAATGTCACAGGAGACTTTTTTAACCATATTCAATCATAAAATAGATTTAGATCAAATTGACATTAAATTACTTCCTGCCCAGCCAAAAACGATTGTATGAGTGCGGATTTTAAGAAGAAAGTAAATTTGTTAAAACAATTTTTTATCAATTGCGCAAAAAAGCAGATTACCATAATATTTTCATTTTTATTTCTTACATAATGTATGAAATAAACGTCAATCTTTCATTCATGCCTAAATCATTTAAAAAGCTTTTACAACCAATTTATTGACAATTTTTCAAAAATAAATAATATTTAATAAATTTAATCGATTATTACTCATGTTATCTCGTTACACAGCAACACGCGCCAGTACAATTTTATGTTACGTATACGCAGATATAGAAATGCACAGTAAGATATTATAAAGTAGTGAATTTAGCAAGAGTTGACTTGAGTTGTCAATTTTGAGGACATTATATCATGTTTTTAAAACCACCTATATATACATGTTATATATCGTTGTATTGGTAAATAAGTGTGTTTTTACACTCTTGTAATATTTTATAAGTTTTTGAAAATTGTATGGAGTTTTGCTTAAAAAAGATATTCTTTTCTTGGTTTTTATTTTATATTGTTTATATCCGAAAAATTTTCAAAAATTGGTATGTAAAGATTTTTAAATGATTTTTTCGGGGATAAAAGACAGATATTTGTTTTATATGTTGCATAAAAAATAATATAAATAATAAAAAATAAATAAAATAAATAAAAAATAATATAGAAAATATCATGCTAATATTATTTTCTGTGCGATTTAAAAGAATCGTTTAAAAAAAATGACTTTTTTCATAAAATCTGCACGCCTGGATTAGTTTTTGGCCGGGCGGAAAGCAATTTAGTGCCAAATCGAACTAAATCTATGTTGCGATTAAATGTCGTCAATAAATTTTAAATAAAATTCGGGTGACATTTTTTTATATAGTTTTTTTTTCTAAAATTTACCATTATTGACAAATTCCGGATTTAGATAAATAAATAAATTTAGAATTTCTAATCCTTGTCTTTTGAAATAAGTAAAGAAAAAAAATTATTAACAAAACTTTGAGAAAAAAGTGAAAGAATAATACTATATTTTTGTATAAAATTAGACATTTTTCATACTAATTTCAAAGTGCTGTGTTTGACCATTTTTCAGGTATAGACAAATTAAGATAATCAACAAATTTTTTTAGCATAATACTTACTACAAATTATAGAGAATTAAAAAAATCCCTCTTATACCTCAGGACTTATTCCCGAAAAACGAAATAAAGTCCAGACAAAAAATCAAAAATTAAAAATTTAAATTTACTTTTAATTGTAACAGGTAACTTAGGTAAGTGAGCTCAGTTTTTCTTTATCTTACCAAGCGCTTTAAAGAAATATAAAAATCTTTGAAATCGGACTTTATTTGTTGAAGTTAAAATTTTTGCAACTTTTACATACTCTAGATAGTCAATTTTGACACTCTCTAGCTTATCTCAAGTTATCACATGGTGACTAAGGGATTATGTTTCTTAAAGCTCAGGTCCTCCTCTATAACTCTGCCATATAGTTCAATTCGATACGATTAGTAATTTAGTAAATACAGGCTTATTACCAAAATTTTTGCTTTTGTTCCCACTGTGTGGCATATGGCGCGTATACTTGATATTTAATTACTTAATTAATATTACTTATACGTTCAGCAACACTTTACTATTTAATTACTAATAAAAATAACGAACAAAAGTAAAAATCTCATTTAAATTAAATCAAATTTAGCGTTAGTTAGATGCCCAGATGTCCTTTATAATGAATTGATTTCTTAAACTCAATTAATAATTTTGTAACATTTTTTCAATTCACAAATCCTTTTTTATTTACTTTTAAATTTTCTTTCCTGAACTTTGTTAAAACTTTTGAAAACTTTTTATTTCTTTCTTTAGGCAGTAAAATCCTTTAAACTTAACTAGTTTAATACACTTTTATATTGACAATCCCTGGCGCCCTTTAAATTTCTCTAGGCCATATAAAGCCTTTAATGGAAAAAATCTCATAAATCTTCATATTAAAGGCTAGAGCTTTTATTACACTTTTGTTTCTTTTTTTTTAGTTTTTTTACCATTTTATTTTTTTTGTTAAATAAAATTAAAAAAACTCTTGAGCTATAAAAATTATTAAAGTTAAACATGTTGTGCAAATATACACAATCCCCAAAGAATTTACGTTATTTTATGTTCGTTTATGGGTTTTTTTTTTTAATATATACTCAGCATAAAGCAAGTAAAAAGGGATTAAAAGGAAATTTAAAAAAAAAATAATCTTTAAAGGAATATTTTGCAAAAGCAAAACTCGAACAAATTTACGATAAATAAATTTCTTTTAAAAAATGTATATAAAAATATTCCTTATTTATTCTTAAATAGTATTTTTGTACAATATTTTTATTTTTAGTTTAATAAAATTTGCCTCTTAACACTTTTTTTACAAAAACGTTCAGTTCACTTCTTTAATATTTATTTTATGTTAAGCATAATGTTCTGTTGATTTTTCTTGTCCTTTGGGATTCCATAAAACATTAGGTTTTTTTCTATTTTGTATTCCTTTTTTCTCCTCTCTCTTTCTCTCTTCTCATTTCAATTGTTTGCTATAGTTTCTATTTTATTTGCATCCTAGCAATTTCAGATTTAATGATAACATACGATGGTAGCAGTTTATTCATATGGGTATTAACCAAAAAAACTAAAATCCTTTCTAGCTTATTTCCAAGCAAAAGGAAAATAAAAAGAAAATGCTACATTTTTCAAAGTATTGTTGCATAAAGATTCTTTTGTTGGTTCCTTTTTTTGTTCGAAGGCGCAAAAAGCCAGGAAATCATAAAAAGAATTTAAAGAAAAACTACTTAAAAAGGGAACAAAGCAAGAAACTATCAAGATTTTTTGGAGAAAAGAGGATATTCAGAAGTTAATTAAATAAATGATAAAAATTTTAAATAATTTCTTAAATTTTGTATGAAAAAAATATTATACTTTCAAAATGCAGTTGAGTAAAATTTTCAACTTTCTGTCAAAATATTGCAATTTCAAACGGACACTTAATCTGTATTGTTATATATACATTTTTTTAAAATCACTTTAATTTTAAAAACTTAAAAAATAGAACATTTTTTATTATTTGAAAATTATCAGGCTCAATTTCAGTGAAATAATTAGGGAAGAGCACTTGAGCCTGAATAATTATTCGACTAAATTATAATTCTAAATAATTTGAATAAAAATTGAAAATTAATATAAATATTTTATCTTAATTGCCGCAAAACAAAATATAGGTACTTAGTTAGTTAGTTGTTTATTGAGACTTATTTTTTTCATAATACATTATTCACAAACATAAATTATTAGTAAAAAAAAAACTTAAAAGTTTATCAAAATTGACTCCAAGGTATTTCATGCTATCCTTAAATATGAGTTCGGAATTATTCAGTGTCAATTTCAGATTTTTGCTTTCCGGGACAACAGTGTATTTACATTTTCCAAAAGCATTTCGCAAGCATATCGCATTACTTTTCGATGTATTTATCTTTATTCCCCAATGAGAATAAAATTCGTCAACAAATCTAAGGTAAGATGAGGCACCCTGAAGTGCAGTAAGAGGAGAATCGTCATGTGTGTATAGAAGTGAATCGTCGGCGTAAAGTATACCCCTTGAATTGTTATAATCATGACCCCACATTTATATAAAAATATTATATAAATGTGTGGTCAATACCGAGCCCTGTAGGACGCCACAGGAAATTGCAGACTGAGTCGATAACATGTCACCTATCTGTACACAAAATTTTCTGCCATCGAAAAAGCTTTTGAACAATTTTACAATTGATGCATCAAAACCAATTTTGGTCATTTTGAACAGTATACCATCATGGTATGCCTTATCAAAAGCCTTTTCAATGTCAAGTGATACTGCCAATGTACATTTTCCTTCCCTTAAATTCTGCACAACATCAGTTTGAAACTTCAAAAGAGCATGTACTGTAGAATTGCCCTTCTTAAAGCCAAACTGGGTCTGTGGTATATATGATTCATTTAATCCTAAATCCATTTTTTCCCGTATTATTCTCTCAAATAATTTCCCAATGTTAGATAACAATGAAATTGGTCTAAAGCTGTTAATTTCATTATCACCTCTCTGCTTCGGAATAGGAACAATTTTAGCAATTTTCCACGCCGAGGGAAAATAACAGTTGTTCAAGCAATTATTGAACAGTATAGTAAGATACTCAAAAGCTTTAATCGGTAATTTTCTAATTAAATAATTCGATATTTTGTCTACACCACATGACTTTTTATTATTTATCATTTTAGAAGTGGCTAAAAGTGCATTCAAATTCGTAAGTTTAGAATGGTTTTGACAGTTTAATGATGTCGTATCATTATCGAATGTTGCAAAATTTTCAATCTTTCAATTTTCAATTTTCAATATCTCTTTTACTTCCGAAAGATCTCTATTTGGGGGTGAACTTTGATAAACAGTTGAGAAATGATTCCTAAAAGCATCCAATTTCTCATTTAATAGAGTAATCTTTATACCATTTACCGAAACCTATGTTAAGGATCATAGGAACGATTTTTATTTCCAATCATTTTAAAAATTTGCCAGGTTTTATTTCTCTCAATCTCTCATTGAAAATATTCGCTTGCTCCAGTTCGATCTGTTCCTTTATAATAGTTTTAATTAAATCAATTTGTTTAGATAAAAGCAAGTAATCACGGTGTTTCCTATTTAAGGTTCTAGTGAATATTCTCTTCAAATCCTTCTGCCAATTTTATTTAATTCTCAACAACTTTTTAATTCTATCGGAAACAATATATTTTCCATTCCTATTTTTAATCCTATTAGAATGCACATCCGTTATAAAATTCATTGATGTGTTAAATTCTTCTACGAAATAATCTATTTCTTCGTTAGATAAATTCTTATTACTTGGAGGGAAGTGATTTCATATTGTCTCACTTACATCAATTTTTAATGTGTTCCAATTTGTGTCTTTAAAAGAAACAAAGTGGTCCGGAGTCTTAAGTATAAAGTTGAAATCATTTAAATAAATTTTAAGTCCCAAAGGAATATGATCCGAAAAAGTGGGAAGTGTAGATGTTCTGAAATTTGTATTTATATTATCAATTATATTTGTACCCACAATAAAATAATCCAAATGTGATGAACCTCCAGGATAAGTGGGGTATGCTTCACAAATTCTAGTTACAGAAATTGATTCGTTTTGAATCCAATTAGAAAGAACTTCCCCATTCAAATTGTTAATATTATCTCCCCAAGAGGTGTGTTTCGCATTTAGGTCACCACCTAATATCAAGCTATCATAGTTATTAGAGAAATTTAAAACTAAAGAGAGGCCTTCACAAATAATCTGACGATTACAGTTTGACGGAAAGTAAATAGAACCACAAAGAATTTTCTTAATACTACCATTTATTGAAACATTTATTTCTACAAATAAATTTGAAAACCGAAGATTTGGAATATTTATTCTTGAAAAAGAAATTGAATTCTTAAGAGCTATACCAACACCTAATGAGCTATTGTCCCTCAAAAAAATATAGTTATCAAAACAAACATTTGTGTCCGAAGACATATGTATTTCCTGTAAAAATGCAATCTCAATATTAAATTGATTAAGTAATATAAAATATATATCTTCTTCATTTGAAGTAAAAAATCTAAATATTTTTTTTTTTTTTTTTTTTTGAAAATCCAAATCTAAGCCATATTAAAAATACTCGAGAGCTCGTTTTTGGGACTTTGTATAAATGTATAAAAATTAATATTGATAACTAGTGTTTATTATAGTTTAAGTTTTTACAATATTATGATTTAATAAACGTTAAAAATAATTGATTAAGTAATCTGTTCAGTTCAATTTTTCTTCCTGTGTGTATAAGAGAACCAACATTAAAAGTTACTAAATTTAGTGAATTACGGACCATAGATATCTTGAATATCCTTAATTAAACTCAGACACTCTTTTCTAATAATTTTGCATAAAATTATAAATTCTATCCTCCAGAGTTATAGGTTCTGGGGTACATAACATTTTTGCAAGCTTCATAAATTCCTGAATTATAGCCGGTTTTTCAGATTTATTCTGTGTCCGAACATTGTTCAAAGCATTAAATAAACCTGCAAATGATTTATCCTTAATATCACTATTGGACGGATGTAGAGCCCTTGCGACATTCTCAGCTGCTCACATTTTCCTCTTCTTTGCCTCTAAATACGCATTCTTCTAATCTGAACGTATTTCCTGTAAACGGGGCAACCCCTGTAATTTGAAGTATGACCATTTTCATTACAGTTAACGCAAAATGGTAACACGTCATTCCCAGGAATAAAACCACATTCACCTGGAGCGTGTTTTTCCTGACATTTCACACAAGAAAATGGACGACTACAATTCCTCGAGTAATGACCCCACTTTTGGCATCTCCAACATTGTGGAATTTTAGTGCTAGTTTTTGAACGTTCCCATGATACAACCTGATTAAGAATATACTTTAAGCCGAGCAATTAGTTTACTCTTCGATTAGGTTTTAGCATCACCAAAAATAAACCAGTATCAATACCCTGCTTCCTAGAATATTCTGTGGAAAATTTGGAAACTGAATCTACAGTATTAGGAACAATTCTGTCAATTTCTGACTTAATATCATTAATATCTGACTTATAATAAAGCCCCCTACAAATTACGCTTTTACGTTTATACTCCCTAGGTGTATACGTATAAGAAGGAATTTCCTTTTCTTTCAAAAGTTGCATCATTTCTGAATGCGCAGACGAATCTTTAAAATACAATTTACTCTTATATCTGAACTGATTCTTAATTCTAAATTCAACATTCTTCGAATTTAGTTGGTCAATCAGAGACTTAACGTTCACATTTTCTAGAAATATAGGAGGGCAATATGCATTCCTGGTTCTAACACGTGTTTGGGAATCATTATTGATTCTGGAGTCGTTGTGATTTATGTCTGTGTCATTAAATGGCCTTTCAGTTTCTACATTTAAATCTCCTAGTAGTGAATATTTGTTTGTACGATTAACATTATTAACTAACTTATTTAATTTTTTAAATTGACATTTTGAAACATCGATTTTTACGTCACCATGAAATGTTCTTTTCTTATTTTTTATTGTTTTGAATTCTTCTTCTATTGAAGAAATTGATAACGACTCATGATCCATAAATGTTTCAAGTTCAGCCATTTGCAAATTTGGAATTTGTATATTTTCCAAAATATTAACATTATTTAACACGAATTCTTGACTCTTGAATATTGATACTTGATTGAGTTGGTGGTAATTGATTTACAAAAACTGCATCGAATAATTCTTTACCAAGCTGAGAATTCTTAACGACATCATTATTTTTGGTTTCTTGACTTGATGTATATTGGACTTTTTCATTTGGTTGGGAAACAGATAAATTTACATCTAATTTCTTTGGAAAAATATCATTGACCAGATTTGTGTTCTCGTTTTGTTGTTTTGAATAGAACGGGACTTGTAATGTTGGCTGCGAACATGATGGACTTGTATCCATTTTTTATTTGCGTCCTTCTTAACAGCAGATTTCTCTTCTTTATAGTTTGCTAATTTCCTCTTAGAATTGTTAGGAGGTCTTCCTCCGGATTGGGATAGTAATGGATCTCTCTCCATTCTAATGGTTTAGTTAAATTTTAACAAAACTTTTCCAAAAATATTTATTTTGAAAAAAAATGTTAATTTTTATTTGAAAAATTAAATTTGTTTTAAAATATTTTTCAGAGCTTTCTTAAAAAAATAAATCCGATACGTTTCGCAGTTGACAAGAAACTCAATATAGGTACTTATTTAAAACCTATTGAATAATGACTGAGCACGAAAAAATCCATGCATACTTTCAGGCTTATAAAAGAAATATATAGTCGATCCAGATCGACTATTTGATACCCCTAAAAAATCTTTGCATACTTTCAGGCTTATAAAAGAAATATATAGTCGATCAAGACCTACTATTTGATACCCCCTCACCCTTGTGTACGAGCATAAAAATTCGGGAAAGAGACTTATATTACACCTGTGGTCAATTTTACTAAATGTGAAATAAAATGTACAAATACAGAATAATGCGTTGATACTAACATCTAAATGATTTTATGCACTTTAGGGCTACTCCAGCAAGTGGGTTTATATGGGAGCTATGGTCAATTATGTACTGATCTTCATAAAATTTGACAATGTTGTTTCTACTTACGTAAAACTTTGTGACGAATATTAAATTCATTCTAACATTTGTATGGGATTTATGCACGTTAAAGTGATTTTCGGAAGAGTGGTTAATATGGGAGCTATGGTCAATTATGGACTGATCTTCATAAAGTTTATAACAAAGATTGGTACTTGTACAAAAAACCCTTGGAAAATATTCCTATTTTTAAGGCATTCTATTCCGGGGGACATTTGTATGGGGGCTAGGTGAAATAATGGACCGATCACAACCAATTTGAATTGGTTTCATCCTTGTATCATGAAAGTCGCACGTTTCGAATTTTATTGAATTATATTTAAAATTTCGACCCGCACTTTGTGCACAAGGTTTACATGGATAGCCGTCCAGCCAGCCAGATGGACGAACGGACATTGTTAGATGGATTTAAAAACTGATTTTGAGTCGATTGGTATACCTTAAATTGGACTAATATCCACACTAAAAACGCATAATACCCCAGCCACTTATGGTGGTGTATGGTATAAATATTTGCAGTTTAAAGCCGGTTTCTTAAAGGTAAACGGAAAAAAATAATTTCCCATATTCTTAATTTGTGAAGATTTATTTGGAAATAATAAAAATAAATTAATTTGAAAAGGAATATTAGCATTATTTTAACAAAATTATTTTGAAAAATTTATTTAAAACTATATTCAAGGTACTTATTGTAATTTAATTCCTTTAATTGTTAAAAAGAAATATTCTTAATAACTTTTTAATTTTATATTAAGCTCCAAAGCAAAATCCACCAACATTTTCTTATCCATTTGGTAAACTTCTTTTCAGAATTTCTCATTTAAATATGCTAACGCATTTCCTTTAATCCTCATTAAGTTGTTCACTTTTTTTTTCTTAAATACCTTCTTAGTGTACTAATTAACTTCCTGGTAAATTATTTTCCTTTTTCATATTCTCTCCGCTTTTTACTAATTCCAACAGTTTATTTGTGAAAGAAAGACTTTGTTTTATTTTAAAGTTTTCTAAAGGTTTCAAAATTAAATTTATTTACTAACTCTACTACCAACGAGTGGCATTTATGTAATTGAATATAGAAAACAATTTGTAAAACTATAGTTTAGATTTAACAAACATTTAGTCGTGCTATTGTTACTATGACCTATACGTGTTGTATGTTGTTGTTTTTTTTTTAGATTTTAAACGAAACAATTTTAAATAAACGCACTTGTACTATAAGGTAAATAAAATAGATAAATACATAGTAGATAATAAAATGTTCAAGTGACAACGAAGTTCAAAAGTGAGCTACAAAATATGTTAATAAAAATAATAAGAGAGTAAATTTAAAGAAAAAAAGAAAGAAAAATATTTTTATAATTTAAAACTCTATTACATTTTATTTTATCTTAACTCCTAAATGTATGCTGCAACATTTAAACCCTCTCACCAAACATACTTAACATAAACACATTCATATTTAACTAGAGAATAATTTAAAAATGCCACTTGCAATCTACAACTACCACTATGTTTCTTTTTCTTCTACATGTTTTTTTTTTTTTTGCCTCAACTTACATTCACACACATTCACTTATTGGTCTCTAACACATGTGTTTTTCCATCGCCATAAGGCTAACTATAAAATGCCTGTACATTTGTCTAAAACTAAAAAAAAAGAACAAGAAAAAATGTTCTATGTCCTGACTAGATAACAAACTACAAGAAAGACTATAAAACTTTTAACTTTAACATGTGACAAAATGTCTTTGTCGGTTACGTGCGTTAGTTCAAGACGACTTCAGCTACTACGAATACCAAAGAAAAACTCCTAATACAAAAACATGTATTTTTTATTATTATTTTCTTCTTGTAAAACTAAAAATGTAATTGGCATTTAGTTAAGTTGACTAAAAACAACATGGACATATTAAATAAAATTTGTATTAGATAACAAGCTAGTAGTTCCTTAGTTTTTTTTTTTTTTTTTTTTCTTTTTTTTGGTGTGTAACATTGTGGAAGAGTATGTAAGGCACACATTTACTCAGCGGTCTCAAATTAAATTAAAACTACAACTGTCATCATATTTTATAATTGCAAAGTATGTAGTAATAAATACTACAGTTTAGGAATTTATAGCTGGCGTAAATTAAATAATTGTTTTGCTAATATTTAAATGCGTCAACAAATGAATAAATGAGATAGAAATAAACTACTCGTAGAATTGAAGAAGAACTAGAATTGGTCTAGAACTAAACTAAAACTAAACTGTATTTGAACCACAACTGAACAAAAACTGAACTAGAATTAGAACTGAACTAGAACTGAACCAGAACAAGAATAGAACTAGATCTAAACTAGAACTGTATTAGAACTAAACTAGAACTAAATTAGAACTGAACTAGAATCGAACTGGAACTAAACTAGTACTAGAACTGAACTCAAGCTGAGCTACAACTGTACTACATTTGGACAAGGACTAAACTAGCCTTTTTCTTAAAGAAAACGTGAAAAAATGTGAATTGTATTTTCTAAAAAGTAAAGTGAAGTGCTTTATAAAAGGTTTATAAAAGTTTTTTAAAATTAAAATAATTTTCTAAAAATTATCTAAAATCCCTAAACTTTCATTGAAGTATATAAGTATTATCTATTAAATATTTTGTTATAAACAATAATATTTATTTTATTAACACAGAAATATATATTTTTATAAAATGATAAATTTAAGAATTTATCAAAAGTGATAATATAAATTAGAACAAAAAAAAAACGAGAATGAAAGATATAATCGGTCAAGACCTACACCATTGTGTACGAGTATAAAAATTCGTAAAGGAGACTTATATTACACCTGTGACTAATTTTACTAAATGTAAAATAAAATATACAAATACATAATAATCTCTAACATCTAGAACTACATGATTTTATGCATGTTAGGGCGATTCCTGGAAATGGTTTTATATAGGAGTTATGGAAAATTATGTACCGATTCTCATAAAATTTTACAATGATACTAACATTCGTATTGGAACAGAGGCTTATATGGGAGCTATAGTGAACTATGGACCGATCTTTATAAAATTTGGTACAAAGACAGAATTTCTTTGCACCGAATTTCATTAAAATATTCTTATTTTAAGGCAGTTTTGAGTGTTTAAAATCTATTCCGGTAGGATATTTGTGTGGAGGCTAGGTGAAATAATAGACCGATCACAACGAATTCCAATAGACTTCGTCCATGTATCACAAAAGTCCCACGTGCCAAATCTTATTGAATTATCTTTAAAATTGTGACCCGTACTCTGTGCAAAATGTTTACGTAAACAGGCAGCCAGCCGTCCAGTCAGCCAGAAAGACGGACGGACGTCATTAGATCGATTTCAAAAGTAATTTTTTCTATACGTTACAAATGTCGGCACAAACATATTATACCCCAACCACATATCAATTTCTTATGAAATTGCTACATAATAACATATCACTAATGTATCAAAATTTACTGAAATCCTTTTGTGTTATAAATATTATTTCACCGTGCAAAACTTTTCCAAAAATTCCTTCACACCTAAGAAAATAGATATATATTTCAAATGGGCTGTATTATTCATAATAAAGTACTCAGTTTTTCATCAGAACATCAAATTTTCTCTCAAAAGAATTTTAGAGTTTCGAAAAATACACAATTAAAAAAATATATAAAATAATTTCAGAATTAATTGGGTATTGAAATTATTCGAATTTTAAATAAAATAATAAATACAAGAAAGGAAAATTAATTGTAGTATAAAACACATAGAAATTATATAGAGCCATAGGTATCAACTTTTAAGCCTTTTTATATATAGACCAAGTTAACAAAGTTAAGGTGTCTTCAGTTTTTAAGCTTTAGGAACACCTTAATGGTGATGATCTGCAGCTTTGTGACCATATATTCTTTATTAAAAAGAAAAGAAATGCGAGCATTTTAAATTCAAAATAATTACCCAGGTATCCGGGTATGTACCCTGGGATTAGTTTGCTTGAATTATTTGTTCATGTCTATAAAAGTTAGTTGAATTATTCGAGCAAATAAAAAAAATTAAACTAAAATATTTATGATTGTGTAAATTTCTTTAAAAATTTTATTGTAAAAAATAACAGTTAACAATCCAGTGGAAATATCTTAAAAAAAGCATTCTCAATATAAATGAAAATATATCGTCCATTATAGGAAAATAGGATTTTTAAAAATGCTATTCTTAGGCACAAAGTCATCAGATTATCTTCATATTTTGTGTAGTACATATAAGCCATAGAATATATCGCTAGAAGTTTATCTGAGAGACAAAAACCTACTTCAGTTGTCAAAAATCTAATACATGCAACAACAAAATACATGTAGTTACATATATTTTGTTTTTGTGTTTTGAAAAAAAATAATAATTGTTTTTAAAATTTAGTTTAAACTGTCTTTCACATAAACTTCTAGATGTATTCTATGATATAAACCTTTTTTCATTCAAAATATTAATTTTATTCAAAATTTTTATTTTTCTAAAAGTCAAAAAAAAGAACGAAAAAATATGCAAGAGCCTACTTATATTGGGGATAATCACAGAGTTTTTTTGTGATGTTTTATTTTGGAGTTGATTCGAAAATACTTCTACGTAAACACATTGTAAAACTTTAAAGAAATATTTGACAAAAAAAACAACAAATTAGAAAAATAAAATCATCTGAAATATCTATCTTTGCAATGTCGAACAACTTTTCTTAACCCGCTTGCTTCAATACACCTTTTACCTATAAACTTAAAAGTTGCAGCAATTTTTTGCAGAGAAAATTCCCAGCTCTGATTCCCCTGGACAATTCAAAAATCAATTTCAAAATTAAATTAATTTTTGGGTAAAAAAAAAACAAATACGATAAAAAAGTTAACTTTCTTTGAACTATATCTCTAAAACTAACAATCTTAGAATAACTTCAATTGATATAAACACTCTGTCTTCAAAAGGTCACTAATATTATTTAACAAAACCAGAAACCTGTCAAAAATCCAAAGAAATTAACTTAAAAATAATAAAATTTAAATGAGCAGATTTAAGTCAATTTTGTTATTTTGTTTTTACAAAATTTTATTTAAAAAACTCAAATTTTGGCGAATTTGCCAAAAGTGAATTTATTTAAATTTGGCACCAGGAAAAATTTTTATATCACTTCAACTACAAAAAAAATTATTATATAATTTATTCGAATATTCTATATAAAAGTATTCCAATTATTCGTTATTCGAAAAAGACCATTTTTAAATTCTTCGAATAATTATCCGCATTAATTGTTCGAATAACTCAAACAAATATTATTCGAATCAATATCCTACAAATTATATCAAACCAATATGGATGTCAAATAAAAGCTAAAAACCCCTGCAATACGAGGTCGGATCAATAAATCCGAAACTTTTCGAACTTCCGTCGAACTATTCCCATCAAGTACCACCTGTTAATAGATTACTGTCATATTTTGAGCAAGTGCCGTCATTTACTTTGCGTAAAAAATAAGAGTTTTCGAGGTCCTTAAAATAGGCATTTGTTTGGTCAATAATTTCATCGTTGGACCTGAATCTCTTTGAATCGAGTCATTTCTATAGGTTTGGAAATAGGAAGTAGTTACTAGGGGCTAAATCCGGAGAATATGGCGGATGAGGTAGCAATTCGTAGCCCAATTCATAGAGTTTTGCCATTGAGACTGCACACGTGTCACAGGTGCATACATTATCTTGATGAAAAATAACTTTTTCTTGGCCATATGTGGTCGTTTTCTTTTTAAATCCTCATTAAATTGGTCTAATAAGTTAGCATAATTATTATTTTTCCCTTTTGAAGGTAATGGATGTGGATTATTCCGCGTGCATCCCAAAGAATCTGTTGCCATCACCTTGTTGGCCGACATACTTACCATGGCCTTCTTCGGAGCAGGTTCACCCGGAGAAACCAATTGTTTAAACTGCTGCTTGGTCTCCGGTGTACAGTAATGAATCCCTGTTTCATCCACAGTTACAAAACGCAGCAAAAACTCATTCGGATTGTGGTTAAATAACTCCACACAATCCTTTGAAGTTGTCACACGTTTACGTTAATGGTCAATTGAGAGTAAACGCGGCACCCATCTTGCAGACAACTTTCTTAAACCCAGCTGATCATTTAAAATCGAAACCACACTGAGGTATGTAATGCCTATGGCATCAACAATCTCACGCACTTTTACTCTTCGGTCGGCCAACACCATATCGTGAATTTTTTCCACATTTTCGGGTGTACTGACCTCAATTGCCCATCCAGAACGTTCAGCGTGATTGGTACTTGTGCGACCACAACGAAAGTCAGTAAACCACTTTTTTACCATTAAAATCGATGGTGCAGAGTCCCCATAGTATTTATCGAGCTTTTTCTTGGTTTGATTGACGGTTTTTTTTCGCAAAAAATAATGTTTAATGAGCACTCGAAATTCACTTTTTTCCATTTTTAGAAAAATACACGAGGTTGTGTGTTTTGAACAGCTGTTAAACGCAAAGTAAATGACGACACTTGCCCAAAATTTAACAGTAGTCTACTAACAGGTAGTACTTGATAGGAATAGTATTGCATTTCATATAACTACGGGGGAAGTTCGAAAAGTCATGGAGTTATTGATCCGCCCTCGTATCGAAATTGAATAAGATTTTTGTTTCTTATAAGTGTACTAAATCTCAATATATTAAACAGTTGGTATGGCTCACGAGTTGCTATAATTTTATATAGAAATGTTAGGACTCGTATTTTCAGCAAGTTCTCAATCTTCACCCCATATATTTTCTTGGAATAAGGCGTGATACTCTGGTAATTATCATCTGCGTCAAATTTTCACAGTCCAAAAACATACCTTGCGATACGGTTGTAGGTCGAATTTAGCTTTAATTTACTGGTGGTATCACAACTTGCAAAAACTTCGCAGTCATAGGTTAATATCGGTATTAAGTACGTTTTTGCAATTAACAGTCTTATTTTGATTGGTATGCAGTACTGCGTGGACCATAGAATTCTTATCATCGAGTAAGTTTTACAACAGTCTTGTATGCATGATCTGTCCAGATTAGAGTATCATTAAAAATTAGTGCAAGATTTTTTGCCTTGCTTACAATTTCAATTCGCCGATTATTGATGCATATGTTTAATGAGTCAATATTTGTCTGTGATCTTTTACGTATTGCTAAATATTTAGATTTTGTAGTATTTAAACTTAACCCTTTTATATTTGCCCATATCGAAATTCGTTCTAAATCCTCATTTAGTTTTGCTACACATTCTTCAAAGTCCTTATTTTTGTTACTAATATATAGCTGGACATCATCAGCGTACATTCTTATGTCACAGTAAAGTAGTTGATCAGGAAAATCATTTGCGTAAATTGAAAAAGAAGAGGTCCAAGTATGGATCCCTGTGGTACACCCCTAATAAGTTGAAAAAAAGTGTTGTTGCTGAGGCATTGATTTCAACACGTTGTGTTCGATTTTCAAGATATGAAGTAATAAGTTTACAGGAAGTGAAGGAGAAATGTATAAATTTTTCAAGTCTTTGAATCAATATCGTATAATCTACAGTATCAAAGGCTTTTGAATGATCCAATAACACCAACAACACAACACATCCATTATCAACTTCATATCTAATATTCTCGGCTACATCAGTTAACGCAGTAATGCAACTATGTTTTGCTCGAAAACCTGATTGTTTCTCAGTTAAAAGGTTATTATTACATAAACACTGAGTTATTTGTTTATGTATAAGCTTTTCAAATGCTTTTGACAGATATGATAGTATAGCTGGGCCGATATTCATTGGACGATTTTGGTATTGGAAGTATTTTAGTTTGCTTCCATATTAGTGGGAAAACGCATGTCATAATACGAGTAATTTTGTTAAAAATAAA
The DNA here is from genome assembly GCA_932274085.1 of Protocalliphora azurea. Taxonomy (NCBI): domain Eukaryota; kingdom Metazoa; phylum Arthropoda; class Insecta; order Diptera; family Calliphoridae; genus Protocalliphora; species Protocalliphora azurea. The sequence continues at coordinate 24,940,533 of OW026521.1, read as the reverse complement.
CTTGATTAATGGTAGAAGTGATGGTAAAAGAATTTTGAAGAAAGTCATCAACACCAGTGGCATTCGATTGTATGAACAGACTTTTTGCTTTTGCAATTGACTTGCACTCAAAGTTAAACATACTATCAGGATGATTCTCTAAACGATGATTGGTATAATATGTGTAGTCAGCTTGAATCATTGGAATATTTACGAAACTCCCATTTAGTTTATTTGGATCTGCTATACCACTATTACACTGCTGCTTTTTGTTATTTCTTATACCAATTTCCTACATAGTTTTCCAAGTGTTCTTTGTATCGAAAATTTTGAATTGTAGACTCAAGTCATTTTATTAAAAGTTCATAGAATTATTTTTTTCTTGACAAAAAATAATTTTAAATTGGAATATTGTACTAAATATGATATAAAAATATACATGCCATTTTAAAGCAAATTCTCTAATTCACAAAAATATACATACATATATACATACATATATACATACATACATACATACATATATTCATACATGAAATTCCGGTTATCGATTTTTTTTTTTTTTTTTTTGTTTTTTGCAAATTAAATATTTCTATATTCTCTAAAAAATACTCAACAAACTTATAATATTCAATTTATAATTTATTAAATATAATTCTTTTAAGAAACAAATTTTAATTAAAGTAAGAAAATAATCAACAAAAATGAGATTAAGTTTTCATATGTACAGAAACTATAGTTAAAAGCATGTCTCAAACTCTTCGAAATCGATTTTGCAGGTAGACCTCTTTCAAACAACACTACTATAAAAAATTTAGTAAACTAATATTACAAATCGTCACTGAAAATGAAAAAAAAATGTAACATCAATTTTTTCAAATTGCAGTTTTTTATGGAATATATTTTACTTTTCCAAATAACGATTATATTTATTAACAAAATTCAAAACAACACTATCAACAATTGCACGTCAAAAGAACGTAACATCACATTTGTTAATTTTTTAACGAATTTAGATTTATAAATTACGAAAGATATGAAAGCTATTCAAAATTTTGGAAAAAAGTTATGAGAAACAACCAATTTCTTTTTGTTACAAAATTATTTGTTTAGTAAAATAAATTTCTCTTTTTACAGATAATAATGATATAAAAAAAAATTATTATATAATGAAAATATTCAGACTTTACTACTACTTTCAGACTACAGACTTCATTTGCTACCAAGAATACATCAAAATCTTAATTAATTATAATTTTCTTTGCGGCTCTAATTTTTTTTGTTACCTTTTTTCCTAGCTATATAACATAAGAGATATAAAGAGATATAACAACAAATTTTATATAAATGTTGCAGTACAAAATGAAGTAAGAAAGTATCATTTTTATAAAGTATATAAATGTATATAATTATCTAATGAATATAATATTAAAGGGTTAAATATTCAATAAGATATTTTCTTATCTTTTTGTACCGTAACATTTAGATAAAAAATATTACTATATTGCAGGGATTCGTAGCTTTCATTTGACATCTATATTGGATTGATATAATTTGTAGGATATTCATTCGATATAGTACTCGTAAATACTTTGCAATAAACTTAAAAATTGCACACCTTTTGAAATTTTAAAGTCTTTTGAGAGGAAATTTGACATCCTGGAGAAAAACTGGGTACACAGTTTTAAAATGGTTGGTCGCTAGTTATTTTCATATAACGATTTTATTACATCTGACAAAGATTGTTATAGGTTGATATATATTTTAAATTAATTAGTAAAAGGTAATATCTTTATTTATTTATTTAATGGCCAATGAAATTACAATTTCTTACAAGCTATTTACAATAAAATGTTTTTCATAAGTTCAAAATACTCCTCTTAATGCAGATTGGATTTACTGAGAAGTCAATATATGGATAAAAACTGCTGAATTGATTACATATACATCGCATGGGATCAAAGTTTGCATAATTGGTTCGAAAATATTTTATTTTTAAAGGAATATAATTTCTATTCGGACGATTTGGGATTACGAATTCGGCCTTACGAACTAGGAACTTGGAGTTAATTGAACCGTTCGCTAAATTAATTACAAATGAAATATTCATATGTTTTCTCCTACTTTCAAGAGTAGGGAGTTCAATAGTTCAGCTTTAGTCGGCTTTCATATGATGGAAAATTAATACCAGAATTTCATAGAAGATTACGAAGGCATAATAAGAGCAATTGTTTCTGAACCGATGCAATTTTCTTTATATGAACTTCGTATTGAGGATTCCAGACTAAGGAAGCATATTCATGTATTGGCCTTACGAGAGATGTGAATAATTGCTTGGAAACGTAAGGATCATTAAACTCTTTTCGCCAGCACTTGAGAAAACCTAGAACTCCTTTTGTTTTATTAACGATTTGCAAAACGTGGGAATTAAAGGATAGTTTACAATCAAGCAATACACCCAAATCAAGAAATACTTCGACTAGATCAAGTTGATAATCATTTATTGTGTATCTACAAACTACTGGACTTCTTCTGTAGAACATCATGTGTTTACACTTTTTTAAATTCAGATCCATTAGATTCATTATACACCAATTATAAAGATTGTCAAGATCTGATTGGAGTAAGGAACATTGATAGGAATAGTTAAAGCTATGGAACAGTTTTACATCATCAGCATACATTAATATTCTAGAATTCTCAATGCACATTTGTAAATCATTTATAAATATTAGGAATAATAAGGGGCCGAGATGACTACCTTACGGAACATCAGATAAAACAGGAATTGGTTTTGATGTACATTCGGTAAATATTACACATTGGTATCTATTTTTGAAGATATGTAGAAATCCATTTAAGGAAAACAGGAGAAAATTCGAGTTTATCCAATTTGAACAATAAGAGATCGTGATTTACTTTATCGAAAGCTTTACTGAAACCGGAATCAAATGCAGTTATAACTGAGATTGTGAACTCCAAGAACATAGTTGTAGCGGAACATCCTTTTTTAAATCCATTGTGAAATGGTGAAAGATAACAAGCAACTTGATGCGAAAGGATTTCAGTAACTATCTTTTCGAAGAGTTTTGGAATAGCACTTAGTTTAGTAATACCTCTATAATTGGAAATGTTGGATCTGCTTCCGGATTTAAACAAAGTTGTAATACAAGATTTTTTCCAAACTTCAGGAAAATAATTTTAAAAGAATATTTCTCTAAGTTTTTTTGCCGCAAAATTCAAACAAAAAATATTATTATATTGCGGGGATTAGTAGCTTTGATTGATACCTTTACTGGGTTCATATAATATTTGTAAATATTTTATAAATGCGTTGCCTTCAAAGTTTTCAAGTAATTTTAAGAGGAAATTTAATGTCCTCGGGAAAAACTAAATACGCAGTTTTACTATATATGATCTCTAATTTGATGCATATAACGATTTTTTATGTGTGAAAATGACTGCTCCATAGTGTTCTAATAATAATTTTTCATAATTTTTAATATTTGATTTAATTTGTTTTCTATAAAATACAATCTTTGTCCAAATTTCATTAATTAAATCCTTAAGAAAAATTTTTGTCATAAATATTTAGTAATTTTAAATATTTAACAATAATTTTAATATTTGCATATTAATAAAAAAAATTTCAAAGTCATTATATTAATACCCATTATTAATATTTAAAGTTAATTGTCTACGACAACCCAAAAAAAAACTCTCCTAATCACAACACTAAATGCCTTTGCTAAATAAATATTTCTTAATGGATATTTTTTGTAATTAAACAACTTTTAGCTAATGTATGGCATTTAACATAATCCTTTTTTGTAAATTGTGACCAAATCCTTTGATAGTTTTTATCAATTTTTGTCATTAAATGATGGTTTTATAGCAAGTATGTTGATGTGTGTAATTACCAGTAACGGGAAACAGAAGTGCAGAAAACAAATGGTATTGAAATGTTTGTCAGAATTGTTATACATTTAAGAGATAAAGATAAAACAATTGTTTCAGGATGAGATGGAGAAAAAGAGGAAAATGCATTTAGGATTTTGTATATAACAAAAGCTTGTACGCACCAATATGTGTGAGTAAACGAGGATGGTCTTAAAATTAACAATATAATAAATTTTATATTTTATGAAGATTTTCTAAACCAAACTAGAACTGAACTAGAACAAAACTAGAACGGAACTAGAACAGAACTATAACAGAACTAGAACTGCACTATAACTAAACTAGAACTGAACGAGAACTTATTTCTAAATAATCTAATGCTGAACTAGAATTGAACTAGAACTGAACGGGAACTGATTTGGAAATAATCTAAAGCTGAACTGGAATTGAACTAGAACTGAACTAGAATTGATTTGGAAATAATCTAATGCTGATCTGGAATTGAACTAGAATTGAACTAGAACTGAACTAGAATTGAATTAGAATTGAACTAGAACTGAACTAGAATTGAAGTAGAACTGAACTAGAACTTGTAATAACGCTTGCATTTTTCTATTTTTTTAACTGTGAATGCCTCCATTTTTAGAAAAAATACAGTAGGTTGTATGTTTTGAACAGCTGTTAAACGCAAAATAAATGACGACACTTGCTTAAAATTTGACAGTAATCTATTAACAGGTAGTACTTGATGGAAATAGTTTTCCATTTCATATAACTACGAAGGAAGTTCGAAAAGTCACGGACTTATTGATCCCATCTATTGGCGTTAAAAATCTCGGGTCGTTATAAAATTCATTTATAAGAGTGATGCTATACATATACTTTTGATGTTCAAGACATATAGTTTGATAGCTCGTTTCTATTTGTAAATATTTATGTGTGTGTTGTTTACGTATGCATTGTTACCATGTATGTTGCTGTAGCGTATGTTGTTATTCTGTTGACTACTATTTTTAACGTATATGTTGTTGTTATTGTTAACGTGTGTGTTATTGTTGATGTGTTGTTTTCTGTTGATGATGTGTGTGTTGTTAAAGTTTATTTTGTTGCCGATATGGGTGTTGTTATTGTCGACGTGGGTGTTGTTGTTAAAGTGTGTGTTGTTGTCGACGTGTGTTGTTCTTATTGACGTATATTTTGTTGTTGTTGACGTATTTATTGTTGTTGTGTGTGTTGTTGTTGTTGACATGTTGTTAAAGTTTGCTTTGTTGTCGACGTGGGTGTTGTTGATGTGTGTGTTGTTGTTAAAGTGTGTTGTTTTAAAGTGTGTTGCTGTTAAAATGTGTGTTGTTGTCGAAGTGTTTGTTATTGTTATTGTTGACGTATATTTTGTTGTTTTGAAGTGTGTTTTGTTGTTGCTGTCTGTTTTGTTGTTGTTGACGTGTGTTTTGTTGTTGGTGTGTGTAGTATTTTTAACGTACGTGTTGCGTAAGTACGTGTTATTGTCAACGTTTGTATTGTTACTATTATGTGTGTTGTTGACGTGTATGTTATTATTCACGTATGTGTTGTTGTTTGTGTTACCATATAACATATTGTATTGTATTTGTTGGCTGTTGTGTTGTTAGTTTTTCAGCAAAATTTTGTGTATTTGGTTCTGACTTTGTTGTTAACTACTGCAATATGTTGAACTTCTCCAAGCTGTAATACCGTGCCTTAAATAAGATTCGGCTAGCGAAAGATATACCTGTTTGAGAATTATGTAAGGCGTACGGTTGCTCAAGTGGAATAGACTATATGCAGCTTTTCTTAGTTTTTTTTTCGAAGATATTGTACATACTTTAACCATTTGAAATTTTTTGTTACGTGCACTCCTAAGTATTTAAACGACTTAACTACTTCTATGCGTGAGTTACATGAACTGGAACTGAACTAGAACTGGAAAATAAATAGAGCTAGAACTGGAACTAGAACTGATTTACAAATGACCTAATGCTCAGCTAGAATTGAACAAGAATTAAACTAGAACTAAAATGAAACTGAACTAGAACTAGAATTGAACTAGAACTATTCTAAAACTAGAACTTAAAAATTAAACTAGATTTAAACTAGAAACTTTCGGAACCTTTTATTATTTATTTATAGCTTAAAACAGGCACTTAATTATTATCATCCAAACGTAAATAAAACGTAACTTCAACGCCTTCCTCCAACAATATTATATTCCAAATGTTTTCGGGCTATTCTTTTCACTTTAAACAAGTAATTTTCCTGTACATAAAATCTAAGTAAACATGTGTATGAGCTAATATGCATGTAAATGCTCTCGCATGTTTCTGTGTGACAACTCATTTACACTTCTCATGACAAACTGTAATTAGGGCTTCACACATTTCTATACAAACAAAACAATACCACAACAATATTTCTTTCTATTCAACTACTTTTGATGCGTTGTTGTAGTTGTAGTTGTTGTGGTTATTGTGAATCACTGTACTCAACTATAATTGCTGAGCACAAGAGATAGAATTATATAGGGTGAAAGGAATATGAATGTTAGGGTGTTAAAATGAGCTAACTGAACAATAAAGTGAATAATGACTCATTTCTTTTTTACACAAATAGTGACAAATTTTAAAGGGAATTAAAAAGAATAGAAATCAATACAACAGAATTTTGTAATATAATTATAGGAAATAAAAAAAAATAACAATTCTGTAAAAATAAAAAGTACTAAATTGAAGTTATTTATTTTAGAGAATTATTATCAGGGAAATTTAATTTTTTAACATGACTGTATTATTTACTAGAAACTGAATACACAATGTACAAATAATTTAAACAGATATGCTTTATATTTTTGGTATACAATTTAAGGAAGCGGAAGTTTTTATATCAACATCCGTTTAATTTCATGATTTTGCATTAAAAGTAATTTAATAGAATTTGCTGAAATAACAATATTTACAAAAAATTTAACTGAATAAAATTTTTAAAATAAATTATCTTAATTTTTTTTTTAAAGAAATTTGTAAAAACTAAATCTTGTTTTATAACAAGTTGACCCATAAAATCTTAAAAGTTTTAGTAATTTTTTACTTGTAATAAAATATAAATATTAGAAAACTTCTAATGTAATAGTCAGCAGAATTCATTCCCTAACAATTTTATGTTTACTTCCTTTCCTTTGCCTTTATATTCTCTAGTACAAAATAAAAGAGGAAACATTATTTTGCGTTACACTCCAAAAGTCAGTTGGTTCTTTTTTCTATGCAGCTACACTTCCGTTTCCTTTTTGCCTGTCAATAGAACTGGTTTTGTTGGAAAAAAAAAGTTTTGTTAAAAATTATAGGAAACAAAATTGTTTAAGCTTCTTCATTTTATGTCTATGTAGTAGTTGTTACAGTTTCATAGAATATTCTAATAAAATAGATAATATAAAAAAAGTTTAACTATACGAAAAGATAAGCATAGGAAACCATTGTATTTTAATATAATTGTATATGTATAACAATAGATCTATTTAAACATTTGTATATAAATATACATACATACATATATATATATATATACATGTATGTGGGATTAAAGCTACAACAACATATATTTAGTTTTCCCTTATTTAATATTGGCTTGCTTTATATTTTAAAAGTGCGGCAGCTGTTGGTTTGAGTATGTGTTAGAAATAATTGAAATTTTATTTCTTAAATCTAATAAATTTTATTCTTAAATAAACATTTTATTTCTTAAATAAACATAATAAATTTGTACGCTGATAAAAAAGATTTATTTTTACAAAATTAAATCTATACAGTTTTTGTTTGAATGTTTGATGGTGGAAAGGAAACTTTTTGAAACAAAATGTAATAAAAAGATTTAGCTCGTACAAGACATTTATTTTTTTTAAAGCATTTAGGAATGCACGTCATTATGTATAAATATTGTTAAGGATATATTTTATATGTGTTATACGGTTTATACTATAATGAAAGTTCTAAGTTGGTTTTAGTTTAGATTTAAAATATTTCTAATTTTAATTAAGTTCTAGTTCACTTCCCATTCAGTTGCAGTTCGGTTCTAGTTCACATCTAGTTGAGTTCTAATTCAGTTCTAGTTCAGCTCCAGCTTATTTTTAGTTCAGCTCTAGTTTAGTTCTTGTTCAGTTCTAGTTGAGTTCTAGTTCAGTTCTAGTTCAATTCTAGTTCAGTTCTAGTTCAACTCCAGTTTATTTCTAGTTCAATTCTAGTTCAGTCCTAGTTCAGTCCTAGTTCAGTGCTAGTTCAGTTCTAGTTCAGTCTCAGTTTAATTCTAGTTTAGTTCTAGTTCAGTTCTAGTTCACTTCCAGTTCAAAAAATAAAGAATAGCAATAAAAAAAAAATAGTCTTGACTATAGTTTATTCTATAGCCTTGACTATAGTCTATTATATAGTCTGGACTATAGTCCCACTAACTATAGCCTATTCTATAATCTTGACTATAGTCCAATCTATAACCTTGGCTATGTTCTATTCTATAGACTATAGTCTATTCTATAGGCCTTGACTATAGTTTATTCTATAGTTTTGACTGTAGTTTATTCTATAGCCTTGATTATAGTTTATTCTATAGTATTGACTATATTTTATTCTATAATATTGACTATAGTTTATTCTATAGTCTAGACTGTAGTTCTATAGTCTTGACTATAGTTTATTCTATAGTCTTGCCTATAGTTTATCCTATAGTCTAGACTGTAGTTTGTTCTATAGTGTTGACTATAGTTTATTCTATAGTCTAGGATATATTTTGTTCTATAGTCTTGACTATATTTTATTGACTATAGTCTATTGTATAGTGTGGACTATAGTCTACTGTATAGTCATAACTATAGCTTATTCTGTAATCTTGACTATAGTCTAATCTATAACCTTGGCTATATTCTATTCTATAGACATAACTATAGTCTATAGGCCATTACTGTAGTTTGTTTTGTAGTATTGACTATAGTTTCTTCTATAGTCTTGACTGTAGTTTATTCTATAGTCTTGAGTATAGTTTATTCTATATTATTGATTACATTTTATTCTATAATATTGACTACAGTTTATTTTATAATCTGGACTATAGTTTCTTCTATAGTCTTGCCTATAGTTTATTCTATAGTCTTTTCTATAATTTATTCTATAGTCTAGACTATATTTTGTTCTATAGTCTTTACTATAGTTTATTGACTATAGTCTATTGTATAGTCTTAACTATAGCTTATTCTATAATCTTGACTACAGTCCAATCTATAGCCTTAGCTATGGTCTATTCTATAGACATTACTATAGCCTAATCTATAGGCCTTAACTATAGTTTATTCTATAGCCTTGACTATAGTTTATTTTATAGTCTTGACTGTAGTATATTCTATAGTCTTGACTGTAGTTTATTCTGTAGTCTTGAATATAGTTTACTTTATAGTTTTGACTATAGTTTATTCTATAGTCTTGTCTATAACATATTCTATAGTCTTTTTCTATAGTTTATTCTTGTCTATAGTTTACGTTTTTAAATTTAAATTAATTTAAATCTAGTTCAGTTCAAGAAATTTAACAAAAATTTACTGAAAATAAGAAATTTATCCAAATAATACGTGTATAGCAAATTTCTTATAAATAAAAAATTTAACAAAATTTTTCCATAAAAGAAAAAAAATAATAAAATTTTTCTTAGCCAAAAAAATTTGTATACGAAAATTATCGAAAATTTTCAAAAGATATAAAATGTATTGTTTGTTATTTTTAAGTTTACCCTCTTTTTCTCGCACATATTTGTGCGTATAAAATTGTTTAATATTTACAAAATCCTAAATGCACTTCCCTCTTTTACTACCATTTCGTTCTAAAACAATTGTTTTATCTTTCTATCTTAAAAGTTTGGCAATTCGGATAAACATTTCAATACCATTTGTTTTCTGCACTTTTGTTTCCCCTTACTGGTAATTATACACATCAACATATTTGCTATAAAACCATCATTTAATGACAACAACTGATAAAAGCTATCAAAGAATTTAGGCACAATTTACAAAAGAAGGATTTTGCCATCATAAACTATAGGAAATGTTTCAAAATAAATATAAGGGTGTTGATAAATAAATGTTATACAATAGCTAAAAGTTGTTTAATTACAAAAATTATCTATTAAGAAATATTTAACAAAGGCATTTAAGTGTTTTTAATAGTAGGGTTCTTCGGGTTGCCCACAACAATTTAGTTTAAATAATAATGGATATAAATATAATGACTTTGAAATTTATTGTTTTTATTAATACGCAAGATTGTAATTATTATTAAATATTTATGTTAGATATTTTTCTTAAAGATATAATTAAGGTTCATTGGAGCGTATGAGTATTATCTATTTAAGAAATTTATTTGTTGATATTTAGAAAAGATTTTATATTTTCTAACATAGAATTGAAATTTATTAAAGTGTTCAAATTCATGAAAAATTAATATTAAAAATAATATTTATAAAATAAAAGTATTAAAATAAATATTTTGATACATTATTGATATGTAAATATGTATTTATTTCATACTAAATTTATTTATTTATTTATTTTGTTCATAATTTCCATTATCTCTTTTGTTTATGATTAGTATGAATAATAAATTATTAAATTTATTATTTGATAATAGTATATGTGAAAATATTTATTGTTTTATAAACATTAACAAAATATTAAATAGATAATACTCATACACTCCAATGAACATATTTTAGATTTAAAAGAATGTAATTTTAAAAAACTTATAAAAAGGAGGTGAGATATTCACTGTTCTTAAAAAAGTTATTATGGATTTGAGAAAATTATTATTTAAAATAACATTTATAAAACAAAAGGATTTGAACAAATATTTTTGATAAATTAGTGATATGTTAATATGTAATTATTTCATACTGAATTCACTTTTTTTTATCCATTATCTCTTTTGTTTATACTTAATATAAATAATAAATTCTTAAATTTATCATTTATGAAAAATATATGTGCCCGTGTTTACAAAATATTTATTGTTTTATAAACATTAACAAAATGTTAAATACATAATACTCATACGCTCCAATGAACATATTTTAGATTTAAAAAATTTAATTTTAAAAAAGTTATAAAAAGGTAGTGAGACTTTCATTATCCTTAAGAAAGTTATTAGGGATTTAAGAAAATTATTATTTAAAATAACATTTATAAAACAAAAGTATTTTTAATAAACAACAATAATTTTTAATAAATTAGTGATATGTTAATATGTAATTCTTTTACACTAAATTTTATTAAATTTATTTATTATTATTTTTTTAATATCCTTTATCTATTTTATTTATGCTTAATATAAATGATCAATTTTAAAATTTTATTTAAATAAAAATATACTTTTTGTATTTATAAAACATTTATTGTTTTATAAACAATAATAAAAAAAATTTGAATAAATAATGTGCATACGCTTCAATGAACATATTTTAAAATCGAAAAAAAAAGATAATAAAAAGTGATGAGTTTTTCATTGCATATAAAGAGAATTATTATGGATTTGAGAATATTTTAAGAAAATTTATTTTGTAAAAAATTCAATTCACTTCTTTAGCATATTTTCGACCACTGTTACACTTTCGCATCATTAATTTTACCTATACCATAACTAATGCAATATAGGGTTAATTATGATATTTTATACACAAAAGCTTAGTTTGGAATAATGACTAAACAAATTAGGAAAAAGATTGGAACTCCGCTGAATTTTTACCTCCCGTAGAGTTGGTCAAAAAGAAGGTCTATAAAACAGATCTATTTTAAAATTTAAAAATTGTTTAGTCAAAATGCGCTAGGCCTACTTAATAAATAGAGTACAAGTAGTGGCCTTAGCGTGAATTCAGGAAATTTCATTACTTCCAACTCACTTGAATAAATAGAGTTGAATTAAAGATATCAGGCAGTGCAAAGTACTGACCTGGCTATAGAACATTCAAGCTAGAGCATCAAGGGCAAACATGGCCCTTTATATGTATAGGTAGGCCATAGGAAAATCTTGGGGATTAAATTCTAAGAATGCAAAATGGCTCTTCGAAATGGCGATCAAGCCTTTACTTATGTATGGAGTGATAGTATGGTGAAAAGATTCTGCATAGCTCAGCGCTAATAATTACAGGTGCGGTTCGAACAACACCATTCAAGGCATTATTCGTTTTGATGAACTGGAGTCCAGTGGATCTAATGGCCAAACAAATCGCACTCATGTTGGCGACTAGGCTCAGTACTATAGGTACCTGGAACGGTAGGAGCTATAGCCATGCGACTATTTTGAGAATTTCGGATGATATCCCTGACAATATTGACTATTGTATTCTCAAAACCCTTTCTGAACAGTAGCCGTTCAGTTTCAATTTCAGCCGATCCTACTGTAAAAGCCGGATCAGTTGAGATTTATTTTGATGGATCCAAATCTCCTGAAGAGGTTGGGGGTGGTGTCTTCATTTCCGCATATAGGAGGAACATTTCGTTTAAATTGCTGGATTACTACACTTATCTTCAAGCGGAGATCTCAGTCATTAGAAGAGCGATAAATTAGCTAAAGTAATATAGGGTATTCGTAGTGGATATTCAAATTTGTACCAATAGTCAACCCACGATTAAATCTCTTTCGGGTGTCTATTCGACATTTAAGCTATTACATGTATGACGGATATGTTTAAATGAGATGGCGAGACTTTCAAACCTAGAATTAATTTGCGTAAGGGGTCACTCAAGTACCCCGGCAAATATTATTGTAGATAAACTAACCATAACTGGAGCCCTTCTTTAAAGTGAAGAAACGGACCAACTAGTTGGCATACCGCTGTCATCTTACAGATCTATGATACTGCAATACTTGTCGAGAATAGCTCAACAAAGGTGGACAAATGTGTCCGCATGTTTTATCTCGTGACAGATATGGCCTCAGTATGAATAAAAACGGTCGAGTTTCATTCTGGTATGGCCAAGGCATCAGCTATGAACACTTGTAGCCATTACTACCTGACACTGGATTACTGGTGCACACGCTAGGAGACTAGGACTCCCTTTTGACGACTATTGCAGAAGTTGCTTTAAGGAGGAGGAGCAAGAAAGAGTAGAACATTTTCTTTGTCACTGCCCTGCTCTTGCGAATATAAGAACTGCTGAATTTGGGAGTCCATACATGCATGGATTATCTGATCTCTCTGCAATTGATGTCAGACGGATCAGACTTTTTATTCATGCGTTAGGTTGGTTCGATTCGAACCTATTTTGGGACATATAAAAAACAGATTCACATGATCCATCAGGGTAACACAACGGGACCAACAGAACCCAAGTAAACTGTCTATTTGCCATATTTACAGCTACCCATCTAACCTAACCTAACCTAACCTAACTGTTTAGACGATATTCTGGATGGGATAACTAAGCCCCTAAAAATTGTACATGGATATTGTTGAAGTAAAATGTTAAAACCAGAGACCAGATTCTAATACTAAAAAAACAACAAAAATAATACGGAAACGATTCGAATTCTTATTGTTTAGAAGAAAAATTTCATTGCCTCAATAATCATATTTGTATTGCGGAAGTTCCCCCATCGGGATAGATTGTGCGTCACAGACAATACATCTAAGCAATAAGAAATTAATGCGCCCGAAAGAAAAATAGGCAATATTGCTAGATAATCATCTAAGTAAAAAACAGAAGATACAGCCAGGATGTTGTAATCAATATTAAATCTTGAAATAATATAATAAAGAAATCTTTTACATCTTATAAAGCATGCATGCACATAAATCTTAACATCATAAAGCATGAAAACTGAAACGCTTACATAAAATATCAATTTTTTGCTAAAAGACAAACAAATTTCTACAATATTTTTTTAATTTTTGAACGACTAAAAAAATTGTGACTGAAAAATAAAAGTGTTGCATTAATTTCTTCCACACGATCTAAGAAGCTATTGCGTAAATTTCTTCTAAGAAAATATTTTCCAAATATTTATAGACAATAGTTGAAAATACCCAGCAAACACAAATGTTTGATATCAAATTGAGAGTGATTTGAAATCAGGACCTTTCTCAAATGTCAAATATTTGGGAATTATTTGAAAATAACTGAAAAATAATAGCTTTCTCAATAAAAAGGGGAATTAAATATTATCAAATGTTTGTTAAATGCATGTGAAACAAATAAAAGTAATTTGCTTTTTTAATTTTTGGTAAAATTTTCTTTTGTATAGACTTTTAATTTTTTTCTATCAATATACGCATTTATTAATTGGAATATATTTGATTAAATAATTTTATTTATTAATTTAATTATTTGTATATATTGCAAATATTTTTTTCTAATATATTCTCAACAAATACGTAGTTATCATATATCAAATAATTAAAAAATTATGCCTTTTTTATATCAAAGGTCAATTCAACCCTTAATTCAAATCTGCATCAAATTTGGAGAAAAAATCCCTTTTTTGTAGAGAATACTATTATTCTGAAGCCATTATCAAGTCCTTCTCAAAAGTTTACATTTGAGAAAAATTATTATTTCAAATCATTCTCAAATTTTAAATTAAACCTTTAGTTTTCTGGGTTATTTCATATATCTTTATGAATGATTTGATAATATTTGATATCAAATTGAGATAATACCATTTTTCAAATATTTGTTAACTTTTCTCTTTAGATTTATGAATGATTTGATCATAACATTAAATATCAAATTAAGAATAATCTATTTGCAAATATTTTTAAAGGTATCTTTAGGTTGGAGAATGATTCAAAAATAACATTTGATATTAATTTAAAAATGTGCAGTTTTTCAAACTTTTTTTTCTCAAATAATTCTCAATTTGAAATCAAACTTAAAAATCAAACCTCTAGCTACATTCGAAACAAGTTTGAGAAACACGTTGGATATCATACGTTAATCATATTTCAAATGTTTGACATCATGTTTGCTGGGTATTTAAAAAAAAAAAAAAAGTATGAATAAAAAAAACAATCATTTGAAAATTTTTCCATACACAAAAAAATATAAAAATTTACTTTTATTGATTTCAGTTTATAATATTAAGCATAATTTCTTAAGCATTAAAACTTTTTTACTGAAACTGAAAAAAACTGTTTCAATTTCCATTTATGTTTTCATTTTGTAAAAAAAATTTTGAAATTTTCTTTGGAAAATTTTAAGTTTTTAATAATTTTTAGCTCCATTTTGGGAACATAACAAAAGCGCTTTTTATCAAAATGATGTGCTGCAGAATGCGAGCAAAATTATGCAAATTTCTTTGTTATAAGTGTTCACAAAACAAAAAAGAATATAACAAATAATATACTATATATAACAGGCGCGTATCTATGGGGGAGAAAAGAAAATTTCCCCTTCCCCCCAAAAATGAATTTTTCAACTAAAAAAAAAAATTAAATACGAAGAAAAATTTACAATAGGAAAAAAAAGGAAAATTATTTTTAAAAAACTTATTTTGTCATAAATAGAAAAAGGAATGATAAATTTATTTTCAACATTTTCTATACAAAAATTTGCATCTTCTTTAGAAAATTTTTAAGTAAATCAATAGGTTTTAAAAACAGGCACTTGTTAAAGAAAAATTGTAGAAAATGCTTATTTGTAAGTATTTTTATTTCACTTCTGTTAACAAATAAATAACATATTTATGAATTTTTGTAAAATGTTAAATTCTTCTAATAGTAAATAATTTTGTAATTTCATTTATTTTTTTCTGGGTTTCCGAAATTCTTAATTTCCAAAATTCGTTAAATTTAAACTTAAATTTTAAGGACCATATGAATAAAACTGCATCTGGTAAGCCAGTAGGTATAATTGGAAACAAAAATAAACTACTGACTAACTAGTTATTTTTATTCGAGTTGTCCACCAATTCATATAATTATTTTAAGACTCTAGGGGTACTCAAAAATATGTCCCTAAACGAAAATTAGAAAAAAAACAAACAAATTTTGCCTTCAGTGAGATTTGAACTTGGACACAAATTAACCATTAGTTTTTAATGACTAACGTCTTAATCAGAACACTAGCACACACTTAACTTTCTAATCTCTTAGAGAAGAGGACAAGTTTCGTTTTTCCTGTTTTTACGCTAAGGTCACTAATTGTACTCCATGTACTAATTATACTCAGAGCAGTTTATAGGCGGTGAGACATAGTATCCAGATATTTCCCAGATACAGCTACTGCAACATCGTCTGCGTAAGCGACAGTCTTAAACTTCAATGAATCAAGTTCCCTGAGTAATGAGTTTACGGTGATATTCCAATGAAGTGGAGGTAACACTCCACTGTAAATGGTAGACGCACTCATGTTGGATATTATAACCTTATTGGCTAGAAGACTGCATGTGAGGCTGATGATCGACTGATTTTTATATCCAGTTTTCCAGGGGCATTTTGATTGCCTCTAGATTTACATTATTAAAGGCCCTTTTCTACATCGGAAGGCCACTAATGCATATTCCTCGAGAGCTTTTCTAATTTTCTATGTTTCCCTTCATATGGGCATGTTGAGACGCTAATAATAGGTTAGGGTTGATCGTTCTGCAAAGATGTGGGTCGACCAACATTTCCAGTGTTTTTTTAAGAGGAAAGACAACAGACTGACCTTATCCCTTTTAAAGATAAAGATCACAGTGCATCTAGTCCATGACTCAGGGATATAAGAACATGAAAAGCATGCTGAGTATATCCGAATTAGCCAGGGAACTAATATATTTGCATTTTACTGTAGGTCAGCAGGTATGAAGCTACGAAAATTTAAATAGGACATAGCTCTCAACAGCCCATTTCAGTTCACTATCCGTTATGGGAATGGGAACATCATTGATGATTCTGAAGATATCGCTGAGCACTCCGTTAAAGGGAGGCTGCTTGGAATTATGGTTATATTGAAGATGTAATTATGGTAACATGTTTAATAGAAACTTTTATACTGTTGCCTTAAAAGATTGTATTATTTTCGATTTTTCATAACTTCTAGTTGAGTTATACTTAAGTTCTAGTTCAAGTCTAGTTCAAGCCTAGTTCATTTCTAGTTCAGTACTAGTTCATTTCTTGTCCAGTTCTGTTTAAGTTTAATAAAATGCCAAAAAAATCTAAATCAAATTACTTCCAAATTATATCCTCATAATTTTCTTATTTGCTTAAGAGTTTCGAAGATATTAGAAAAATTTCGTCGAACAGTGTTCACAATACTTCTTTTCAATAATCTTAAAGATCTCGTTCAGTTTCTTTTTTCTTATATTTACATTTCAAAAGACATTTTCCTTATCATTTTCATTTAATTTAATTTTCACAATTTATGACAACAATTTAACCTTTGACCTTTCTTTTGTCCCGTATAACATATTTATTTAAAATTTTAAAGCAAAGAAAAAAACGACCTTCAAATCTAAAGATAAAATATAAAATAAGATAAAATAATATGCGTAAGTTGTTGAAAAAAAATATATTAAAAATTTATTTTGGCCGTGATTTTATCAAAAGGAAAAACCACCTTCTTGGGTATGAAAACTCACTTGTTTAAATTTAGCAAGTCAAAGAAAACGTTCTGCTAACGACCTTGAACAATTTTTTTTCAATAGCAAATAAGTAGGCATTATATTTTTATACTAAAAACCTATTTATTTTGTAATTATTTTGTCATAATGTGATATTAATAAGATTATTTTTAAAAAATCTAAAAATGGTATAAACAAAAACATCTAAGCCCTGAGTCAGCTAATAAGCTAAAATTGGTTTTATTAGATTTTTTTAGAATTTTTATATTTATTTTTTTAGAATTTTCCTTTTTTTATTGTTGAAAATTACCTGACTATTTTCGTGCTAATGAAATATGACACGCCAAAAAATATTAAAACTGTAAATGTATGAAAAGCAAAATAAAAAAAACAAACGTGGCAAAAATCAGTAAATACTATTACAAAAACACACACACACACGCTCATTTATAAACACTCATTGTTGTTTGTAAATAATATTATTTAATTTAATGTTAAGGACATTTGAAATATTAGGCTTGGTTACGTCTCTCTTTTAAGTTGTTGTTGTTGTTTTTTAAGTATAAATCTGGTAAAAATTCGTACACATTTTTACACTCTCCATCTCTCTTTCGCTAGCAAAATAGACACACACAAAAATCAACTTTTTAAATACTGTAAACATTTCTAAACTAACTAGAAAGGACATTTAATATTTAGCAAAAAAAAAAGAACACAAAGAAAATAAGGAGTGGTCTTTGTAAAGAAGCAAAACTGAACAAAATTGTTTTACTTAGTGTTGATTTTTTTCCCAGTATTTTTTTATTTTTAATTTATTTATTTGCAAAATAAGGGGAAGGTAGGCTAAGGATAAAATATTCTTTGAGGGGCGAAGACTTAGTAATATAAGTTGGCTAAATTTTATTTATAAATTTTGAAATCATTTTACTTTAAGGTGTCTTTTGTAAGACAATGAAAAGGCAATTGAGTTCATCATAGCCTCTAATCTAATCTAATCTAATCTAATCTAATCTAATCAATTTAAAAACTTAATTGCAATTCCGTTTGTAATTTTTATGATATATATTTTGGACCCTTCGTTGGTTGGTTTACGTGGTAGCCCGTAGCCTTACGGGCAATCTATTAGACTCGTTAGAATCCGTTTTGATGGGACCACACTACTCGCCAGGTGAATGAGTTGTATTGAGTCTGAAATGAGATAGAAGTGTAGGGAAGAACAATAAGAACATAAATTAATTAGATCCAGCCTGCAGCATTGAGATATTTAATAATGTCACTGAGTCTAGTGTCAGATATCTCACAGAGATTGTCTAATCGGTACCTTCCCAGAAATTTATGTCTGATTGTGTTCAAGGTTGGGCATTCACATAGAAGATGATATACTGTCTCCTCCTTTCCGCAATTGCTACAACTACGACAATATTCATTGTAAGGGAGGCCAAGTCTGCTTGCATGTTTCCCGATCGTCCAGTGACCTGTAAACAATGCTATTAGTCTCGAGGTGTCTTTACGAACCTACTTCCTCTTTAGACCCTACTTCTCGAAAGGACACAGTAACGATATCCATCAAACTGTCTGTTGAAATTCATCTTTCTGAAGACTCCCAACAACTGGTAAATATGTTGAATTCATCAATATTTCAGTTAAGGTGCTAAGACTTTAACTATTAAAAATCATCAAAATTTCTCTGCACTACACTGGTGCATATTCCTATAAACGCATATAAAATTTTTGTTTTTCTTTTAGATATATTCGTTTCTTTTAAACAAAAACAATGTTGTGGCACTTTTTTATATAAGAGATATTTGTTTCTTGCTTTTGTTGTTTTCTTTAATTTAGCAATCATAACATATTGGTGATCATTTCAGTAGAATATTCTTATAAATGCAGTCGAGAAAATTTTTTCTAAAAAGTTAAAAACGTTTTAGATGATAACATCTTTTTTTACTGGAAATATTTTTGTTTTAATTGGGAAATTTCGTTAGCTTAAAGAATGACAAAAGGAACTTTTCGTACAGACCAGGAAAAAAATTAAAATTCAAATTTTTCATGATAAAGGTTGTTCTAATAGAGAAATTGGACGAAAAATTAAACGTGCGGAAGGAGTTATTCGAGGCCTTTGTAAGAAAGGGCAGAAATATGGTATGCGGAAACCAACAAGAACTAATCAAAAATTAATAAAAAGGCAAATTAATAAAATAAAGGCAGAAGCCACCCGCAATAAACTAAATGCTAAACAAATAAAAAGTAAACTTAACTTTCCTGTCACTTCCAAACATATTGTACACATTTTGCGAACAGATGGTAACATAGAATGGAAGAAGCCAAAATGTAACTGCTAAAATAGCATCATAAGGAAAATCATTTAAAATTTGCGCGAAAATATATGAAATGAACAGATGATCAGTGGAATAAATTAATCTTTTCTGATGAAAAGAAATTCAATTTGGACGGTCCCGATTCATATACTTGGTATGATATTAGCATGATTTCAGGTCGAACGAAATTCGTGTATCGAAAAGCAATTTCGGTGGAGGCAGTGTTATGATTTGGGCAGCCTTTTCTGCTGCAGTAAAATCAAAAATATATTTTGTTCCAACTAGAATTAATAGTGCAATTCATACTGAACTCTCTCTCATTCAAGGATGAAAAAATGTATGAAGATTGCAATATGCAACAGGATAACGCTGCAATCCATGTCTCGAACCAATCTATATCGTGGTTTAATGAACATATTGGACTGGCCGAATTTAAATCCAACGGAGAATCTATGGGGGTATATGGCTCATAAAGTTTACCCAAGAAATGCACAGAATGAAACCACAATGACAGTAACTAAAAATTAAGTAAGCCTGGGAAGAAATTGACAGTGATTTTTTTCAAAAAATTAGTCGAATCAATGCCAGACCGAATTTTTGAATTTATCCTAAACAAAGGTTCATCAACACATTATTAATAATGCTAAATTGCTTTATTAGTTTAAGTTAATGTACATTTTTAGTTTTCTGTTACTAATTTTTTTAATGAAGTCAATAACTAATCAAAAAATTAATTTGTAATACCTTAGTTATTTTTAGCCCCATTTTTGATAAGTTGATTAAAAAAATGAATATGCGTTTATAGAAATATGCACAGAAAAATGTGTGCTCAATTTCAGCCGCCGCCGAATCTTTTTTAGAAATGCCGTCGCCAATAAAATTCCGAAACGTTATTTACTGGCAGAATTAAAACAGAGCACGAAGCCAAAGATTTTACCGTCGCAGGCGGCTTAATATTAAAATGTTCGGCGGCGGCTCATAATCGAGAAAAGTCGAAAATTTTTTGGTGGCGGCTAATCGAAATATTTTCCGACTAAGCTATTAATGGACATAAAATAATAGTTTTTCAAAAAAATCATTTTTATTAAAATTACTCTAAAATAAAAAATACACTTACGTATAGTATATTAGAGTGTTCTGAGAAACTCTGCGTGTTCATTAGTTGAATATAGGAAAAATACTAAATAAATAATGCGTTGACTATATTTTGACCAAAATAATATATCGAAACTTTTTTTCCATGATATTTTTTTATATTTAGTTCAAAGAATAATAATTATATACAGCAATTACATTTTTTTTGTACTCCCTTTTTGACTTTATTATTTAATTTTGGATTTTTATTTTATTTTATTTATTTATTTATTATTTTTTTTAAATTTAATTGTCCGCGCATTTTTTATCAGTGCGATTTTAATAATTTTACTATATTTGAGATGTAAGGTCATGTATTACTTATATCAAATAAAAATAATTAATTGAAAAATTCTTGATTTTAACAACTTTAGAGACTGCTAGGGGCCATAAGTCGCAAGTTAGAGACTTGACTTATACTATATTTTTGTAGCACCATTTCTTGTCTATAAAACATAAATAATTTATTTTGCTCTATTAATACTTAGAAAATTATATAACCTAGAAACTCTTAGTGGAAGCATATTTTCTTTAGTCGTCAATGGGTTAAAAATGTGACGTGATGGAGAAAAAACGAAATGTTTCTGGTGATAGGAATAACTATACCTACAATATTTTCAATATGTTTTTTACGACACTTTTCTAATGTTACCCTGTGTTATTAACGAAAACATTTGATCGGGAGTTAGAAAAATCATTGAATAAAAAATATCTTTAGATTCATAAAGATTTTAATAAATAATTACAAAAAAATTTTAAAATACAAAAATACAACAAATTATAAAAAGGTTACTAGATTACAAAAAATAAGCCAAATTACAAAAAACTTTCAAACTGAAAAAAATCGCTAAATTACCAAAAAGAAAAATTAGAAAATTAGAGAAAAAAAATAATTAGAGCGATATATATTCGGCTGGGCCCAATCTTTACCAGCAAATAAAAATAAATAATATGCTTTAATAAGCATAAAACTCAAATCAAAATTATTATTAAAATCCAATGTAAATGATGAGATATTTTTTGATTTTAGCAAAGCTGATTATTGTAAATTAAACCACCTACTTTGCTCCTAAAATTGGTTAGAATATATTCCTTGCAATAAAGTAAGCCCTCGTAATATTCACATCATTTTGAATAAATTCTATAATGTCTTATTTAAATGTTTTAAAAAATCAATTCCAATAACGAGAAAAAAATTGCACATAGACCGTCTTGGACTACAAAACAGCTCAAAAGCTTAAAAAATTTATAAAACAAACATTATAGAGAATGTAAAAAGTGCGGTTTATATCTTGATTATATGAAATATTTCATATCATTATATTCCATGCAATTCAAAAAATATCCATTGTTACGATAATTATATTTTTCTTTAATAATTATATTTTTAAGCTGAAAAGAAGCTTTAAAAATAATCCTAAGCGTCGAGTCTCTAAATGTCCGTCCATGATGAAATTTGAAGATAAAGAATCCTGAAATGATGCAGGTATTTGTGATATGTTTGCTGCTTTTTTCTCATCCGCCTATTCTGATAAAGCTACGGTTCTCAAATGAGGGTCCGCGATCCAAAAGGTATCCGTAAGGATATTCGAGAGGGCTCGCAAAGATATCCTAAAGGATATTATTGAACACAGAATTATTTAATGTAAATGTTACTTAGAATTTTAAATAGAAATTTCAATGAAATCATGAAAATGCATATTTACGAAGTTATAAGGGCTAAAAGAATTTTTACAAATTTCATCAAAAAAATCCAATTTCGGTCAAAAATATTAGTGATCACAAAAAAATCCATTTCTCATTTAAATGCATATTTATGAAAGAGTTTTTACAAATTTAATATAAAAAATCGATTTTTGGTCAAAAAAAAATGGAAACACTTCTTTATACACAGAAAAAAATAAAATCAATAATTTTTTTAGTAGATATCCAAATATTTATTGTTGAATCAATAAAATGTTTAATTAAAATTATTTTGACTAATATTTTATAAAAATTTTTAAATACTTCATCTTCAACACATAAATTGTCTAACATAATCTAATATTGCAGAATAGAGATTAATATTATGTTGTAATATATTTGTGTAAATTTGATGCAAAATCCATGAAAAGAAAGAAGATATTGGTGTAAAATAAGAATAATTATAGGATAATATGTAGTTTATATAATTAAAGTGTATCGTTGTTTCGTACAGTTAGTCAAAAATATTAAGTTTAAATATAGATATCTCCATAGAAATCGGAACTTTATTGAAATAAAATGATTTTTTTGATAAATGATAAAAAAAAGTTAATATCTAGACATAAATAAAATTTTAATGAGTAGATATGATTCAATGAAATTTTGGCGCGATACAGAAAAACTTGTTTTAAAATCAGGGTGTTAAAAAAACTCCCATTTTTTTGTACCAAAATACCCAAATCACAGTCCAGAGAAAATTTGTTTAAAAACTTGACTTTTTTATTAATATGATCATCCAGTAGTTGCAAAAGGCATGAATCAGAAAATATTTTCTGTATGTTTAACTAACTTATGGAGTTATATATCAAATATATCTCTTTGTTGATTTCGGCTTTGACATTTGAGAATTTTACAAAAAAAAAATTAAATTGTGAAAAATTGACAAAGTTTGGATAGCGCTTGGGGGAAACAGCTAATCCGATTTCACTTTACACGCATTTGCGTTAAGATTTCCTTTGAAATCATTAAAAAAAAATTCTATAGTCCACAACAAAAAAAAAAGCATTTTAAAAGTTTAAGAATATTACCACTTTTTTGGAAAATAATCCCAAAAATATGAAATTTTTTTAAACTTTAAACCACATTAATTAATTTTTATGGGATAGATATATTTATATTATTCTTGCAGCCATATTATTTAGAATCTTTTAAGAAATCTAGTGGATATTTTCAAAAAATTGTAGGGCCCAAATTTAGGTACCCAATTTAAAAAATAAAAAAAAAACTAAAAAAAAATAAATATCTCTTAAACTGAAAGAGATAACCTACACATTTAAGCATGTTTTTTATAGAGGTTTATATGACCTACAAATAAGTAAATTTGTTTTACATTCAATTCATAAATTAATTTTTGGCGAATTTTTAAAAAAGTTACATACCCGAGATGACCAACTTTGGTAGTCTACCCGCTATCTCCATGATCCGCTAGGAACCTGTACTCCCCCAAAACAACTCTAAAACAGCTCAGCCTCATGTGAAATTTTGTTTACATATCTCCAACGGTTCATAAGTTACAGAATTATTTAAAAAAAAATTATTTTCAAACCACTGTGCAATGGAAAAAGTATTATCACTGGAATCAATATAATTAGTTTAACTATTCTATACTACAACAACAATAAAACCCACATAGTTGTTAGTGAATATGAAAAATAACATAAATAAATTTGTGTATATTTTCTTTTTTAACATAATTAATCTCTTTAATATAATCGTACACCTATAACTCAATTATCACTTGTTACTTAAAAATTTATAATTGAGTGTTTAAACAAAAAATGTTCAATTTCCATTCCATATAAGAGGATGCTTGTATGCTGGTTATGCCACGGATTAATTCATTTTAAATGCAGTGGTATTCCTACTCTTGCTGCAGAGGCAACTCAAAAACATGATGGTCTACATTGTTGCTGTATTAACTGCAAAAAAAAAATGGTATTGATTCGTATAACTTTTTTAAATTAAGAAAACCTACTTTTATGGAAATTCACAATGATATGACTAATGTTGTCAATCGTTTGTCGGAATATGGGAAACTTTTCGAACAATATACTTCACTGGATAAATTCAAATCTCAACAATCTGTTACTCAATGTTCACCAGCTCAATCTTCCCCTAAGCGACGAAAGTCTGCTAGGAACATAAATAAGTTAAATCCAATACCACTTCTTCTATCATATAGCCTGAAAAATCTAAAGTTACGCATGGAAAAAATCTTGAAACTCCTTTATTTTTTGATGCTGTTGATTAACCAACAACAATTATAAATGAAAATTCTAACACTTACATGGAACTTCGTGTGTTACCTCCAAAAAAACACATTTTTGTTTCTCGTTTTGCCTTTGAAAGATCAATTGAAAACATTAATTACTACGTGAAAAATAAGCTGAATACTAATGATGATATTATTACTTACAAATTTTCTTATTCTCAGCCTAGAAGTATTACATCATTTAAGATAACTGTTCCTGATGATTTGTTCACTTAAATGATTAATTCGACTTTCTGCCCTGATAATAATCTAGTAAAAGAATATGTACCCAAAGTTTATAATAAAAATATTAATGTTGCCCGTATTCCTTCAACTACACCATTAAATCCAAAAAACTAAATTTTACCACTGATAATCAACTACCGTGTATCAAAACGTTTTTGATTTAAATTCTAAACTTTCCTATCTGTATTTAATTTTTTTTTTTCTAAACAAAATTTCATTAACAGGGGACATTAACTGTTGTGACTTTTTTCATAAAAGTCAAAGGATAACAGTTTTTTTTTAACAAAAATAAAATTTATTATCTTTTCAAAATTATATATACAAATACATTTAGTTTTAATTTTAGGAATTAAATCAAAATTAAGCTAAATTTTAAAAATATTAAATATAATTAAATTTATTTGTAATTTATCACTTATTTCGAATATACATGATTTTATTCCTCTGACTTCTAAATCGATTTCAAAATTTCACTTAAAATTTAATGAGATAAGAGGTCTTTTGTGCAGGAACTATGAAAATATTTTCTTCAGATGGAGCAAAATTAAATCCACCAAATCAATTTTAAATAGCAAATTTTTAAGAAAAAAAATTAAATTAGACTGTGCGAAGAATGTTTTCTACAGACGGATGGACAGACAAACATATATAGGAAATATAGTATCATATAATTTCATATGGACCAAAAATATATGCTCCCTAAAATTGAAATATTTTATAACTTCCGACAAATGGACAGATGACGGATATCAGTAATATACCATCTCACAGTTGCACTTGAATTAAATATATATATAAATATATATTCCTTAGCTTACCTTCCCCTTTACTGCCCGGTAGTGTGTGTAGGATTTATTTTCTATTTTTTCCACCTCGACAGCTTGGACATAAAATTAAAAGTGATTTTCGTGTTTAACAAACATGCAATATATACCTTTCTACATACATATATTACTACAAACTAAAGTGTCAGATTTTTATAATGCCATAAATTTCAACAACAACTACACAAAATGTATGATTCATTTAAATATGAAAAACTATATATTTTCCTTTGGTTTAAAACACACCATTTAGATTTAGAAAACAAGTGACTAAAATAGGACTCTGGAGATTAATAAAAAAATCAAAAGAAAAAAAAGAACACAAATCTCCGACTAACAATTTTGTACTGAAGAAAAAATAAACATCAATTAAAATTAGATAAATTACTAAGAGCTTTAGTTGGACGTCTTTGTTATATGTAATGTAGATAAATTTATTAAACTGCAGTGGAAATGTTTAACAATTTCCGTTAAGCTTAGCTGTTTATCCTTTTGTACCTAGTAAGTTATCTTTAAGTTTTCTTAGACTTTTTTTCTTAGTTTGCATAAATTTATTTGAAGAGTTTTTTTAGTGCATAATATTAGTTGATTGTAAAGAAAAGAAAAAATTGTTTACAGTTAATTGAATATTGTAATAGAGTCACAAATTGCCTGTAATACTAGGAGAAGAATGAAAGATTCATTTAATATTCATATTTTTAGTATTTTCCTGTAATAATGCGACAAAAACTCTTAGTAAAATTTCATACATTTCTAGTCTTGATTAACTTAGAACAGTGGTTTGAAAATTACAGAAAGGTAATATTTAAAAAAAAAATATTAAAAAACTTTTATTTCACAAAAATATTTAGTAAAGAAAATACTTTAAATATTATAAATTTTTTGCTATTTTTTTAAGCATTTAAAAATTCATAAAATTATTTTATTTTTTTGCTCTGTGCTCTAGTTTTTGGTAAAAACAATTTCTTCATTTTCCTTATACATAGCTCATATATTTTTCTTTCTCAACTATCTTCATTTTCTTCTAAGTATTACAAAATTTTCTGCTAACATTGGCATTTTATTCGAAAAAAAATTAAGAAAAGAAGCTAAATCAAACCACTACAACATATTCCTCCTTTTATTTATACCAGGATTTTTTAGTAAAAAAGAATTAGAGTTTGCCCAAGTTTAAGCTTTACCATGCAGTTAAATTAGTTGGCAATAGGAAGGACATTTTTGCTTTGTTTTATTTATCAGCTCTTTTGTAGTTGTTGTAATATAATTTTGGTTTATTAAATCTAACGAACCGTTATATAGAATAACTAAATATAGAACGTGCATATGTTGCAAAAAATTGACCAGCAAATGCATGTGGCTAAAGCAAATTTTTAAAAA
The DNA here is from genome assembly GCA_932274085.1 of Protocalliphora azurea. Taxonomy (NCBI): domain Eukaryota; kingdom Metazoa; phylum Arthropoda; class Insecta; order Diptera; family Calliphoridae; genus Protocalliphora; species Protocalliphora azurea. The sequence goes on along the minus strand of OW026521.1, from coordinate 24,913,187 downwards.
TTAAATCTAGAATATATTTAAGGACACTTTTTTAATATTTAGTCAACTAGTTAAAAGCTTGAAGACTTGGCTTTGTATAACAATTTAAATTGTAAAAATATCTTAAAAGGTTTTAAAGTTATTGGAAATTAAATAAAAATTCTCTATTATTAATATTAATCATACGCCTTGATAAAAAACTATTGTTCTAAAATCAAAACCTAGCTCCCCCAAGAGACATAAAAATTCAACAAAATACACTAAGTTATCTTCCAGAGAACTAAAATCACACGGTGAAAAATTGTATACTATTTTTTCATAAGAAACTCGAAAATTTAAAATTTTTTAAAACCCATTTCAGGAAAAATCGAAACTTTTTATTGGCCTAAATATATAGGACCTATATCGCTAGTAGGTTTTAATTTTAGACCCCTTATTTCTAACGATAATTTTCTTAGAATTTGGCGCAGATTTCATTTTTTCTACATATCTCTCACCCAAACAATTTGACGCACCTTAATATTTAATAAAACTATACGTAAAAAATGAAACGTTTTATTTTATTTTAAAATATATTTAAGGACGTTTTTTAAAGTTTAAAGTTTATTAGTTAAAAGCCTTAAATCTTGGCTTTTAAAAGCAATTTAGATAGTTAAAAGATCTTAAAAGATTTTAAAGCTATTGGTGATTTAATAAAAATACTTCATAATTAATATTAATCATACGCTTAGATAAACCAAACAAAGTTGAGCACATTTCTTAATATTTAGAGTTTTTTAGTTAAAAGCTTTAAATCTTGGCTTTAAAAAGCCATTTAAGTAGCTAAAATATCTCAAAAGATTTTAAAGTTTTTGGTGTTTAAACAAATATAGTTATTATTTAATATGAATCATACGCTTAGATACATCAAAAATTCCTAAAAATGATACAAATATTCCAAAATGAGGATATTAAGGATATTTTTTAATATTTAAATTTTATTATCTTGGCTTTGAAAAGCAATCTAAATACCTAGTTCAAATATCTCAAATTATTTAAAAATTACTGCAGTTTAAATCAAGATTTTCCTCAAATAAACAAAAAATAAGAAATATATTTAATAGAAATATTCCTAAATATTAATATTCCGTACTACAAATTGGCAGCACGCGGGATCTCAATGCTACCAAAAAGCATTCCCGTACTCGAAAATTGAGCAGATAAGAGCTATTTTGAGAGAATAATGTTCTTCTTCTTGCACGAAACAGCCCTGAATATTTCTTCGAGTAGATTATATGAATTGTCAAATATTTAAAAAAATAAAAATATGCAATAAAAAATTTTAACGAAACTGAATAAAAAATTATTTGTTTTTGTTACTAACAGAAAAGTTTCATTTAAAAAATTAAAAATATTCAAAAAATGCTGACAAATAAAATTACATTCACATACGAATTTTTAAAAGAGTTCGATGTTTTATTTCTGGGTAAACAATTTGGATTTTTGTGTTCCCGTATTTTTGTGGGAGAAAAATTAGCTTTTTCTCATTTACCGCACTTTAAGTAAAAACTACAAGTACAATCCCAATGTTTTACTTTATTTTAAAACATATTTAGGAAAATTTGTTAATATTTAAAATTAATTAGTTATAAGCTTTAAATCTTGGCTCTTAAAAACAATTTAAATAGTTAAAATATATAAAAAACGTTTCAAAATCTTTGGCGATTAAATAAAAGTACTCCATAATTAATATTAATCATACGTTTAGGTGTACAAAATTAAATTTTACTAAATTTACTAAATACTAAAACTAATTGTAATTTTTAACAAATGTTTCAAATTGTTTGCTCATATATAGTTCTAGTAAAAACACTTTTAAATAACGCATTCTTTTAAACACGAACATTTTTTTGTAGATCTGAAGTTAAATGTTTGAAAGCTTTAAATGGGGGCTTCGTTGAATGATTAAAATATTTTAAAACTTAAAAAATATTGCAATTCAAGTAAAAATACTTTATAATTGCTATTAATTATACAATTAGCTAAATAAAAAAAAAGAAATATATTTAGTAAAAATATTACCAAAAAAAAAATAAAACATTTCACTCTATTTTAATATATATTTAATATTTTATAATATTTAAAGTTAAGCTTTAAATCTAGGCTTTAAATAACAATTTAAATTTTTGAATTATCTGAATAACTTTTATAGTTATTGTCGATTAAGTAAAAATGATCCATAATTAATATCAATCATACGCCTAGATAAACAAAATACTCTTGTATTTAATTTTTTATAATTGTTAAAGATAATATAAATGTTTATGACATGTTTCACATGATTTATTATTTATATACTTTTGAATAATAAATACATTAAAATAATTCTTATTTGCTTTAAAGAACATTTTTTTAATATTTCAAATTAATCAATTCAAAAACTTTACATGAGAGCTTTGTTTAACAATTATAATCTTAAAAGATTTATAAGTTACAGGCAATTAAGTACAAATATTTTAAAATTAATATTAATCATACGCTTAACCCTCTAACGGTCGGATCAAAAATGTATAAAATCAATTTTCAAATTAAATATATAATTAGTGTAAAATTTGTGGAAGATTTAAGGTCTAGATATTAAATTTATTAGGTTAATAAATTATTAGAATAGGATAAAAAGTTAAAATATAAATTAAAAAAAAACAAAAATAAGAAAAGATGCTCTGAGGTAGCCTTGACCGCGTTAAATAAAACTGTGTTAAATAAAGCAAATTTAAAGAGTTCAAATTAAAAAAAAAAGTTTTAAGTAAAAATTACTTGAAATTGTTAGTGTCATTATTATTAATATTGTTATTATTATTATTATTATTATTATTATTATTATTATTATTATTTTTATTTTTATTATTTGTTTTAGCAAAACATAAATGGCTGAATGCTTTAAAACTTGAATTATAGGCATTTGCAGAGAAATTCTCCATAATTAATATTAATCATACGCAGTGCGGCTATGATAGAATACAAACTGATCATATATATATATATTTCCTAAAATTTTGAAATTCGAAAAATTATTTATGTTTTATTAAAGGTTAGACATTGTGGAATATTATATATAAGTACTGCAAGATTTCAACAAGTATAAACACCTCAAAATATTGACCAAATATAAAACTTTTTAAATTAAATTAAATTAAATATTTTTAATATACAACTACAACATTTTAAAAATAACACCCTGTATTTTTTCATCGTAAACTTTTTGAGAAAAGTATTTTATACAATTTTAGATGAAGGACTTTTTGTATGAATTATGCTTCGTCATAGAGTTTAAAAAATAATATAAATAGAGTTTAAATTCTTCTAGAAATTATATGCAAAATATTTTGAATGAAAAACTAAATATTAATTGAATACAAAGGGAACACAAAAACCACAATATCTCCGCTCTTAATTTAATATAAGATGAAAATTTCATTCAATGTATATATGATTTTAAACTCTTGGTACGCGAACATGTGGAGATAAGAAAACATTGATATAAATTTTGTTATAATTATGTCATCAAAAAATTCCACAATTACAATGAGAAAATATATGTGGTTTAATGTTTTAACCACTAAATCTCAAAAAATTATTCAATTGATTTCTAAGTTATTAATAAAAGTATTACCGGTATATTAAAATTATTCATAAAAAATTTTTAATATCTTATTGGAAAACAAAAAAATTGCATACATTAAAATGTATTATTTATTAGAACATTTTTACTAATTATTAAGAAAATTTGCAGAAAACTGTATGACACAATACCAAATATTCTTTAAAAATATTTGGGTTTTTTAAGTGATAAATAAAATTTTTTACATTAGTTTGTGCTTTGAGCAATATAAACTTTCCAAATCAATTTCTTAAAATTTATAATAATTTTCAATGAAATTTGATTTTAATTTTCTCTTAATGAAGGAAAAATATTTTGAAAAAGATTGCCATTTGAGTAAACTTGAAATTACTCTATGTCGTTCACTTCAAGAATTTTTAAAATTGCTGAAAAATTGTAGGAGTTATAGCTCAAAATAACAAAACAAATCATAATTAATATCACTCATACCTCAAGGTGAAGAAATATTATTTGTTAGTAGAAATCTAAAAAATAATCAAAATATTTGAGATTTGTAAGTGATAAATAAATTTTTTTATATTATTTTGTGCTTTGAGTTATATAAACTTTCCCAATTTTTTTAAAAGGCAGAAAGCAATTTCTTAAAATTTATAACAATTTTCAATTAATTTTGATTTTAATTTTCATTTAACAGGCTAAGAAATATTTTCAAAAAAAATATATTTGAGTAAAGTTGAAAGTACTCTATGTCGTTCACTTCAAGAATTTTTAAAATCGCTGAAAAATTGTAGAAAAAATATCTCAAAATAACAAATCAAATCATAATTAATATTACTCATACTTCAGGGTGAACAAATTTTACTTTTTAGTAAAAATCTAAAAAATAAATTAAATAAGTGTTTTGGTTTATTTTGAAAGTGAAAAGGAATTTTTTTATTAATTTATGCTTTAAATAATATAAATTTAAAAAAAAAGTAAAGACAGTGAACAATTTCTTACAACTTATAATAATTTGTGACGATCTTTAATTTTATTTTTTTATTAATTAACGAAAAATGTTTTCCAAAAAAGAGTTGTCTATGTAAAATTTAAACGGCTTTATGTCATTCAGTTCAAAAATTTCTAAAATTTCTGAAAATTTGTAGTAGTTATAGCTCGAAATATCAAATAATCATAATTAATATTAATCATACGTTTTAGTGAACAAAATTCAATTTTCTGCAAAAATAATGAAAACATTATTGATTTTTCCATTAAATATTTCAAATTTAAATTCTGAACAGTATTTTAAAGAAATATACTATATTTCTTGTGTTAATAAAACTATAAAATATTCTTTTAAATTCTATTTAATGCAAGAAAAAATTTCTTTACAAATTTTTATTTAAAATTCTAATTAATAAAAATAATAAATTTTCAAAAAAATCAGTTTGTAAAGTTTAAAATGTTTTGTTTTGTCGAGCTTTAAAATTTTAAAAATGGCTGAAAAAAATTTAGAAGTTATAGCTCGAAATAGCAACAGAAGTCAAAATTAATATTAATCATACGTCAATGAAAACAAATTTAACTTTTTTGTAAATATCTGGAAATTTATCTAAATATCATAGAAATTTTTTTAAAGAATCAGTTATTTTGTTTGTATTAATTTGTATGTTAAACAATAAAAGTTTAAAAGGTTATTAAGAAAATCAATAAATATTTTTTTATCAACTAAGACTTGAATTTCCTTTTAATTAACGTATAAATAATTTAAAAAAATAAAACGTTATAGTATAATTTAAAGTGTTTTGTAATTTTAGCTTTTATAATTTTAAAAAAGCTAAAAAATTTAAGTATTTTGGCTTAATGTAGTAAAAAATTCATAATTAATATTAATCATACGTAAGGGAGATCCAATTTTTTAATATAAAAATTAATCAAAATGTTTTTTAATGTTATTATTTTTTTATTAATAAGTAAAATTTGTTGTATTAATTTATGCTTTAAACAAGAACAAGTTTTAAAATATTAGTTAAAATAAGAAACATATTTTTAATTTAATAAACATTTTTATGAATTTTTTTTACATTTCTAATTATTTGAAGAAAAATATTTTTAAAAATGCTATAGCTTAAGGGGATTTCTACCATTAAATTTAAAAATATTTGAAATTTGTATTAATATTAATCATACGTCTGAGTGAACAAATTTTAATTTTCTTTAAAAATAATGAAAATATTTGTAATTCTTTATATTTTAAATTTAAACTTAGAACCATAAAATACAACTAGAAGTTTATGTGAGAGACAAAAACCTAATTCATGCAATAACAAAACACATGTAGTAACATATATTTCGTTTTTGTGCTTAAACATTTTTTGAAAATTTAGTTTGAACTGCCTCTATGCTTATAAGTGTATTTATTTTCAATCCCTATGGGTTTTTATTTCATGTCTTGTTATAAATACTCAATTTAGCCAACAATTTCCAAATTAAACTTCAAAAAATAAATAGTATAATATTTCATTTCATGAACATTTATTTTCAGTAGAATTTATATTTATTTATTTCATAATAAAACATCTATTTAGCCTACAGATCCCATACTTTTTACAACTCTAATGAGCCTACAATGTGTTTACACATGTAAACAAGCTATAAATCAATCATTTCTATTTCATTTTTTTATATTCATTGTTCGTTATCTTTATTTTCTTTTAAATCTGATACTCATTTTTCAATATGTGTGTCTGCTATTCAAATTACATTTAAAACATAGCGTATAGAAATCCTTGTAAATATTATTATTTAATATTAATATATCATGTTTCATAAAAATACATTTTTTTTTCAAACTATTTACACATACTCAAGTGTCATATCGTTTACATCAAATGCTATTTCAAATGCTAAACTCTTGAATAACTTTCTCACACACATGCGTGTTTACTAATATATTTTGAAGTTAAAGAAATAAAAAAATATGTAAATAAATATAAAAATAAATATCACTTTTTTGCTATATTTCAATTTATTATTATTATTACGAGTTAGGTTTTTTTAGTATTAGACTTATATCCTTTTGACATGCATTGCTAATTTTAACAAGTATTGACAGTGATGTATACATTTACATATTTTGTTATAAATTTCCCTATAACTGTGTTTTCTGGGTGCCAGTAGTGGTGGTGTTGTTTAGACAGGATATTTATTGTGGGGTTATAAATAAATTTACATACAAATGAATGCGACAAATTATAATTGATATTTTCATATTTTTTTTCTAATATTTTTTTCCATAATTTTACTTCCTCTCCATTCTCATAACTTTATCGCTATTGAACAGACGATTTTCAATGAAATTTTATAGATGTTTTTAATATTGTGATTGTATTGTTTCTTTATATTCATGACTTATTATGACTTTGCCTGTCTCGTGTTTGCCATTTTTGTTGTTATTTCTTTTTTATTAAACAATTAATTATTATCGATTGTTGTGCGTTTGCATGTAAACATAGCACTAATAAATAAAATGTTAATGAAAAAGCTTCTATTTATTACCAAAATGTTGCCACTTTGAAGTGTTAACGGAAATTGTTAGAAATAAGTATTGCATATTTTTAGGATGACCTTTAAATATCAGCGGAAATGAAATGTAGTTTAAAAAATTGTATATTTTTATTCAAACTAAGGGATTTTTATACAAAAAAAAAACAGTTATTATTCCATGAAAAAAAATATATAGGAACAGATTTAATTATTATCAAAGATAAATATAAAAATATTCATGAGTATAAAATTATAGTAAGTTCGAATGACATTTTGTTCCATAGCTTTTTTCTACTAAATCAATTTAACAGATTTTGAATACCAAATTGCTTAAGATGTTAATGATTATTTTAGTTAAATTTCATTTATTTTTAATGCATATTTTATGCACTAGAACAACGATTCTCAAAAATTTCATCGTTGGAGTGATTCAGCTCCAAACAAATGCCTATTTTGAGTACCTCGAAAAATCCTATTTTTTACGCAAATTAAATGACGACACTTGCTCAAAATTTGACAGTAGTCTATTAACAGGTGGTACTTGAAGGGAATAGTGTTGTATTTCATATAACTACGAGGATAGATGGATTCAATTTTCTTTATATGAACTTCGTATTGAGGATCCCAGACCACGGAAGCATATTCAAGGATTGGTCTTACGAGAGATGTGAATAATTGCTTGTTAATGTAAGGATCAATAAACTCTCTTCTCCGGCGCTCGAGGAAACCTAGAAGTCCTTTCGCCTTATTAACGATTTGTGAAATATGGGAATTAAAGGATAGTTCACAATCAAGCAAAACACAAATATCAAAAAATTCTTCTACTACATAAAGTTGATATTCATTTATTGTGTTTGTACAGAGTTTTAGACTTTTTCTGTAGAACATCATGTGTTTACACTTTCTTAAATTCAGATTGATTAGATTTATCATACACCAATCATAAAGATTGTCAAGATCTGATTGTAGTAAGGAACATTGATAGGAATAGTTCAAGCTATGGAACAGATTTACATCATCAGCATACATTAATATTCTAGAAATCTTAATGCAAACTAGTAAATCATTTATAAATATTAGGAATAATAAGGGGGGCACCGGATAAAACAGGAATGGTTTTCGATGTACATTTTCTAAATATTACACATTGGTATCTATTTTTAAGGTATGTAGAAATCTATTTAAGGAAAACAGGAGAAAATCCAAGTTTATCCAATTTAAACAATAAGAGATCGTGATTTAATTTATCGAAAGCTTTACTGAAATCTAAATATATTGTGTCTGTCTGTAAACCATAATTAAATGCAGTTATAATTGAGTCTGTGAACTCCAAAAGGTTAGTAGTTGTGGAACATCCTTTTCTAAATCCATGCTGAAATGGGGAAAGATAATAAACAACTTGATGCTAAAGAATTGCAGTGACTATCTTTTCGAAAAGTTTTGTTTTTGTAAGTCATTGCAGTCATTTTGATGGATTGAAAAACCAATTCTATGGTACCATAATACGAAATGGTACCCCATACCATTCTTGCGCCCTCTCGGCTGTGTCTGCGTCTCAAAAATAATTCCTCCTTATTTAGGTCATGGAAGTAATAGTTATACCCGTCGAGACCATCAATATTAAACTTTTTGCATCGGAAAATACAACTTTAAACCATTTGTCGGAACAAGTCATTGTATTTTTAGCAAACTGTAGACGTTGTGATTTGCGTTTTTCATTAAGTGGTGTTTTTTTTTTTTTTTGCAGTTTTCGTCAGACTATATATGGGCACGACTTTAAGATACGGTGCACTGTTCTTAGACTGTCACAGACTCCACTTTTTTCACGTATTTTTGATACCGACATGGCAGAATTTGATGCAATTCTAAGAATTTTTCGTCTTTCTTTTGGAGTTGTTGCCATTTTCTTTTGAACCGGATTCTGATCCTGAGATTTCAAAATCAGAATTTTTTCTTTTTCAAAGTTATTAAGAGCCTTACCACGTCCCATTTTGAATAAAAACTATTTAAAAACTATCAAATTAAAAATTCTCTAGCCGTTTATATTGAAAGGAATTCAAATCATAGCCTTCCTGGTTAATATTATAAGAATTCCTTATTCAAGTGACACACGAAATAGTACCAAAGAAATAATAACAAAATATGTATATTTTTTATTTCTTCAGGAAACTAAAGCCAACACTTTGAAATTTGGTTGCGCAAAAAATTATTTTTTTTTTCTGAACTTTAGTTTAGGAGATATACTTAATTAAAGTTAAAAAAATGTGATTCCTTAATGAAGTGACAGGCAGTGTATAAGAAAATGCAAACATTTGATAAGAACACAGCTTGGAACACCGTCAGGTCTACATTTATCAGAATATTTTAGATTCTGTATAGCTGTTAGTACCATCGATTTATCTAATATTGGACAATTTATTAGAAAGCAGCAAACATATCGCAAATATCTGCATCATTTGAGGATTCTTTATCTCCAAATATCACCATAGAGGGATATCCAGAGACTCGATGCTTAGAATTTGCAAACTGATAAAAATATTTTGCATTATTTTTCTTTTCACCTTTTCCCCTTGAAAAGATAATTATTACAACATTTTTAAGCTGATCTTGAAATTATAAATAACAAAACGATTATTTTTAAAAATTCCTAAAGAATAATTTTCATTAAAAAACGATTTTTCACCAAATATTCATTTATATGTAACAAAAATTCTTTAAATAATAATATTTCTCTAAAAATATAAAATTTTACAAAAAAATCTTAATTTTTTCTAAAAATCATTTTTATTAAAAATCCATATTTGAAATCCATATATGAAAAAAAAACAGAAATTTTGACTAAAAATCTAATTTTTTAGAAAATTCAAAATAATGGTATTTAAAAACCGAAATCAGCTTTTTTAAAATACATTTTTAAAAACTTAACAACATTATTATTAAATAAGTTTGCAATCGTAAATTGCTTTGTTCTCTCTCTGTTTGGCAATGCCAAAACAGAGTTTGTGGGCTATAATCAGACACCAGCAGAATAGAATATGTATTTTCTGTGCTACTACACACTTCATCAGCATTCGTGGTGCTTTATCTATTTAGGTTTCATTGAAACCTAAACAATTATTATTATGGTTTTACGACAACTTTCTTGTTTGTAGTTAGCTTAATGAAACTTATCTCTAACTACCGATATGTTTAACGACAACAATCGGTAAAATTTTACTACAGAATAGCACTTGATAACAAAATACTAGCGAATTTTCAATATCTTTCCAATTTTTTTTTTTTTTTTTTGTTAAAAAGTGACGGAATTGCAGATTAATATAACTTTTTATTGAGTCTACATAATTATATGAATCTTGTAGCAATATTATCTAGTTTTTCGTAAGAAATCCAATAAATATTGGAAGAAAATTAGGGCCAATATTGACCCCGCAAACCTAAAAAAAACAACTTTTTTTATGTAAAACCGTAAATGAATTTTTAACGATCTTTTTAAAAAATTACGTACTCGAGGTGATCAACTTTGCAGGTCTAGCCACTCCCTTCCTGAAACGCTAGAAATCTGTGCTCTTCCAAATCAACTCGAAAACATCATACACTCTGACCGCATGAAATTTTATTCAAATATTTCCAACGGTTCACAAGTTACAGAATTATTTCCAAAAAAAGCCAATATTGAGCTCGACAAATTTAGAAAAAAAAACTAAAAAACGAGACCAAAAATTAGTGAAAATTTTATTTCCACCTAAATATCTCTTAAACTAGAAGAGATAATTTATACATGAAAACGCATTTTTGTAGAGATTTACAAGAACTATCTACATGTAACATTTTTTTATGTAAAACCGTAAGTGAACTTTTGACGATTTAACAAAAAATACATACCCGAGGTGACCAACTTTGCAGGTCTGCCCACTCCCTCCCTGACATGTTAGGAAGCTTTGCTGTTCTAAATCAACTCGAAAACTCCATACCCTCTGGCCGCGTGAAATTTATTGAAATATTTCCAACGGTTCACAAGTTACAGAATTATTTGCAAAAAAAAATCCAATATTGAGCCCGCCAAGTTTAAAAAAAATTAAAAAACGAGACCAAAAATGAGTGAAAATTTTATTTCCACCTAAATATCTCTTAAACTGGAAGAGATAATTTAAAAATGAAAGCATATTTTTTATCGAGATTTACAAGAACTATCTATATGTAACATTTTTTTATGTAAACCGTAAATGAACTTTTGGCGATTTAAAAACCAACTTTACAGTTCTGCCCACTCCCTCCCTGACCCGCTAGGAATCTGTGCTCTTCGAAATCTACCCGAAAACTCCATACCCCACATATTCATATTCAAGTATTTCCAACGGTTCACAAAAAAAGCGATTTGGAACCATTATGCTTCGATTATAAGATTCCGCAATGCCGAATATAGCCTTCTAACTTAATTTTTAATAAAATAAAAGTTTCTCATAATTTCCTTAAAGAAGGTATTTATTTAGAATTTTTTTATTTTTTATATCTCAAAAAAATCATATTTTAATTTTAAATTTTTTTTAATCTTGCATTTAACTTAACATTAAAAGTTAATAAATAAATATATATATATATAAATATACTAAGTATTTAGTTATTATAAGTGTTATAAAGCTGAGAAAATTTTATGTATTTTTACTGTTTTTATATTTTATCACATACAATCAATTATTAGCTAAAAGCTAAAAATACTCGTAACTTAAATTATTAAAAATACTTCTACAAAACTTTCTAAACTAACTTAAACAGGTTAACATTGTTTAAAACAGTAAAACCTTTATAAAACTTACTTAAAATGGCATACAAGAAAATTTTCGTATCTTAATGAAATAAAAATAAAATTCTTTAGTTAAAAAAATTAAAAAAAAAATAATAAAAATTATAGTATTTAAATTTATGTTTATTACAATTTTCAAAGTTCCACTGTTTCTTTACTAAACTTACATTATTATATAAGTTTAGGAAAAAAAATGTATTCTTATGTTAAACACGTTCCATGTTAACCTTATCATAAGATTTTATTCCTGTTTTTTTTTTCACTTTTCTTTTTCTTGAAAGTTGTCACGTTTCTAGTTCAATTTTACTCCTGCTACTAACACTATTCCAACCATCAGCAGTTGGCAATTTATGCAACATAGTTGCTGTTGTTGGTGTTGTTACTACTGTTGTTGTTGTATACTTTTCTCTTCTTTGTAAAACATTATGTTTTATTGCAGCTGTCATTGTTGCTGCAACAACATCTTGCAATGTGTCATTTTCTTTTAAAATTTCTATTGTCACATTGTATTTATTCTGCTGCTGCTCATTCAACTTCTGTTTCTCTAGCTCCTCTAACTCTTGTACATTTAGTTGTTTTTGTATACTTGGTAACAAGATAAAAGCAGCTGATGTTTTCTTATAGTTATCATTAGTTGCTGAGCCAAAAGTATTACGTCCATAAGGTGGTTCATCATTTGTATCCAAAAAAAATTTGCCACGTAATCTGCATGGAAATGAAAACGAAAAGAAGAGATATACAATTTTCTTAATAAAAATGTAAAGAAATTTATAAAGAAATATCAATCATCATGTTTAGCATATATAAAGAGATTTAGAGAAAAAATAAATTCAAATAAATCTTAATGTTAAATTTTGTATTATATACATTTAGTTTAGATTTCTTTATACATTTGCTCAATGTCAATATGTAAATTTTTTTTCCAAACTCCTTGTTTGTTATTGTCAATTGCATAACAAACGATGATTGATGACAATCATTCAAAAAATTTTTTTTTTTTGTACTTGTAGTACGTAGGTATATGGGGGTTTGTTTTGCATTTTGAAAAGCCAGTAGTAAATAAAATAACTACTAAAGCTTTAAGTTTATTTTTCTAATAATTTAAGGGGTTTTTTTATTAAATTCAAGTTATAAAATTGAAAATTTTTAAAATTGTTATATAAAAGTTATAGAAAAAAATATATGTGTGTTTATTTAAAAACATACATATATCAATGTTAAATAATCTTCTCCCTATTAAGCTATCTTTTCCAATGAATTTTTTTTTTTTTAATTATCCTTTATTTTAATTTTTATTCAATATTTCAAATTAAAACATCTCACCTTCTTGTTGTTTTTTTAATTTTTAAAGGAAACTTCCCACAGACCTGTTAACGTAACAAATAACACTCATATTTATAGATATACAGTGGCTCACATCGAAAGTCGAACAACTAATTACAGAAAAGTTTCACAGCTTTAAAATAAATAATACTTAAAGTTTTACAAAATATTTCATTTAAATATTTATTCTGCAAACTAGTAAATATAACAAAACAAAAACTAGGTACTTCAGCCTTATAACAATAGAATTAATAAAAAAAAAACCTAAAACTATGACCACACTGAAAGTCGGGCAATCTTTAAATTCAATTGATTATGCATTAATTAATATTTGGTTGCATATACCTTTTGATTTTCTATAGCTTTTAATCTTCTTGGTATAGATTCCACTAATTTTTTGCACACATCAGGCGTTATTTGGTTCCATTCGTCCTGTAATGCAGCCTTAAGCTGGTTTTTATTACTGCACAATTTGTTTTGCATACGACGTCCAAGTTCGTCCCATAAGTGCTCGATTACGTTTATATCTGGGCTTTGTGCAGGTGTTTTGATGACCTTAGGGCAGTTGTAAAGCAACCAGTTCTTTACTATCAGTGTTGTGTGCTTAGGGTCGTTATCTTGATAAAACTTAAAATTATCAGCGTTACCAAATTTGCGCGCACTTTCTTTAACATTCGTTTGCAAAATATCAAGTTATCTGTTCTTGTCTAAAATACCTTCTATAAAGTGAAGATTTCCCATACCTGAAGCTGCCATGCAACCCCACACCATCACTGATAAGCCTCCATGCTTCACCGTTTTCTTACTGCCTGTTTTTGTAACACGAGCGCAAAAACGACTCGTCTAACTTACATTTAAAACAAAAACAAATTTTGAAATCTTGTTTTTGTTTTAAATGTTAGTTAGACGAGTCATTTTTTGCGCTCGTGTTATAAAAACAAGCAGTTAGTGTTTTTGTGCAAAAATTCTTCATTGTGCTTACGCCACACATAACGCCTGCCATCGGAACCAAACAAATTAAATTTGCTTTCATCCCTAAAAAGAACCTATAAAATATTAAAATGTTGATAGGAAAAGCCAAAATAACGTGGCATATAAATTTAAACGCGCTCCAAAACGAAAAATCTTTTGATATGTGCTCTCGTGCAAATTCCAAACGATCCTTTCTGTTTTTGACACTAACACATGGTTTCTTTCGAGCCACTCGTCCATGCAATTTGTGTTTTCTTAAAACTCTTCTTATTGTGTCTGCATGTACTTCCTTTTCAAGATTGGTTTTAAGCATTATGGCAAGTTTTGGAGCGGAAATGAATAAGTCATTTTGTACTTCGCGAACTATAAACTTCTCATCTCTCAGGCAAAGCTTTCTTTTTACAGGCGCGCTTTGTTTATTTGTTATTCTGTTGTCTTTCCTGTATCGCCTAATGATGTCGTGTACAATTGATTTGTTTTTATTAGCGATACTTGCGATTTCTCGTTGAGTTTTACCTTCTAAATAGTTATTAATAACTTTTTTCGCTCTTCCAAGGTAGATTGTTTGATTGTACGCGGCATTACAAAAAGAATTTAAAAATATTGTCACATTTCGAAAGCAAATATCCAACTGACCAATTATAATATAAAAATAATAAGAAATTAATAAATATAACAGTGATTGAAATGAATTTCCTGTTACTTTTTTTGCTTTGCCCGACTTTCAGTGTGACCATAGTTTTAGAATTTTTTTAGATTAGTTTTAAAGTACCGTGTTGGAAAAATCTTGTCAATGTTTTTACCACAAAATTTTATTGTATATTTAATGATTAATTAAATGTATTCAAAAGTTTTGGAAAAATAATAAGCTATTACGTCTAAAATAGTTGGTAAAAATCTACCAATGATTTGCCCGACTTTCAATGTTTGTATGTGTGTGTGTATGTATTGTACTCAGTGTCAGGGTTGTCAGATTTTTTTGAGCCTCTGTCGCCAAATTGTTAATCAGAATTCGCCAAAAAAAAAATCGCCAAATTGAAATTTTATTTGGTTTTTTAAAGAAATAATAAAAATTTAACTAAAATTTTAAGTATCGTACAATTTTTAGTATTTAAAATTTCGTATAATTTGTAAATGTAAATTCAGCTAATTCAGCCATTGATAGTTGCAGTAGCTAATAATAACACTGTGATAGTTACAAATTTTAACAAATTGGATATCCTACTGACAGACGTTTTTCGAAGATAGCGATCATATTCGCAACATTTGGGTTTAAACTTAGTTATGAAAGTAGCGAATTAATTGTAAATTAGAAATAAAAGGTACATTATTTATGTATATTAAACAATAAGTCAGTTGAATATATATAGTTTTGGAAGGTATTTTGATAAATACACTGTCTCAGTGAGATCTTCCCGGACGAGCGCCCAATTGTAGTTTTAAAGTATTTTTGATAACACTTTAGCTACTTCCAATTTTTGTTGCTTTCCTCTTCAATTTAAAACAAAGTTGCACTCTCAATTCATTATAATATTTAATTATTAAGAAACTGTTTACACATTTAATAACTTAACAGTAACATTTTCAAAATAAGAAGTTAAACGTTCACTTTAACAAACTTAAGATACTTGATGATCCTTTGATACTTGGCAATGCTTCTACACTTGATGATTCTTTGTCTCTTTGACAATTGATCTCTTTGACAATTTATCCTCTCTGTTCGTAACGTAATTCTTTTATATCCCTGTCCCGATTCCGTCTTGTTCCGTTCGTCTTAAACTGGATCTCTTTGACAATTGATCTCTTTGACAATTGATCCTCTCTGTTCGTAACGTAGGTCTTTTATATCCCTGTCCCGATTCCGTCTTGTTCCGTTCGTCTTAAACTGGATCTCTTTGACAATTGATCCTCTCTGTTCGTAACGTAGGTCTTTTATATCCCTCTCCCGATTCCGTCTTGTTCCGTTCGTCTTAAACTTGATCTCTTTGACAATTGATCATCTCTATTCGTAACGTCGGTCTTTTATATCCCTGTCCCGATTCCATCATGTTCCGTTCGTCTTAAACCCAACCCACTAAAAGTCAACCCCTAAATTGTCAACCAAGGTGATCTTCTCCTACCTTTCGCCTCATTTCCGACATATATTCCAATCATAAATGAAATCAATTTTAGCCTGATTTTAAATGTTTTTTTTTTAAGTTGCTCGTTACACTAATTTGCTTCTTTACAGAATTATAGTAATATTTGTTGCCAGTTTAAAGTTTTATTTATTAGCATTTTTTCATTATTATACGCTTCAATTGAATCTTAATTGTTTATATTGTTTAAATTAAAAAATTAACTCCCGTATTCACAAAGAAATTTTATATTTTAAATACATTTTAGAGACAAAATTTTTATAAAAAATTTGATTTAAAATGCATTTTAAATTTAAAAGCTAATAAATTTAAGCTAAAAAAACTTAATTTTCCTAAACCCTTTTTTAGCCCTTCAAAATTAAATATCTCAAAAACGAGCGCTTTTAAAAGTGGTTAACACAACGTCGTCGATTTAGTTTAACCCACATTATTAAAAAAAATTAGTCTCATTATTGAGTAGAATTGAATAAAAAAATAAAAAAAAGAACTTAAAATACACTTTTCTGACATACAACCCCTATTTAGGTCATCAACTTTTAAAATTTAATGGATTTTATTATATATATTTTTTTAAGAATAATTCTAACATTATATAACAACATTGATCCTATTAAACTTTTAAGAATTAATTTATTCATGTACGTGTATTTCATTGTAACCTAAATCATTAATAACCAAAATATATTTGAAAGATGATGGAAAGCAAATTATCAAACATTTTATACAAGTATTATAAAATATATTTTTTGGTGATGAAATTTCATAAACTAAGTTGAAGCTATTTACAAACTAAGGTCCTTCATTTTGTTTGATAAGCAAATACTAAAAATATTCGATTTCTAGTAAGAAAGTTTAATAGTCAATCAACTCGCCACCATGTCATATATCGCCAAAAAAATTCACCTTGTCCCCAAACGGAAAATTCAGTCGCCAAAAGCAATTAAAAATCGCCACGTCTGGCGAAAGATCGTCATATGACAGCTCTGCTCAGTGTAGCCACATTTACTCTCTCCTACACATACATAGTGGGGCCATTTGCAAAAAAAAAAATGATAATAAGTCTGGATCTTTTAAAGTGCTGAACCAATTTTTATGAAACTAAGAACATCGTTAGACGAGGAGTTAAGCTTTCAGAATGGTGTTTGCTAGATTGTGTAGCATGGACGGCCCTACATTGGGCCAAAATTGAACACCTCTAGAGTGAAAAACATATCAGAATTGCGTGTACAACTCTTTGCAGAACAAATAATCTCAAATAATATCGAATAAACGAATATACAGTGCACAGTGGGGCAGAATCGTAATTTTTTGGAAATAAATCTGTAACTTCTGATCGGCTGGTTGGATTTTCATGAAATTTGGTACAGGCGTAGCAGAGGAGCGTAAAATGTTAAGTTTGGAAGGAGGCACAACAAACCCCTCAAGGGCGGAGCCAAGGGGGCTCAAAGTTAGGTATCTCTGACCTAAAAAATAGTTAATCGCTTGCCAAATTTTTGTTTCTCATCCGATTTCAAATATTTTTATATATTGTTGTAGGCCCTAATAAGATCTATAAAAAATATGCTTATATATCCTATTTATCTCTTATAGTTTTCGAGTTATTTGCGTTTGAATTTTTAAGCACCATAATTTTGCATGTTCTTGGTCCAGTTTTTTTTGTCATATATATCCTACTATTTCCGGCTGATTTTATTAGTTTTTTTCTTAGCTAGTTAAAGAACAAAATTATGTATCGAATAAAAAAATTTTAAGTCGATATCTTTACTGAGTCCAAAAATAAAGGATTTTGAATTTTAAAATTGCAAAAAAGATGACTTTTTGTGTTTTTTTAGCCGAAAAAGTATATACACTCTTTTTTATCTAACATAAAATTTTCTTTACCAATATATAACAATTTTGCACTTTTCTGAAAGGTAACTTCACAGAGATGATTTCAAGATAAAAAAACAAGCCCAATAACTCAATTGGTCATGGTAGAGACCCTCCCGAATTCGACCCATTTTATATGAAAGTTTTGATTTTAAACCATATTTTCTCAAATCCCAAAGCACGACTCGACAAGCAGAATATATTTTAAGAATCTTCAATATGTTGTTAAAAGTTTTAAATCAAAATCTACGGGACTTCGGAAAAATGTGGATTCTATAGCTGTAAATGTAAAAATCCCATTTTTGGGAATTTTCATTAGTTTTTTTTTGGAATTCAGGAAAACTCTATCCCTGATTGAAATTTGGTTAACGCTCTTTTATTTATATTAATAAGATCCACATTTCCTGCCCCACTGTGCAGTGTTGCAAAAATCAGTAGAATATTTTATTTTATCATTCATTTAATTAGAAATCATATTATTAAGTACTTACAATGTAGTGAAAATAATTTAATTATGGCTCCATACTACATATGTGATGAATATTTATGTAAGACCCTACAAAGTGGCTATGCTCCTCCTGAGGCCTTTATATACCTGAATAGTAAGCGTTTTATTCAAAATAATAACGGCATTCCTATATTTTACCACTAAAACAGTTTGTTGCAACCAACCTACTGTCCAAAATTGCAGATTTGACACTAACGTATATAGTGGAGATAGAAATATGTTTCCAAATTTGAATATTAAAAAATATTGGTGGCTTACCAAATAATTCTCTGTTCCCTCTTTTACGACTTAACTCTGTTTTAATTACAAAAACAAAAAAATATATGAAAACAATGCATACATTATGAAAATGTAATTAATATTTAAAAAATAAATTGTAAATATATTATTCAATATACTAGAAAGACCGACGTTGGGACAGTATATAATATTAAGACATAAAAAAAAAATACTATTTGTTTTTTTTTTTTTTATAGTGTAACTTTATAAATTTTTGCCAAATAAACGAGAAAAGAAAACATTTCAGAGTTTGTAACTTTTACGAATATAAACCGATTTTAAATATTTTAACATTTCTCAAGTCTTCTAAGCGAGGTAAGAAAAAAACATGCTTACTGTACTAAATCATCTCCTATGGTTTAAAAGATATTTGTCTTCAAAAATTACATTTTTGGCCTTGAGCTTTTTGCGATTTTGCCCTATAAATTTTAAAATAAAGTTTCTATTTTCTTCTTTTTAAAATTTAAAATTCTCTATAATTATCTGTGTTTTAAAATAAAGCAATTTTTCAGCTTTTGTATTGAAAAACTTAAAAACTTTTTTAATAAAATACAAAAATAGAGAACTTTTTTGATGATAAACTAAAAGATAAACTTTTTAGTAAAAAGCTTGAAAAATATATACATCACAAATAGTTCCAAAAAGCTTTTTGAAGAGAAGTAAATATTTAAAAAAATATCACATAATCCTAAGCTTTTTAAACTTTCAGAAGGAAAACACTTTTAAGATATAATAACAATAAAAATCATATAAGAAAGCTTTTTAAAATAGATTTTTTAAAATAGATTTTTTCAAAACACAAAAAATGTATTCTTAAAGTACTCTTTAGAAAAGATTAAAAAAACGCACAATTTAAAAAAAGATGCTTTTTATTAAAAAAAGATTTTTCTATGTTTTTAAGTATTATAAAATACTTTTTTAATTTGTAGCTTTTATATTAAAATGGGAAAAAAAACCTCAAAGAGCTTTTTGTAAAAGAATTTCAGAACAGAAATTTTGAGAACAACGCTCAAAAATATCATTTATTGCATAAAGGAGCTCAAAAATAAATAAATAAATAAAAAAGGAGTTCTAAAACTATGTTTAAAATCCTTCTTTTTTATTTTTAAAAAATAAGAAAAAAAGTCTAGTTAGAAAACTTTTCTCTCAGTAATAACTTTTACTTTATTTAACTTTATTGTAAAAAGCACAAGTACAAAAATGTGTAGATTTGATAAAGAAAATAAAAATCTTTAAAAAAATTCTTTCAATATATTTAATCTGTTGTAATTTCTAATTTTAAAACTTCCTTCAAACAC
The DNA here is from genome assembly GCA_932274085.1 of Protocalliphora azurea. Lineage (NCBI taxonomy): Eukaryota > Metazoa > Arthropoda > Insecta > Diptera > Calliphoridae > Protocalliphora > Protocalliphora azurea. The sequence goes on along the minus strand of OW026521.1, from coordinate 24,892,891 downwards.
ATTTTCCTTTTAACTTTCATAACAAAGTTAAGTTCGCTTTTTATTTTTCCCCATAGCAATCTTTACTATAAAAATTGCTTATCTAACAAAAACACCCACTCACCTTTTGTCAGCTCCCATGCCCATGAAAGCTTTGCCATTGCCATCACGACAAGTGCCAAATAATTTTGAAGGTTCACATCTGTTGGCTGGAAAGGCAAAAGGCCATCGTACAGATTCAATAAAATATTCCCAAGCACGCTGATGACTGCAGCCTACTGAAAATATAGACGACAAATATGATGATGATAAAATAGACAAACAATTTTTATTACTACAACGATAACAACAACTCACTTATGATGCCCAACCAACGATTATTGGCAATTTCCTGGCGTGCACAACCAGGCTGTAAAGCATGACCACCATTAGGATAAAAATCAGCATGACCCATGGCTTCAGGATTACCCAAAATGCCACCATCTGTGTGTATAATATCCACAAATTGAGCATCTTTAGGACTCAAACGGCGATTAGAGCTGCCATATTCGAATAAGGGTAAAGCAGGATCAAGACCTTAAGTTGTTTATATTTAATTATTTGTCAATAAAATTAAAAATTATTTCAAGTTTAAACCTGTTATCCTGGGTAACACTATACCCCATTCCTGCAACTGTTTGCCTATAAAACCAGCAACCTCTGCTCCCAAACTAAAACCTATTAAATGGATCTTTTGCACTTGATAACCCTGCTGTAAAAGAAAACGTATAAATCTTGCAACATATCTGGCTGCTATCGGTAAATTATCTACAGCACTAGTGTACCAGGGTACAGCAGTCAAAGGACTCCAATCGATGAGTATGACGTTGTAATTTCCGCTTTTTAAAAATGCTTTTAAAGAAGAAACAAAAAAATAACAAAAAATGCACATGAGAGTTTACATACATACAAATATGCAATTAATTTTCTGTGGGGAATAAAATGTCCTTTAAAACAACACACACACAATTTTAAAGTGCAAGCGTTTGATGTAACTGCGTTTAATGTGTGTGTGTGTTTGTATGCATATTAATAACTTACCATCTTTAACCTCCTGACTACTTTGTTTTTCACCCGTCGCTGATTCAGAGAAGCCATGCAAATAAATTGCCAAAGGATAACTAAAATTGAAATTGCTTTTGCGCAAACGTTTTTCATCACTCAAATATAAATATCGAAATTTAAATGGATTTTTTCTGAAACACAAAAATTAATTAAAAAGCAATTTAATGAAATTGTTTCGAGGAACAATCTCAAAAAAAAAAATATATATATATATAGAAATTCTTTGGTATCAGTGTGAATTTACCTGGTATATAACATAAATTTAATATCATCACGTTCTTTAATTTCACAACAATTGGAACAGTCACCTCTGGGCGTGGGACTATAAAATATGGGAGAACCAGCTGTAAATAAAAATATAAAAAAAAAAATAAAATATGAACTAATTTCTGTAACATGCTGTTAATATTTAGTTGCAAATGGTTAAATATTTTATATTAATAAATATTAAATTAAATTTACATTTAAATTTAATTAATTAAGCAAATAGTTTTTTTTATAGTTTTTGTTTTTAATCAGAATTCTACCCTGAACTTGAACGTAAAATTAGTATTATAAAGTCATTTAACAAATTTAAATTCATAACAAGCCTTGCTAGCATTAATAGAAAATTAAGGGGAAGGTAAACCCAAAGAAATACCTGAAATATGAAAAAATTTTTTATAACAAAATGGCTTGTAAAACTAACACTTGTGAAATGTGAAACTGTGAACTCTGAAACTGTGTGCATCTGAAGCTGACTACTTTTCTATAGAAAAGTTGCTACTACTTTTCTATAGAAAAGTTGCATGTGAAACTGACTACTTTTCTATAGAAAAGTTGCATGTGAAACTGACTACTTTTCTATAGAAAAGTTGCATGTGAAACTGACTACTTTTCTATAGAAAAGTTGCATGTGAAACTGACTACTTTTCTATAGAAAAGTTGCATGTGAAACTGACTACTTTTCTATAGAAAAGTTGCATGTGAAACTGACTACTTTTCTATAGAAAAGTTGCATGTGAAACTGACTACTTTTCTATAGAAAAGTTGCATGTGAAACTGACTACTTTTCTATAGAAAAGTTGCATGTGAAACTGACTACTTTTCTATAGAAAAGTTGCATGTGAAACTGACTACTTTTCTATAGAAAAGTTGCATGTGAAACTGACTACTTTTCTATAGAAAAGTTGCATGTGAAACTGACTACTTTTCTATAGAAAAGTTGCATGTGAAACTGACTACTTTTCTATAGAAAAGTTGCATGTGAAACTGACTACTTTTCTATAGAAAAGTTGCATGTGAAACTGACTACTTTTCTATAGAAAAGTTGCATGTGAAACTGACTACTTTTCTATAGAAAAGTTGCATGTGAAACTGACTACTTTTCTATAGAAAAGTTGCATGTGAAACTGACTACTTTTCTATAGAAAAGTTGCATGTGAAACTGACTACTTTTCTATAGAAAAGTTGCATGTGAAACTGACTACTTTTCTATAGAAAAGTTACATGTGAAACTGACTACTTTTCTATAGAAAAGTTGCATGTGAAACTGACTACTTTTCTATAGAAAAGCTGCATGTGAAACTGACTACTTTTCTATAGAAAAGTTACATATGAAACTGAAACTGACTACTTTTCTATAGAAAAGTTGCATGTGAAACTGACTACTTTTCTATAGAAAAGTTGCATGTGAAACTGACTACTTTTCTATAGAAAAGTTGCATGCGAAACTGACTACTTTTCTATAGAAAAGTTGCATGTGAAACTGACTACTTTTCTATAGAAAAGTTGCATGTGAAACTGACTACTTTTCTATAGAAAAGTTGCATGTGAAACTGACTACTTTTCTATAGAAAAGTTGCATGTGAAACTGACTACTTTTCTATAGAAAAGTTGCATGTGAAACTGACTACTTTTCTATAGAAAAGTTGCATGTGAAACTGACTACTTTTCTATAGAAAAGTTGCATGTGAAACTGACTACTTTTCTATAGAAAAGTTGCATGTGAAACTGACTACTTTTCTATAGAAAAGTTGCATGTGAAACTGACTACTTTTCTATAGAAAAGTTACATGTGAAACTGACTACTTTTCTATAGAAAAGTTGCATGTGAAACTGACTACTTTTCTATAGAAAAGCTGCATGTGAAACTGACTACTTTTCTATAGAAAAGTTACATATGAAACTGAAACTGACTACTTTTCTATAGAAAAGTTGCATGTGAAACTGACTACTTTTCTATAGAAAAGTTGCATGTGAAACTGACTACTTTTCTATAGAAAAGTTGCATGTGAAACTGACTACTTTTCTATAGAAAAGTTGCATGTGAAACTGACTACTTTTCTATAGAAAAGTTGCATGTGAAACTGACTACTTTTCTATAGAAAAGTTGCATGTGAAACTGACTACTTTTCTATAGAAAAGTTGCATGTGAAACTGACTACTTTTCTATAGAAAAGTTGCATGTGAAACTGACTACTTTTCTATAGAAAAGTTGCATGTGAAACTGACTACTTTTCTATAGAAAAGTTGCATGTGAAACTGACTACTTTTCTATAGAAAAGTTGCATGTGAAACTGACTACTTTTCTATAGAAAAGTTGCATGTGAAACCGACTACTTTTCTATAGAAAAGTTGCATGTGAAACTGACTACTTTTCTATAGAAAAGTTACCAGTGAAACTAACTACTTTTCTATAGAAAAGTTGCATGTGAAACTGACTACTTTTCTATAGAAAAATTACCAGTGAAACTAACTACTTTTCTATAGAAAAGTTGCATGTGAAACTGACTACTTTTCTATAGAAAAGTTACCAGTGAAACTAACTACTTTTCTATAGAAAAGTTGCATGTGAAACTGACTACTTTTCTATAGAAAAGTTGCATGTGAAACTGACTACTTTTCTATAGAAAAGTTACCAGTGAAACTAACTACTTTTCTATAGAAAAGTTACCAGTGAAACTAACTACTTTTCTATAGAAAAGTTGCATGTGAAACTGACTACTTTTCTATAGAAAAGTTACCAGTGAAACTAACTACTTTTTTATAGAAAAGTTGCATGTGAAACTGACTACTTTTCTATAGAAAAGTTGCATGTGAAACTGACTACTTTTCTATAGAAAAGTTGCATGTGAAACTGACTACTTTTCTATAGAAAAGTTTCATGTGAAATTTTCTTGTGAATTTGCAAAATTTTTATAAGAAAATAGTCAAGTTTTCTTAAAAATTTTTTTCTTTTTCTCTTAGCTTACCTTCTCCAATTAGTCAGCCACTTTAATATTTGAAAAAATACGTTTTCTTCACACATTATATAAAACGTGATTTGAGGATTATTGGTAGTAGTCTTTGTAGTAATAACGACAACTATACAATTATCAATTTTGTTTTTATCTTTAAATTCATTGCAGTTTAACGACAAATAAAAAATAGTCTATCAAATACGCAACAACAATTTTAATGTCTCAAATCATCAATATAAATTCATAAAAAAGAAAAAAACTGTAAAAATCATTAATATTGTGTAGAACATTAATAAAAAAGTAAAAAAAAAAACGTATTCAATGTTAGCTTTGTTTTTGCCATTAGTTTGTTTTTTATACATATAATTTGTTTAAATCATATTTTATTAATATTTGGTGAAATACTTGTATTGCTTTTTTCTCTCTATCTCACATATATGAGCATTTCTTAAAGGCAAATATTTTTGTATTTAAATATATAAATATTTAGCAAAATACTAAATATTTTTTTAAAACTATATCATGGCATTTTGTTTAATGTATTTTGTTTTTTGTATTATTGTTTACAGCTTTTGTTAATAATATTATCTGCAAAAAAAAAACAAACAAAACAAATAGTAATAATAAATAAATGCGGAAATAAAAGTTTTGTTTGCCCAAAAGTTGTATGTGGAAGGTATTTTAGCCGGTTACTGTTTATTAAGTTAACACTTTTATAGTTGAAATATTTAAGTATTAATACTATTTGTATTAATTAATACATAATATATAAATGAGGGCAACATGCTGCTGAGATTCTTTATTTTTTAATTAACAAAATAAAAGTTCACGTGGTGTTTAGTAAATTGAGTTTGTTTTAACTTTAATGAAAATAATAAGATTTTCTGTTTAAGGAATATAAGTAGCTAGTTTTTAGCTCATTAACTTAATTAAAAGCACTTGTAGGTAAATAAAGAAATACGTATAATTGTTTTTAAAATTTTTAAATAAATTTAAAGAAAAATTTTCAAATTTGAGCTATTTCACAGCAAAAACTTTACTTACTTAATAAGTTAGCAAGTAATATTGCAGAAAGATAGCAACTACTTACTTTTGGACTGAATAGCTACTTAGTTTTGTTCGAGTTGTCCAAAAATTCACTTGTTATTAATCAGCTAAAAAAAAAAAGGTGAAATGTTGGTACACGCAGAGAAAAAACATGGTTACAGCATGATCACTACAATAATATTATGTTCTCATTGTTAATTTTATTGAATTTTAATAACTCTGTGTTCATGATACAAATGATTTTGATTCAATTTTGTCATTAAATGTTTACACTCAATAAGAATTTTAATATGATTGACTACCAAAGTTATATGTTTTTAAATATTTTTACCAGAAACAAAATTTTGTTAATATGAAACATATCATTCATAACTTCTACAACCATTAAATATTTGCAGTCTTTTCCCTTGTTCTTAAACCATATTCTGTTTTTAAACCATATTGCTATTATTATTCCTATAACAATAAAATGTTCAAAATAAGTACAATGCTTATCATTTTCACAAACTTAGTGGAAAACTTCAATATATATATATATAAAATTTTTCAATAAAAATAATAATTTTTATTAATATATGATAAGATGGAATAATAATCTGACAAAATGAAATAATAATATGATAAGATTGGATATGCTAACATCAGCTAAAAATATGATAAAATTGGTTCAAAATTCGACAATGTGGTATAATAATATAATAAGATTGTTCAATTAAATGTAAAACTATAATCGTAACATGAAAAAAACAAACCATAAAATCGGATACAATTTGACAAAGTGGCATCATAATTTTTCTTTTTTACTGTGATCATGTGTTCCAATCATAATATGTTGCTCTTAGATTATGGTCACTGCAACTATATTTTTTCTATGCATGTAGTTATTTTTTAACTTTTCGAATGCTCAAAATTTAGTTTGCTAAAAATATAAGATATAAATAAGCAATTACTGAAGTCATTACCAGTAATATCTTAATCGGCTTTTCATAATAATATCATTTGAAATGTCAAAACTATCTGCTACTTAAAGTGTGTAATAAAGTATTACTCATTATTCAAATTCAACAAGTTTTTGCTAGGTTATAAATCTCAGAAACTAAGTATAAATTAAATAGCTAAATTTGTGTTTAAAAATCATAAAAAAAATGCAATAATATTTTCTGTCATTAACAAAAGCTACTAAAAGGTAGATCACGTTTTTTATAACGTGTGAAGAAAACGTTATTGGAGACATTAAACTAAGAGAGAGGGTTACCTAACTGCCAGTTCATTAAGGAGGTCAAGGTCAATACCCCATAACTGTACTGGACATATAATTAACTTTCGAACCCTTAACTACATCCTAACAATTTAATATTTTTTGAGTCTGCTGTACAGAGAAAAAATTGTTGCCTAACATTTTTCAATTAACACTATTTTCTGATTATGTATTAAAATTTAATTTAAACATTAATTGATTCAAACAATTGTTTAATTGGTTGTAAATTCCTTTGAAAAATAAACAAAAATATTGACATTTGTTTAAATTTATAGATCAAATATAAGTAAAACTATTTAAAAAATACAAAAAAATTTCTTTATATTTTGCATATACCTACAGTGACTATCATTGATATTCGATTTTTTGTTTCAAACTAATTTAAGCAAAAATTTATCAAGAAAATTATAAAGAAAATTGATGTTTATATCAAGGTAAGTATTTATTGAAATCAAGATAAACTTTTTTTTCAGGATTAGTATTATGAATCAAAATACATAAAAGAAATAAAAATATAAAAATTTAAAAATAATCAGACTTCATTAATATTCGGGTTTAAATCACATTTAATTATAAGATAACAAAAAGTTTTTTTTTAATAACAAGTATTTGGTGGGAAAGCCTTTGTGTTTCGGGTCGTTGTCCTGATATGATTTAAATGTTGATGAAATCCTAATTTTTTTCTGCTGATTGCTTCAAACTGTTCTTCAAATTGTTCAAATATTGTTCCTTGTTCATTGTTCCTTCGATAACCAGATTTCCGACACCTTTTGTTGAAATGCAGCCCCAAACCATCACGTGTCCACCTACATGTTTTACGCTTGCAGTAATATTCTTCACTTTTAATTCTTCATTTGGCTTCCGCCACACTATTGTTTTACCATCGATTCAAAAAAGATTAAATTTGCTTTCATCGAGGAAAATAACATCTTCTCACCAGTTTACATATTTCTTTATGTGTTTCTTGGCAAATTTTAGACGATGGTTTCTATTCCTCAAATTCACAAAGGGCTTTTAGCAAGCAAAATGCCCATTGAATTCTTGTTTTTTATAATTGATTCTGATATAGACTTACGTAATTCCGCTCTGACTCCATTCACAATTTTAGGAGAACTTAGGGGTGGATTTACCTTGATTTTTCTAACAATAAGGTGCTCGCTTTTCCACTTCTGTTAGCTTTTTTGGCTAACCAGTTTATTTTATGACACCAATTCGGTTCTCAATTTTATATCTTCTTACAATGTCACCAACAGTACTAATTTTCATATTTAGTAATTCTAAAAGCTCAAAAAACAAAATCGAATATCAATTACAGCCACTGTATATTTCCTATAATATCTCTGATTTTTTCACATAATTGTAGAATGATTGAACTTAATTGTAGAATGATTTTAATATTTATGGTACTGATAATTTTCAAAGTAGGTACGTATATATTTTTTATATAATTTTTCTGTGCTTAAGTTCATTAGAGACAATAAACTTGATAACTGATAGAAACTAATTTGTTTTCAGATAATTAAGACAGAGTTGAATTTTTAAGTGTAGAATTTCGCATCTATATTTATATATATTCGGCAACAATTTTTATGGCTCCATTTTCATTTTCAATACCTTTTTCATTTTGAAGAATTATGTCTTTTTTCACAATCAAATATTTGATGTCTAAAAGAATACCACAGAAGAGAAAAATCAGTAACCGCAATTTGATAAATAGAACCCCAATAAAGTAATGACCATCATTTGAAAATATATGTCCCCTTCAGAGCTAAGCCATCATCCTCTGAACTTTTCAAATCTACATATCTCCTAAGGATTATTTTCTACTTTCAGCAAAAATTTTTCACGCATCGGTAATAATAACACTATGTTAATAGAAAATTTTAACAAGCTGGGCACCCCATTGGTAAAGCTAACTCGGTTACGCTGAATCGCGATATTTATGTTTCAACTTAATTATGTAAGTTGCACAAATAATAGAAAATTAGAAATAAAAGCATCATTATTTGCATATAATAAACATTAAATCGTTTGAGTATATGCTTCAAGCATAAACTAAATCAATTTCAGCCCGAATTTTAATTTTTTTGAGAATAAGAATTCATGATTCTACATGCATAGAAAAAATATAGTTGAAGAAATAAAAATGATTTTATGGTTTGTTTTTTCATATTATGATTCTAGTTTTACATATAATTGAACAATCTTACTACATCATTATCACATTGTATCATATTATGATTTGATATTATATAATTATTCTATCTAATTATATTATTATACCATATTGGCATATTATGATTCCATTTTATAATATTATTCATACTATTATTCCATTTTATCATATTGTTATTCCATCTTATCATATATTAAAATAAAACATAGTAATAAAAAATTATTTTTATAATTTTTTATTGAGAATAATAGAGAAAAGTGTTCATTGGCCAAAAAAATATTTACATATCATTCGCTCATTAATTATATTATGAATTGTTTCACTAAGTTTGTAGGATAAGTACTATATATTTATTTGAAACATTTTATTGTCACGGGAATAATATTAAAATGGTTTAAAACATAATATGGTTTAATAACAAGAAAAAATACTGCAAATATTTAATGGTTGTAGAAGTAATGATATTTTTCATATTAATGAATTTAGTTTCTGGTAAAAATATTTAAAAACATATAATTTTTGCAGTCAACCATATTAAAATTTTTATTCAGGGTAAACATTAAATGACAAAATTTAAACAAAAACTTTGTTATCATGAATACAGAGATTAAAATTCCAGAAAATTAACAATGAGAACATAATTTTGTTGTCATGATAATGCTATCCATGGTTTTCTTAATTGTTTATTTTGTTTAAATATAACAACTAAATCATTAAGTTTAAGCAAAAAACACTTAATTATCCTAATCCCTCTTTTAGCCTTTTAAGGTGAAATATCTCAAAACCGAGCACTAACTTTTAAAAATGATTAACGCCATTAAATTTAACGTCATCGATTTAGTTTTACTCAATGGATTAAAAAAAATATATTTTAATACTTTTGGTTACTTTCTTCAAAAATTTGGTTATAAAAAATATTTTTTCTTGGCAACTCTGTTTGTTATCTAAATCTTTTTGCTTTAATTGATTAAAACTTAAGCCAAATTCATACTACGCTAATATTTAGCCATTTTTTGCAAATATTTAATTTGCGTAATGTGAACACGAAACACTTTTACGATTCAAACAAACAAAACTATTTGCCCTTAACTAAAAATTCCGCTAGTGTGAACATTGTGTGAACACAAGTTGTAAAATATTTGCCACTATTTTGAACAAATTTTTGTTTGATCTTACAAAATAAATGTAAGACCAAACAATGGCAAACAACAGCTGATGCGGTGGACGATTTAAGTTGGAAAAATTGCTATTTTTTATTCGTGTGTATAAGTAAGTGTCAATTATTTATAAAAAATTTTAAATACATATTTTTTAAAGTAACTTTTATTAATGTGCATATTAAATTTTATATTAGTTCGTATTTCCTTTATTATCTAAATATTTTACTTTGTAAATTTTATAAATATTTATAACTAAAATAAATAGAATTTTCCCTTTACATTAAATAAAAATGCTACTAAAATTTTTTGCGCCAACCTAATTTAAACTTTTTAGTTTATTAAGCGATTATGTACATTTTAAATATAATTTTTAAAACCAAAGTTCAACGAAGGTGAATATTTGAGCTAAATTTAATTTTGGTTTCCCTGAGTGATCGAAGATGGACGGATATAGATAGATGGTTTTAGAATCTCACGAGAACTCAGAATATACATGTATATTTTATGGGGCCTTAGATGAATATTTCTATATGCTAAACTCAATATATTAGATAAAAGTTCAAATTTGCATAAATATGAATATAAATTTAAAAAAATATAAGTTGCTGCCCAGCAAAAACTTTGCTTTCCTGGTATGCTAGCAGGTATAATTGGAAACAAAAATAAACTACTTATTTTTGCCTGAATAACTAGTTATTTTTGTTCGAGTTGTCCACAAATTCATGTAGTTATTTTTTGACTCTAGGGGTACTCAAAAATATGTACCGAAACGAAAACAAAAATAAAAAAAACAAAAAAAAAATTGCCGTCAGTGAGACTCGAACTTGGATACAAACTAACAATTCGTTTTTAGTGATTAACGTCTTACTCAGTACACCATCTCGCACACAGCATCCTGAGCGACAAAAGCTCTATTTAGTTTAAAATATATTTTTAGATATTTTGTTATAAAAAACTGTCAGCTTCAGAATGGGGTTGAACCAACAACCTTCTGGTTGTTAATCCGGCGCTCTAGACAACTCGTCCACGTGATTGCAGTATTACTGTGCTATTATACTATTGAGTACTTATTAATGTAATACAGAGTAGGCAAATAATAATGACGTCTCATTACCAAGAAACTACTTTAATAGGTAGTTGTCATAACCGAAAACCAAAAAGTTTTTGCTGGGTGATTACAAAAAATGTAAAAATTAAAAAAATGATTCATTTTCATAACTATGTTCCTTAAAACATGACTTTAATTTTTTTTAATTTATTTTAGCTAAAGTCTTTAATAAATTGTTGAAAAATACAATTAGGGGATTCACATAGTATCATAAAATCATATGTCCTATAATATCATGAAAAAATACAACTGTTGTGAACAACCATTCATAATTTATTGAGCTATTTAAAATAAGTGAAAAACAAAAATTTTTTTTTATGCGAAAAAGTACATTTTTTTCTTCTTTTTGTATAAAATCATCTCTGCTGATTAATGGCCTGTTCCACGATGTCGAACGAAAAATTCTTTCTATAAATTGTATGGGAAACAATAAACAAAATCTGAAATTTATTTGTTGTTTTCCATATAAATTGTCGAAACGAATTTTTCGTTCGACATCCTGGGAAAGGCCGTAAATACACAAGACACAATAAACAAAGTTTTATTATTTTAAGGTACTTTTTGTTTGAAAAGCAACAACTATATTTTTAAACCACAGAGAAATTCCATTTTAAATTTAAAAAAAATTTACCAATTTAGATAAAATTTGGTACATGTATAGAGGAGGCTACAGAGGCATGTAAAATGAATTTTTCTCATTTTTATTTTGAAAACTGTAGCAACTCTCTAGCTTTGAAAGTGATTAACATATTTATTCAAATAGCCATAACTTTTTTTTTGCATAAAAGATATCAAAATATTTTTTTTTTTTTTTTTTTTTTTTGCAGTGGATTTGTCAAAGCTTGTATTTCAATTTACCATATAAAAATTTTGAAAATATTTTTTTTTAACATATTTTTTTATAAGAATTTTCTTTAGTAACGTGTGTCTAAAAAAGTTCATCTTTAATTTTTTTTATATATTTTTTATTATTATTTTTTTTTTTTTATTTTATATTATTTTAATTTTAAAATGGAAATACATTATTGTAAAATTTTAGAATATTTTGATAATATGACATGATAACCCACTTTGTGAATCCCCTAAATATTTTATAAATATTTTTAAATACTTTAACACATATGGTATTATTAAAATTTTAGAAATTGTTCCCGGGAAAATGTATTCGTTCTACAGCTACAACATTTTCAGTTGTATTAGAGAAATGTATACTTTATAAAATTCCATTTATTTTTTAGAAATTTCAAATTATATTTCATAAATTTCTAATTACATTTCAGAAATTTCTAATTATACCATAGAAATTTCTAATTACGTTTCAGAAATTTCTATATGTAGTTTAGACTTTTCTAATTGTATTTTAGAAAATTCTAATTGTAATTTAGAAATTTCCATACGTATTTCAATATTTTCTAATTTTATTTCCGAAATTTCTACTTTTATTTCATAAATTTCTAATTGTATTTAAAAATTTTTCTATAGAAAATATAAGTATAATTTTCTGAAATACAATTGAAAATTTCGGAAATACAATTTGAAAATATTGAAATACAAAAGGAAATTTACGATATAAAATTATTAAATTTTGAAATACAAATGAAAATTTCTAAATTACAATTAGAATTTTCTGAACTACAAATAGAATATTTTGAATTACAAATAGAAATTTTGGAAATGTAATTAAAAATTTCTGAAATATAAATAAAAATTTCTGAAACATAATTATAAAATTTTCAAACATAATAAGAAATTTCTGAAATATAAATAAAAATTTCTGAAATATAATTATAAAATTTTCAAATATAGTAAGAAATTTCTGAAATACAAAAAGAAGTTTAAGAAATATATACGGAAATTGCTGAAATATAAATAGAAATTTCTGAAATATAAATATAAATTTCTGAAATACAAAATAGTCTGTACTCGCTTTTTTGGAAATTTTCACCTCCATAACTAGTTCATAGCTAGTACCTAACAAAAACAGCCTACTAAATAACGCGTTTTGTAAGCGAAAACAATATAACAAATAGCTTCCCCTTTTGGTTCTATAACTGATGAATTTTGTTCGGGATGTCCAATTGTTTTGGATGATGATTTTATTTACGCTCAAGAAAAAGCATTTTGCTCGATTGAGATTTGAACTCACGTCACCTCACTTATGCTTTTTAGTCTGCCGTCTTTCTTGATACATCACAATCGACTTGTATTTTTATATCTTAAAAAATTGTTCTTCTATAGGGATATAAATTAATATTATTAATTAAAAAATGTATTTGCCTTAGTTGAGAGTTGAAAACTCTTTAATTTTTAATACTTTTATTTTTTGTTAGACATTCTAGACAATTGAGCTACGTAATAACCAAATTAATTTCTAAATACTTATATGTAATATTGTGAGCATGGATTAATGTAATGCATATAGGAAGATGTTACTTACAAAATTGAAAGCTAAGTTTTTTGTGAGTATATATTCTATAAAATTGTTGTAGAACTAGTTCTTTAATCAATGATTTTTGTTCGAAATTGTCACATTCAAAACTAGTTCTATAGAAGCGTTAGAAAACAATTGCAGAACCTGTATTGTTTTATATTTATTCTAATGAGCCATTACGTAAGGCCAGTTTTTAAATCAATGTAATTTTTTTACTCTTTTTTTTTTTTGTTCAAGTTTTTCAAACAATTCTAGGAAGTCATTTGTAAACCAGTAATTAGTTTAGAGAAGTGACATAGAAATTATACAGAATTAGTTCTTAAGCACTAGTTCTCTAAAACATTATTTAAAACCAATTTAGAATCACAATACGATTCTACTCCATGAGTAGCAGAATTAATAGCGACATCACTACTTTTAAGGATATTATTAATAAATCTGAGGTGGTTCTGATAATACCAATTCTAGAACCAATGGTTATGGAACAAGTTCTAAAATTTTTCCTGGGGTTTTTACTATAAAGGATTTTCTTTTATATTGTAACTTAAAAAATATATTGAATGGTACTTTTTTGAAAAAACCATACTTTTTTCTGTATTGTACTTTTTCGAGAAATAGTACTTTTGTAATATATTATTTCAAAATTTAAATTCATTATGAGAGATAAAGATACTTACCCAATAAAAACGTAAATATTCCACATACAGCTGAAGTGGCTGGTAATGTCATGATTTTTCTTTTAAAAGAGAAATCTTCTCCTTAATTTAATTTCTTTAATTTACTTCACTTTTTACCTTATTTAATTTGCACAAAATTGTTGAAAAGTTTAAATGAGTTTTCGTTATTATTACTTTACAATTTTTTAAAGTTTTATTTATTTGACTTTTATATTAAATTTTGTATTAAAATTTTTAAGTTGCAATAAATAGTGAAACTTGTTTTATATAACAAAACTATTTAGATTTTTAGAAATTTTTGGTTGATTTTAAATTGCTAGAAATTATAAAAATTATATTTATTCTCAAAAAAGAAAGAACATCGAAAAAAGTCCTGATACCGAACTTGTGATCCAGAAGTATTGCAAATTCGGATCATTACCTATTAATTTAACATAGGCTTGTTATTGCAAGATGTTCTCTTTATTGCTACTTATTCACTAAGTAGGAAGTCATGATCACGATGTCAAGAAAAAATGTTTTTTTTTTTTTGATATACTTTATTTATCAATTCAAGGAAATTACTTTTAATTTTCTATAAACCAAATATTTCTTATTAAAAAAAATATATGTAACAATATTTTTGATTTTATTAACTATTGATTATTGCTAAGTAATAAATATTTGTAAATTGTCAATGTTTTATATTATAAAAGTTTATCTGTATCGCTTTTTAATAACATTTTTAGATGATTTTTATATGACTTCTTAAGCACAAGAAACACTACATCTTTTGAAACTTTGGAAGTAATGAAAAAATACCTGCTTAAAAATTATTTCTGAATTAATACTAGAACTAGAATGCGAGACAGATAAATATTAAATCCAAAATTATAGAAATTTAAGGTCTTTTCAAAATAATATTTTAATATAAAAATTGTATAAAAATTGATCACTTAAGAAATGGAATTTTGAATTTCTGTAGCAAAAATTTTGCACTATCAGACAGTTGCACAGTAGTTTATTCAAGAGAAGGAAAATATTTCAGTGACAATTATTGAAAAGATATAAAATATTAATTTTATTATTATTATTAATATTATTATTATTATTATTATTATTATTATTATTATTATTATTATTATTAATATTATTATTATTAATATTATTATTATTATTATTATTATTATTATTATTATATTAAAAATGTTTTACCTAAAGATTTTACTACAAATTTAGTTCTTTTTATATTTATTTTAATTATTTTTATTTATTTTTTTTATAGATTAAAAAAAATAGTTCCTTTTTTTACTTTTTTCATTTAAATTCTTCTATTTTTAATTAAAATTTGTGCATTTTTTGTCTTAAAAAATTTTAATTGATTATTATATTTTTATTTTATTATATTTTTTATTTTTTTATTAATTATTATTTTTTTTTTTCTTAATTTTCCAAAAAAAATTTTTTCTCAAGATTCGAAATTCTTTAATTTACACAAAATTCTCAAGCGACCGATACAATACACGTTTAAAATCAAACTGATTGCTATAAAGACTTGCGAAATGACAAAACAAAACAAAAAAATAAAAAACCACGTTGTTGACTGAATAAACTATACAAATATCAAAAAAATTCTACTATAAAATTAAAAAAAAAAATAGCAACTACAATAACAATAAAACAACAATAATAATTATAGTTAACAATAGTTAAAATAGTTAAAATAATAAAAATATTTAGCTTGGCCCTTAGCGAAGAAATCTTAAAGAGGAAACCAACATTTAAGAAATGAAGAAGAACTGTAGACATTTTTTTTTATTATTTGTCAATATAACAAGAAAAAGAACTAATAAATCTTAAAGAATATTTTTTACATAATAAAATACATTATGTTTAACATACGATAATTAAAATTTTATATAAACTACTGAACCGCGCCAAATTTAGTTAAAAAGAAAAACAAAAGACTTAAACAACAAACTTCGTTTCTGTTCATTGATTTTGTTACTCTTTTTCCCTACTCTCTTAAACAATTCTTGCTCTCTTGCTCTTAATTTAAGCTTAATTTAATTATTATGCGTAACGTTTTGTTTAAAAAACAAAATACATAATATTTTAACTAATTAGCAACAAGATTTTACTATTTTGACGTCATTTTTTGGAAGATGTTAAATTAATAAAACAATAAATCTTGTTAAACTAAAAGGAAGTCTTTTTTGTAAATTTATTCTAGAATTTGTTGTTTATGCTAATAATGTAACAGCCGCTCCTTTTTTTAAATAAAAAAATTGTTAAAGGTTATTAAATTCTGTAAGTTATTAGCTAAAGATGTTGCCAAATGTCATTTACAATGTAAGTCATTTAATAAAATAAAATTTAGTATATATATTTTTTTTATATTAAAGTATATTTATTCCATAGTTTTGTCTACTTACTTAATGGAATCTAATTATATAATATTTTAACTAAGTTCAATGACTTTAGCACAATGATTTTGTAACAAATAAATCTATTGTTAAATGACCTTAGATTTTTTCAATTTCGTTTTCATTAACAAAAGATTTTTTTTTTTTTTTTTTTTGATTTTCAAAAATATTTTTTGATTTTTAACACAAGTATTCTTTTAAATAAATTTAAAAGAATAAAATAAAAGTCAAGCACATTCGTTTTAAAAATTTTTATATTTCTAAAAAATTGAATTTTATTTTAATATTTTAATATTTGAAGCATTAAAATTAGTCCCTAAAAAAATTATATTTTACAATTATTGTTATTTTTTTATTAGTACTTTTTATAATCTTGTTAAATGACCTTAGATTTTTGCAATTTCATTTTCATTAACGAAAGACATTTTCATATTCAAAAATATTTAGATTTATTTTAAAATGTCAAACTTTTTTTTGGTTTAAGTTATTTTATTCTTTTGGTTTAAGTTATAATATTCTTTTTAATAGATATTCTATAAATAAAAATCAAGCACATTTGTTTTAAAAATTTTAAATCTCTAACAAATTTAATTTTATTTTAATAATTGAAACATGAAAATTATTTCTTAAAAAATATATATTTGAAAATTATCTTTTTTTATTGATACTCTTTATACTGTACACATAGATGGGTGAGTATTATGGTTTTGTCCATGATACACTTTAATATATATCAATCGACTTAGAATCACTAGAAAAGTCGATTTGACTATGTCCTTCCGTCTGATCATCCATATAAACCTTGGAACCAAAGTCTGTCAGCCGGTCAGACATATGGACGGACAGTATGAATTACAATTCAATACTAAATTACCAAAATTTCTTCTATGAATTTCAAACATCACCATATCAATATAATAACCTTCCCTCTATATGTAGTATTATTGGACATAAAAAATTGCAGACAAACGTACATATTTATTTGGAATCCTACGACTACAACACGAATATTGATGAAGTGTACAGAGTCAAGAAAATATGCAATCCATTCTGGTGGTACACAAACTCAGTTTTGGTACCGTCAAATAGAAACAATAAGGCAGTTTTTTATGGTCTTTCGAACCGGATCACTGTGGAAAATATAATAAAATGTTTATATTCTATTAAATGTTAGACCATCGGGGAATATTACGATAATATTACAAAATTCCACATTCAACATAACTATCTCATAATATTGACCAAATATAGAACTTTTGAAATAAATTTTCATATTTCAAACGTTTTGCGATCATTAATATTTCTAAGGAAGGTGATCTCACGGAGTGCAAAAACTAGAGGGAGTTCACACTCTTAAGCATGATAGACAAAGCAATCGCAAACAATATCAACATGAGACTCCCTCGACAAAGAGTTTCGTTGAGAACCGGCTGGATTCAGAGCTCAAAAATCCTGTTTGTATACATAAACATCCTCCGCATAATAATTATATGATATACCTGGTCTTCATCGACTTTGAAAAAGTTTTCGACACACTTTTTCACACTAACATTTGGAAAGCACTCACATGTTATAGGCGTACCTAGGAAAATAATAGGGATTATCCCTACGTTACTCTTTAACGTAGTGCTGGATATTGTCATGAGAAATACAAAGAGCAACAAAAAAAGCATAACATGGGGCTTAGGTGGAAGCCTAGTCGACCTTGACTATGCCGACGACATACGCCTTCTAATACACAGTCACTCTAACATGGTGCAAAGCCTTCAAATGATGGAGACAGAAGCTGCGAGAAGGACTCAGAATGAATATAAATGAGACGAAGTTGGAAGCGTGGAAATCACCACCCATACTGAGATAAAAATTTTCAATTCGTGTGTGAAATCTGTGCTCCTCTATGGCTGTGAAACGTGGAATATGGCTACCAGAGACGTAAACACTTTGCAAGTGTTTAGAAGAAAAATACGGATAATATTAAAAATCTACTGGCAAAACAGAATATCGAACATATACCTCTGGGCACTCAAACATCAAAGCCAAACACATTCCGAAGTTTTGAGAAAGAAATGGCGATGGATTGGCCATGCATTACGTAGCCCACCCGAAGATGTAATCAGCAATGCCATTGCCAGGAATCCGAAGACCAGATTTTAAACTAGACTTTAAAATAGACTATAAGCTATAAATTGGACTATAATCTGGACTATAAACCAGACTATACACTAGACTATGGAATAGATCTTAAAATGTACTGTGAACTAAAATATAGTATAGAAAATAGAATATATACCAAACTAGACTTTAAGCTTGACTACATACTAGACTATAAATTGGACTATAAACTAGATTGTAGACGGGACTTTAAACTAGACTATACGTTAGACTATGGAATAGATCATAAACTGTACTGTGAACTAGAATATAATATAAAAATAGACTATATATAAATATAATATAAAGTTAGACTATATATTGCACTATGACTACAAATTATACTATAAACTAAACCTTAAACTAGATTTTAACCCAGACTGAACTTTAAGCTGGACTATATACTGGACTATAAACTAGACTGTAGACTCGACTTTAAACTGGACTATAAATTAGACTCTAAACTAGATTATATAAATTGAACTCTAAACTAAACTATAAACCCGACTATTAACTAGACTATATACTATAGACTAGACTGTAAACTAGACTATAAATTAGACTCGAAACTAGACCATAAACTAGACTATAAAATAGACTATAAACTAGACTATAGATTAGACTCGAAACTAGACCATAAACTAGACTATAAACTGGACTATAGATTAGACTATAAATTAGATTACAAATCGGACTGTAAACTATACTATAAATTATACTATAAACGAGACTTTAAACTGGTCTAAAAACTAGACTGTGGAATAGACCGAAAACTATATTGTAAACTAGAAAATAGTCTATATAACATTTATAATTTTGTTTTATTAAAAATAATTTTCATTAAATCTACAATTTAAAAACAAGAATTGTCTATTTAATTTCTATCAGCTGGTTTTAATATATATCAAAATGACATTCCTAAAGTAGGCTACTTTATTTATTATGCAATCAACGAAAAATATGATATTCATTTTCAGCTTTATACCAAGTGAGTTAATATAAAGATATTTTTCATTATTCTTCTTCTTTTAATTTATTTTCAATTTAACACATTTTCTAGACAAAATACCGATAAACCTCAGTATTTATATTTAAATGATAGAAATGGATTAAGAGTTAGTAATTTCGATAGAACTAATTTTTAGGCAATTTATATACATGGCTTTGGTGAGGTACCGACCGACAGAGACCAAAGTTGTCAGCAAATAAAAAATTGTTAGTAATCTTTTGATCTCAATATTAATTAAATTGTATAATAAGATTTATATCCCTTTTTAAGCTTTTCTCAGAGGCAGACATACTATTGAAAAAATAAAAATTAGTTACAACTACTCTATATTAAACCAGCGACATATATAACATTTTTATTTAAAACTTAGGACTCTTTTCTATAAAAAGTAAATAAATTTCGTCTGGCAAAACTGTATTGGAAATGACAAATAAATTTAGAATTTATTTATAAAAAGATAGATATGTAATTCATTTTTGCGATATTAATATAGTTTTCAAAGTATTTTAATGAATACTGGTAGTTTCCCTGCCAGCATTTGAAAGAAAGTTTTCTCATCCATCCTCTTAAAGGTGTCTTTTTTGATACTCTTGGGTATTAAGGAATAGAAAGTACACAAATTTGCAATAACAAAACACATTAGTATTGAATTTTGATCTAAAAAACTTTACTTGGGCGACTGTTTCATTCCAGAGCAAAGATAAAGAACAAGTACGATATATTTTTGCTCAATAAATGTATAACTTTAAAAGTTATCAATGTTTTTGCTTATAGTGTTGAATAAAAAATGTGTTGATATAAAAAATTTTTAATTTTTAATTAGAGATTTTTGTTAATAAATATTTCATATTTAATTTAAAATTATAGTTAGTTATTAATTTAGTTTAGAGTTATAGTGAGTTATTTATTACAGTGTGTTTAAATATAAGGTAAGCATTTTGCTCAATTATAATTAGAAATATTTATATTTATTTATAAAATTTTATTTATTTTATAATTAGAAATATTCCAACTGCATTCAAAACATGTTTATTATATAAAAGCGCTTATATTTCGATACTTCTTTGTTGTACTTTTTTACACTTCTAAATGATAATATTTCGACACCCAAAGAATGCACTAAATAGTGTCATTCAAAAAGTAATAAAACTGCGGTACATTTCTTTCCAAACGGTGACTCTTCTTGAATAAGAAAATTATACTATATTCGACTGTTATAACTACATGAGGTATCGCTTAAATTTCGATAGAAAATATTGGCAAGATTTGTGATTTTCATCTATTAAACTTTCTCTGTGCTTCTATTTTAAATTAAACACAAACAACTCTTCATATTCACACTTTATATTTATTTATTTACAAAATTTTACAAACATCACAAAATAATACTATATAAAAAGAACATTTTTGATGATATTAAGAGTCAACTCTATTTAACTTAAACTCCCTCTTCTTTCTTATCCCGTCCTGTCTATACCCTGCGCTCAAATCTAAACTAACGTTTCTATCTAACAAAACTCCTTGATCCTCTCTTCTCTTTAACTCCAGTTCCTGTATTAAATACACGTGTAATTTTTTGTTAATTTGTGAAATCCTTTGTTAGTTTTGAATGTATTTCAAATATTTGGTCAAATACTACAAGATCATTTTTCTGAACTAAGGCCCTCCTCTATAACTTTCGCATAAATTTCAATTCCATTCTATTAGTAGTTTAAGAGATACAGATTTATTACCAAGACAACCAAAAATATGCAAAATCATATTTTTTCTTGGGCTTCTATGAATCAAACTGTTAGTTATTTAAAAGTTTCAGACAATTTTAAAGATTTTGGCATTGATTTGTTATAGCATGTTTTTGCATATTTTGGTCATAACTGCATGTTTTTGCATATTTTGTTTATAACTGCATATTTTTACATATTTTGGACTTAGCAGCATATTTTATCATATTTTCATAAAAGATATTTATTTTAGAGCATATTTTAGTAACTTAAATGACATATTTTTGCATATTTTATACTTAAGGGCATAATTTTGCATATATTACTTTAAAGATCATAATTTTTAATATTTTACATATTTTGCATATTTTGCGCCTAATAGAATTTTTTACAGAATTTGTCATTAGTGAAAATTTCTTTTTACTATCAAATACGTTTTTCAAATCCGATCCCCTAATAATTTTCACCTTATAGATTAACAGAAATTTTGTAATTTCTTGATACAATGTATTCATTTTTAATATTTTTTAGTGCAATAAGAAAATAGTCTTTAGCAATTGCTAATAAAAATCAAATTATTTTTAGTACGAATAGTAGATAATTTCAAATTTAGCCAGAAAAAATAATACTTTAAGAGCATATTTTTTTAGTTTTAAGAGCATATTTTTTACGATTTTAAAATAATTTTTTATGCGTATAAAGCACTTTTTTGTAGCATATTTTTGGTTGCCCCGTTTATTAACAACAATCGGACGCACGGTGCTAAGTAAAGATTTTTTAAATTGTTCACATTTTTTTCCTTGTTAAAAGACCTATAATTAAAAATAATAATAATAATAATAATAATAATAATAATAATAATAATAATAAGAATAATAGTAATAATAATAATAAAAAACTAAAATATTTAAATACTTAACTACCTTAGTTTATAGCAATATTCTCTATAATATAAAACATTAAGATACATTGAAAATATGTTTACTCAAATTTTCAAAAATTTGTGATCTTTTCTATATACTATATACTTGCTACTAATTTTACAGAAAACGCTAATTGCTACCACTAATTTTGTGAGTCATTTTTTAATAAATAACATATATTTAGTTTAAAATCGTTACTCCCTTCTTCAAATTATTAAAAACAATATAATATATCTTTTTATCTACAATGTCACACACCAAAAATAACCCTTTATAAACTTGTTCACCATAAAAAAATATACAAAAATTTAATTATAGTTTTTAATAAAATCCACTACTTAGTTTGACATTTCAATATAAACTCTATGTTTTAATTAATGGTTTAAATAATTTTTGCAGTTACTATTAATTTTTAAAGAACTTAAACTTTATTTAAAAAGCTACAGTAAAGGTTTAAGTTAAAGCTGAAAAAAAAATTAAATTCAATACTTTGCAATACAAAACAGCCTATTGAAAAATAGTTATAATATTTTAATTGTTATGTTAAGGTCTTTTCATATAAAATTATTTAATTACGCTAAAACGTCATATATTTTATTGAACTTGCATTTAAAACTGGTTTCATAACTATTAAAATTATATGAAAAATTATAAATTATTTATAGTTTTTCCTTTTAATTTATTATAACACTTTTATTGTTTATTTATGGCTGAAAATCTAAAAACTATTTTACTTTTATATTCTACAAACAGTTATTTACTTTAAGTTTATTTAAAAATTTTAATTTATTTAAGTATTAAAATATTTATTTTTCTAAATAAAGAAAAATCTAAAATTGTCATAGAGACTTGTAAAAAGTAACACTTTTGTGCAAACGTGCTAACAAGTAAGACCTTAACTCCAGCTCAAGTGTATGATTACAATAATTTGAAAAAATATATTTTTTACACAATTAAATTATCTTTTATTGTTTGCTAATTTAATATCAATATTTGATTTAAAGATTTTGAACAAGTATTAAAGTTAAAGAACAATAAAAATTCTTTATTTGTTTTGATGAATGAATTAAGTATAAAGAGATGCCAGAATATATGGATTTATAAAAAGTATTAAAGAAATATAGCTATAGTACAGACAGAGTAATAGCAATACTTACACCATAGCAAAACAATAGAAATAAAAATAGCATAACAATAAAAATTTTAAAAACAGCAGTAGAAAAGCTATAAAAATAGCATTTGTAAAAATAGCATTGGAAAAAACTAGCAATATAATCGCTATGGCAATAGCAAAATAATATTATTAAAAACACTATAAAAATATCTATAACAAAGCAATAGTATAATATTATTTGCAAAATAATACCAGTAGTATCAACAAAACAATAGCTGTAGAATAGAAATAACTATAAAAGAAATTAGCAATACCACAAAAATAAAATGATAGCATAAAAATAGAATTTAATAAATAGCCATTACTTTTGCAAAAGCAAATCTATGGGCATGGCAAAATTGTAGTATAAAAATAGCTATGAAATTGCTATGACAATAGCCAAACAAGAGCATTCACAAAACTATATATTAATAGTAAAATAATTGAAATATTTAATAAGACTACGTTTATAGCAAAATAATAGTATTAAAAAGATTATAAAAATAGCAAAAATAAAACAAAAGCCATAGTAGTAAAATATTAAATGAGAAATAATACCAATAGAAACATAATTGCTATAGTAAAATCATTAAAATAGTTAAGCAATAGTAGATCTATAACAAACCAATAGCTATAAAATAGAAATAAGTATAAAAAATATTAACAATAGCAACACAAAAATATCATAGCATGCGAATGAAATTAAAAAATAGAAAAATATGGCATAACAAGACGATGTTAGTAGTAAAAAATAAATAGTAATAACAAGACTAGAGCAATAGCAAAATGATAACAATAGCAATAGCAAATGATAGCATGGCATGACAATAGTAAGATTATGCAAATAGCGAAATGATAGCAATATTTGAGCAATTGATATTAATAGAAATACTAAAATCTTTCAAAACTATAGTAATAGCAAAAAAATTATCACTACTATAATAATAGCAACAACAATAGCAAAACAATAACAATGGTAAAAAAACAATAGAGAAATTGTAATCGAAATAGCAAGACAATAGCAAAAGCATAAAGAAAATAGCAGAGGAAATAATGCACTAGCAATAGCAAAACTTTAGCAATTACATAGCATATCA
This sequence comes from Protocalliphora azurea, assembly GCA_932274085.1. Taxonomy (NCBI): domain Eukaryota; kingdom Metazoa; phylum Arthropoda; class Insecta; order Diptera; family Calliphoridae; genus Protocalliphora; species Protocalliphora azurea. The sequence continues at coordinate 24,868,271 of OW026521.1, read as the reverse complement.
GAAAAAAAAACTATAGCAATAATAAAACAATATCAGAGCTGGTATTATCAAAACAGTAGCAAACTTATAGTAATAAAAAATTTATAGCCATAAAATAATAACGATATTAAAGTTATAGCAGAAGCAATTTAGTGAATAATACGTTTATGAATTTTCCCATAATCAAAATATAACAAAATATAACACATTAGCAGTAGCATGACAAAAATAAAGCAATTCCAAAACAGTAGCAAAGCTATAGCAATAGCAAAAATATAGAAAAATTATATGGATATCAAAATTATATTAGTAGCAATACATTAAATTGTTTTTCTATAATATTTTTTTTCTTTTCAGCATTAGAAAAACAATAGCAGAACAATTGAAGTAGCAAAAATATAGCAATTTTAAATCAGCGGCAAAATTATGACTAAAACAAAACTGTAGCAAAAAATAAATAACTATAACGACATTATAGCCAAAACAACAGCAAAATACTAACTATAACAAAATTATAAGCAGTAGCAATGTAGTAAATAATATTTTAATGAATTTTCCCACACTCAAATTATAACAAAAAAAGCAGTTTCAAAACAATAGCAAAGCTATAGCAAAAGTAAAAATATAGCAGTTATAATCGCAATAACAAGACAATAGCAAATGCAATAAACACAGAAATTTTAATAGCAATAGCAAAGTTATAGCAAATTCAAAACAAATCAAAACTGTAGCAATATCAAAATAGTAACGATAACAAAATTATAGCAATGTAGCGAATAATGTTTTCATATGCACTTCTATATATAAATAATAACAAAATTATAACAATAGAAAAACTATAGGAATTTCTTATTTTAATTTTAAAAAAGCAGCTAAATTATAGCTAAAACAAAACTATACCAAACTAGAGAAAAATCAACAAGAAAAGGATAGCAATAGCGGAATAATTATAAATAACAGTAGAGCAATTGCAATAGCAAAACTATTGCAACTTCAAAACAGTGTCCGAATTATAGCCAAAAAAAAATAATGGCAATAACAAAATAATAACGATAAGAAAATTGTAGCAGCAACAACGAATTGATTAATATTTTTAGGCATTTTTCCATATTTGAAATATAAAAAAAGTTTTGCAAAACTATAGCAATTTCATAAAAGTGGCAAAAATATTTCAAATTCAAAACAGCAATAACATTTTTTGTAAATTTTTTAAATCTTTAGCAATAGCAAAGCTATAAAATTGCAAAAATGAAATGATAATCATATAAAAATTATATTAGTAATAATGAAATAAATAGTATTTATATGATTTTTTTTTTTCTTCTAAAAGTTTTGAAACTCCTCCCTTTCCTTCAAAAATTTTCTCCACCTCTGTCAACTCCCCACCAATTATTGTACTTCTTTTGTTTACTTAATATTTTTACTATTACTACAAGTAATCGCTGGCTACTTATTTTAAATTTTTAATCAATATTAAGTTTTTGTTACCTAAATGGCTACACACGGAACTAAGTAAATTGTCTTTGTTTAATCGCCCTAGCATTTGTACGCAATCAATTATTCACCACCCATGATAAAGAAAAAGCATTTTGCATAAATAGATTAAACATGATTTTACAAAAGCACGCGTCTAGATTATAGGAAAATCAGTTTGTGTTTTATTTTAGTGATTTTTTTTTTACTTTGTTATTTAAAACAATAAAATCGGAAGACTATAAAATGGAACATGTACTTGTGATAAGAATAATAATAAGATTTTAAAAATGACAAACGTAAGAGGGAGGAGAAGAAGTTAAATATAGATTTTGAAGTTTTTTTTTTTTTAAGAAAATAATATAAATAAAAGATGGGTGTGATATGTAAATTGTGCATTCATTCAATAAGTAAACGAAAAAACAGTAATAAGTTAATAATAAAATAAATAAATTACAAATAATAACAGAACAGATTTTAAATTAAGGTGGGCGATTTGTTTTATAGTTACTTATATTAAAGACACTCCCGTTAATAATATTTAGTAAAAAAAGTAAAAAAAAATAAACAAACTTTAAACAAATTAAACCTACAACCATAGAATAAGCTTCTAGAATGGAAGGGTAGCAAAGAAATTTTTTCCCTCAATTATATTATTTATAAGCAAAATTAGTTATATTTCAACTAAAATTATTTCAGCAATTTATTATGAAAGGGAAATTTGAAGTAATTATTTTAATATTTCTTATCACTCACGTTCGCCTCTAGGTTCATATCTATGCTATTAATAAATCTATTTTTATACAATATGAAATCAATTTTTATTAATAATTTTTATTATTACATGCATTTATAATTATATTAAAGAAAGTAATTGAAGTTTTTTTCCTTATGCATTAATCATTTAAAGCTTTTGATACTTTCGATTAAGCTGGCATTTACCGCCGAGCAGGCTCAATTTTATGTCGTCCAAATGGTGATCTGCTATTTGTATCCAAATAAAATTTACCACATAAACTTGGGGAAAAATAAAGAAAATATAAAATAAAATACTTATACAAATAAATACTAAAGCTTTTAAGTTTTATCAAAAAAAAAATTTTTTTTTCTTTTTTTAAAAAAAAAATTTAAATAATAAAACTATAAAATATTATACACAGATTTAATTTTTTTTTAATAGTTTTTTATAATTTTATAACTTATATAATTTTTTATAATTCTTATAAAGCTTTTAATCCAAAATCTTTTAAAAAATATATTAAAAAAAGAAACAACTAAAACTATTATTTTAATAAAATTTTAATACTAATAAATGTTTTAAATGTAATTAAATGTTATTAAATGTATTTATGTTTTAATGTTTTAAATGTATTAAAAAAAACTTTTTCTAAATATCCTTAAAAAAATTAATTTTTAATTAAAATTCTTTAAAGCTTCTTCATTTAACCAATAAATCATATTCAGTTAAATACCTTACAAAAAGCTCATATAGGACAAACATATTAAAAAAGCTTTAAAGGCATATTTTATCATGCTTCAATGTAAAACAAACTATTATGCTGCAAAAGCTTTTTTTGTAGATAGAGTACTTTTTATAAAAACAAGCTTTTACATAGTTTGCAATATGAGCTTCTATAATAAGCTGAAAAACTATGTAAACAATATTTCATTAGATTGAAAAAGTTTTAAATAAAACAACTTGAAAAAACTGTTAAATAAAAAAAAAGTTATAAAAAGCTTAAAATTTAAAGCTAGAAAAAGGATGTCTAAAAATCTAAATACTCATATAAAAATCTTTCAAAGGGTTTAAAGAAGCTTAAAAGCCATTAACAAATATCTAGATATAATTAAAGTAAAAAGTTTCAAATAGTATGTTTTCAGACGAAAAAAATTTAACTTAATTTGAAAAGCTTTAAAAAGCATTGATTAAAAATTAAAAATATTGTAAAATAGAATTGTTTAAAAAAGGCTTTTATTACAATATTTATAATTTATAATTTGCTTTTAAGAAAAAGCTTGAATATGATTTATAAAAATAAAAATATTTTGTCATAAACGAAAATCAAAAATTAAAAACATATTTGAATTGAATCTAAAATTTTATTGAAAAGCTTCAAAACACTATAACACTAAACTTGAAAATCTTGAAAAAGTTTAATATTAAATATTTAAAAAATAAAAATAATAAAGAAAAAAACTTTAAAATATATAAAATGAAAAAAAATATTTTGAAAATGTTTTTTTGAAAAAAAGATTAAAAGTTTTTGAAATTTTGAGAATATGATATAAAAAATTTTCATAAAAGAAATATAAAAAGTTGATATAAAAATTCAAAAAGGCTTTTATACAAAATTTCAAAAGCTTTTATACGAGTAGAAAGTTAAAAAAATTTGACTCTAAAGTTTTTAAAAATTTTCAGAAAATTAGTATAAAAAGGTTTTATAAAAATAATAAAAAAATCTTTTTATAAAAACAAAAATCATAATAATAAGCTTTTTTAAAGCGATTCAAAAAGCTTTTCATAAATTTTTAAAGGGGTTAAAATAAAAAACTTTTTCTAATTTTATAAAAAGCTTTTACAAAATGTTTTAATTTTTTGAAAGAACATTTATTAAGGGTTTAAAAATATTTACAAAACGTTTAAAGTAACTTTTTAAAGCTACTTTGGGAAAAACTTCATTGTTTTTTACAAAATTCGGAGAATTATTACAAAGTAAATCAAAAATTTTGTAGATTTTATAAAACAATGTTCATAAAATAAATAAATGTTTATAAAAGCTTTTTATAAGTAACTTAAAAAGTTTATAAGAACTTTTATTAAGGGTTCAGCAAGAAATTTATAAAATATAAGAAAAATCTTTTTATAAAAAGTTCGGAAAACTTTTACAAAATGCTTTAAAAAATTCGTGAAAACTTTTATTAAGGGTTAACAAAATTTTTAAAAAAATTTTTTTTCGAAAAAGTTTTGAAAAGCTTTCTATAAAATTTCAAAAAATTTACAAAATGCTGTCAAAATTTTATAGAAATCTTTAAATAAGGTTTAAAAAAATTGCAAAATGTTTGCTTTAAAAAAAATTCGGAAACTAGTGCAAAAGTTCGTAGGAACTTCTATTAAGGTTTTAACAAAAATTATAAAAAATATTTAAAAAAGCTTTTAACAAAAACTTCAGAAAAATATTACAAAGTAATTCAAAATTTTCGTAAAACTTTTATGAAGAGATTAACAAAAATTTAACAAAATGTTTGAAAAAACTTTTTTATAAAAAGTTCGGAAAACTTTTACAAAATGCTTTAAAAACTTTGTAAAAAATTTTTTAAGGGTTAACAAAAGAGGTAAGAGTTACAAAATACTTCAAAAAGCTTGTAAGAACTTTTATTTATGTTTTTAAAGAAATTTTACAAAATGTTTGAAAAAGTTTTTTTTATAAAAAGTTCGGAAAAACTTTTTGAAAAAGTTTTTAAAAATGTTCTTTATTTAAAAGCTATTACATGTTCGCAAAAATTTTTTAAAAATATCATCAAAAATTTCGAAAATGATTTTATGAACAGCATTTATTAACTAAACTTTTACAATATGTTTGAAATGGCTTTTTAAAAAAGTTCAAAAAAACTTTTATAGAAAGTTTAAACTTTAAAAAAAAATATTTGTACAATTTTATGAAAAAGCTTTGATAAAGAATTGGGAAGAGCTTTTATAGAAAGAACGAAAAAGCGAAAAAATGTAAACGTTTTTGAAAAGAGGCTGAAAAAACGTTAAGTTAAGTACTGATAAAAATTTTATAGCAGTTTTGACAAAAAAAAAAAAACTTATGCAAAATATAAAATATCTGGTTACAAAAATTTCTAAATAAAAAGTTCTAAGAGCTTGAAATATTTTAGTAAAGTCTGGAAATAAATAATTTTTAAAAACAAATATTAAAAATTTTTTCTTTAGACACAAAAAATTCTATTTAAAAATTTGATTTTTGTGGTCATAGAAATAGTGTTGTAGAAGAGACTTCAAAATATATTAAAAATTTTATAGTACAATTTATAGTCTAGTTTATAGTCCATTTTATATAGTATATTTTATGGTCTAGTTCAAAGTCTAGTCTATAGTGTAGTTTATGGTCAAGATTCGAGTCTAATTTATAGTCTAGTTTACAGTAGTTCAGTTTAGAGTCTAGTTTATAGTCTAGTTTAGAGCCTAATTTATAGTCTACTTTATAGTCTAGTTTATAATTTAGTTTAGAGTCTAATTTATAGCTTAGTTTAAAGTCTAGACCACAGTCTAGTTTATAGTCCACTTTATAGTTCAGTATATATTCTAGCTTAAAATCTAATCTGGGTTACAATCTAGTTTAAAGTTTAGTTTATAGTCTAGTTTAAAGTCTAGTCTACAGTCTACTTTATAGTGCAAAATATAGTCTACTTAAAGTATAGTCTGGTTTATAGTCTATTTTATATATTATATTATAGTTCACAGTACAGTTTATGATCTACTCCATAGTCTAGTGTATAGTCTAATGTATAGTCTAGTTTAAAGTCTAGTCTACAATCTAGTTTATAGTACAATTTACAGACTAGTATATAGTCTAACTTAAAGTCTAATCTGGTTTATAGTGTATTTTCTATACTATATTATAGTTCACAGTATGGTCTATTCCATAGTCTAGTGTACAGTCTAGTTTAGAGTCCAGATTATAGTCCAATTTATAGTCTATTTTATAGTCTAGTTTAAAGTCTAGTCTACAGTCTACTTTAGAGACCAGTATATAGTATAGACTAAAGTCTGGTCTAATTTATAGTTTATATTCTATACTATATATTCTAGTTTACAGTACGTTTTATAGTTTATTCCCCAGTCTTGCTTAAAGTTTAGTCTACAGTCTAGTTTATAGCCCACTTTATATTTCAGTATATAGTCTAGCTTAAAGTCTAATATAGTTTACAGTCTATATTTTTTACTATATTATAGTTCACAGTACACTTTATAGTATATTCCATAGTCTAACGTATAGTCTAGTTTATAGTCCAGATTATAGTCCAATTTATAGTCTATTTTATAGTCTAGTTTAATGTCTAGTTTATAATCTAGTTTATAATCAAATTTATATAGTTATAGCTTGGAGTCAAATTTATAGTCTACTTTATAGCCTAATTTAAAGTGTAGTTTATAGTCTAGTTTATAGTCCATTTTGTAGTCTAGTCTATAGTCTAGTTTATAGTCTAGTCTATATTCTTGTAGTTTATAGTATATTTTGTAGTCTAGTCTATAGTCTAGTTTACAGTCTAGTCTATATTCTTGTTTATAGTCAATTCTATTGAAGATCGCAATATACAATTACCCAAAAAAAAATTTATATAATTTGCATAAATCTGAAAAAGCTGAAAATGTCATGCTTTCAGAAGAAGCTGATTTTTTTATAATTTTTGATCTAAACTGTTTTAAAATTGTTTAGTTATTTTATTAAAATGATATCACGATTTTTTACATTTTTTAAATATATATATATATATATATTCCCATTATATTACGATATGATGTCATAAAATTTAAATATTAGTTCATTATATAAATAGCAGAGTATTTAACCATCATATTTACAAAAAAAAAAAAAAAATATTGATTTTAAATTGTTAACAACCAAGAAAACATTCATATCATATATAGAAAATATTCAAATCATATTCATATACTATCAAGTATGTCACACAATACAAATTCGCACACGAAAGCGAAAACAAAATCGTATTTAGCTTCTACAGAAAACGAAGAACGAAAAAATCGCTTTAAAGCTAATAAATTAGTAAAGTGGAATTGGTATGAATATTACTTTTATTAATTTCATTTAAAAAAAAATCCCACTTTAACCAATTTATTTAGAAATTTAAGCATTTTTTTAAATCAACAATAAGTGAACAAAAACCCTATTCTTGTAAGGTGAACACGAACAATTTTTAAATTTAACTTTAAATATTTTTTTAAATTTAACTAAAGTATTTTTTATGTTTTCCTTTATTAATCTAAAGTAAAAATGACACATTTTTGTAAAAATAAGTGTTTTTAATTTTTTTTTTTTTTCAAATTTATAAAAGCGTATTGGATCTTATGAAACAAAAACGTTACGAATTCGACTAAAATGTTCACTTTCGAAAAATTTCTGTGACATATCTGATAAAATAACTCTTCAAAATATTTTAACCACAAGCACTTGAAATTCAGTTTAGGTCTTAAAGTGTAATTTTATAACAAGCACTCATACAAACATTAGCTTATAAATAGGTAATAAAAATTTAAATAAAATATAAGAATATATTAAAAAGAATTAAGCAGAATAAAAAAAATTCTCAAAAAAAAGATAAAATAAAATAAATTAAATTAAAGATAAATAAAATGTTTTAAAAAATATAAAATAAACTTAAATTCAACAATAATTTTAACAATAAAACAACAGTTTAAAATAGTCTTTATGCAAATTTTTTTTAAAAAAGAATTTTAAACAAAAATAACCAGTTTTCGAAAGCAAGTTCAATAAAACACTTAAATCAAGTTCAAGTGTAAATAAAAAGACCTGAACTAAACGTCTCAAGTTCTATGTTAAATACAAGTTGCTACAATAACAAATAAAATAAATAATATTGAATTTAAAATATTTATTTACTTTAGAATTATTCTTTGCAATAAATAAACTTAAAATTTTTCAAAATAAAAATAAAAAATTATTAAAATAATGGAAAATATTAAAGCTATAATTAAAACTAAGAGTTTGTATTTAAATGGTCATATAAAAAGCAATTTAATTTTAAGTACTATTATTATATTTATTATAGTTGTTTTTTTTCTAACATTGGACAAGGTTAAAAAGGGTGGTTTTAAAATTTATAAAATGCGACATTGTTTTTAAAGAACACACGATTGATACAGAAGAAAGAGGTAATTTAAAAGAAGTTAAAATTTAAAATGTCAGTTATAAAATGTTAGTTTCGTAGTAGCAGTAGTGATTTAAATAAGGTTAATATGACTTAAACTCCATAGGTTACTTAACAGTAAAGACATAACAATGGCAACTTAAAACAAATAAGTACACGCCTAAATTATAGATTGGAATATAGGCTAGACTATAGAATAGTCTATTCTATAGCCTCTACTTTAGTCAAGACGATAGACTGAACTGTGGAGTAAACTATAGACTGGACTATACACTGGACTATATACAAGACTATAAAATAAACTATAAATCACACTATAGGATAGACTAAAAACTATACTATAGAATAGACTATAGTCGAGACTATAGACTATACTATAGACTGGACCATTGACTATACTATAGACTAGAGTATAGACTAGACTATAGAATAGACTACAGAATACACTGTTAACTACACTATATATTTGACTATAGACTTAACTCTAAAATAGGCAATAGACTGAACTGTAGACTAGAGTACAGACTAAACTGTGAACAAAACTACAGAGTGGACTATACACTCGACTATAGAGTGGACAATAGACTGGACTTTATACTATAGACTAGGCTATAGATTGCATTCTAGACTATAGACTAAACTGTATATTAAACTATAAACTGGGCTATAAACTAGAATGTAGACTAGACTATAGACTGTACTATAGACTAGAATATAGACTGGATTATAGTCTATTAGATTGCACTATAGCCTAGCCTAGATTGTACCATAGACTACACTATAGATTAGCCTACAGATTAAAATTTAGACTAAAATATATAAAGTACAGATTACAGATTATAAATTACTGTAGACTATGCGCTAGACTATAGAGTAGAATGTAGGCTTGCTTGAACTAATCTACAGTCCAATCTTGAAATGAAATGAGATATTATTTCGTTCTTTACCTCTTATTTACCTTCTTGACAACTATTTACATTATTTTTTTTTTTTTTTTTTTTCATTTAAAGTTGTACATTTTCAGTTATTAATTTTAATAATTACTCTCCATCCACTTTTAATTGTCTTCTATGGTATATTTAACTTTTTGTTGTTATTCTTTTCTTTAGTTTATATTAATATGACAACTTTTAATTACCTGGTAATAATGATAATAATCATAAAAGTAATGAAAATATTAGTTTTTATTATTTGCCGGAAGCTAATTATGAGAATTTGTTAACTTAAGAAAATTGGCTGGGGATACCGAAACATTTGCTATTGTATATCTTGCTTATAGTTACTAGCATTTAAAAAATGTTTATATTTAAACTACATATGTATTTAAAGTGGTAACTTAAAACTTTTATTGTTTTTTTTTTTTTTGCTTTTTTTAATTAGCATATTTAATACGTCACAAAGCCTTTGACATGGGTGAATAACTGATTTGAAATGCAATAGTATTTTATTATTAAAATTGTTTAGAAGTACTAATACAGTTAATATTATTTGTTAACAATTCAGGTCAAGTTAAACCGCGTACAACATCTCTGATGGTGAAGAACTTTTAAATGCAAAAATAAATAAAAATAAAATTATGGCTTACTTTTAGTTTTTTGACTTCTACTTCTCGAATTTGTTTTATAACTGAATTCTTAAAGAAAACATTGAGAAAAAGATTTACTTCTAAGGTTTTAAGTGAAGCAGTTCAATGTCAAGGTTTTTAATTCTTAATTCAACGATCTAATGTATCGCAAATATATTAAGAGACAGATGTTAGGCAAGAAATATTTCTAGCTCCAGTACTTAATCAAATTATACTGATTTTAAAAGTTAATTAGTACAGTGCTTCGAATTATGAAAAATAAATAGTAAAGGCTACACTGAATAAAAATCCATAGTCTATGTATATATATATATATATATATATATATATATATTCTCGACTAGACTATGGACCACACTCTAGACTAGACTATAGACTAGACTATAGACTACACTATAGACTACACTAAAAATTAGACTATAGACCAGACGATAGACTAGACTAAAGACTAGATAATAGGTTAGACCATAGACTAGACTACAGACTAGACCATAGACTGGACCATAGACTGGACCATAGACTGGACCATAGACTAGACTACAGACTAGACTATAGACTAGACTATAGACTAGACTATAGACTAGACTATAGACTAGACTATAGACTAGACTATAGACTAGACTATAGACTAGACTATAGACTAGACTATAGACTAGACTATAGACTAGACTATAGACTAGACTATAGACTAGACTATAGACTAGACTATAGACTAGACTATAGACTAGACTATAGACTAGACTATAGACTAGACTATAGACTAGACTATAGACTAGACTATAGACTAGACTATAGACTAGACTATAGACTAGACTATAGACTAGACTATAGACTAGACTATAGACTAGACTATAGACTAGACTATAGACTAGACTATAGACTAGACTATAGACTAGACTATAGACTAGACTATAGACTAGACTATAGACTAGACTATAGACTAGACTATAGACTAGACTATAGACTAGACTATAGACTAGACTATAGACTAGACTATAGACTAGACTATAGACTAGACTATAGACTAGACTATAGACTAGACTATAGACTAGACTATAGACTAGACTATAGACTAGACTATAGACTAGACTATAGACTAGACTATAGACTAGACTATAGACTAGACTATAGACTAGACTATAGACTAGACTATAGACTAGACTATAGACTAGACTATAGACTAGACTATAGACTAGACTATAGACTAGACTATAGACTAGACTATAGACTAGACTATAGACTAGACTATAGACTAGACTATAGACTAGACTATAGACTAGACTATAGACTAGACTATAGACTAGACTATAGACTAGACTATAGACTAGACTATAGACTAGACTATAGACTAGACTATAGACTAGACTATAGACTAGACTATAGACTAGACTATAGACTAGACTATAGACTAGACTATAGACTAGACTATAGACTAGACTATAGACTAGACTATAGACTAGACTATAGACTAGACTATAGACTAGACTATAGACTAGACTATAGACTAGACTATAGACTAGACTATAGACTAGACTATAGACTAGACTATAGACTAGACTATAGACTAGACTATAGACTAGACTATAGACTAGACTATAGACTAGACTATAGACTAGACTATAGACTAGACTATAGACTAGACTATAGACTAGACTATAGACTAGACTATAGACTAGACTATAGACTAGACTATAGACTAGACTATAGACTAGACTATAGACTAGACTATAGACTAGACTATAGACTAGACTATAGACTAGACTATAGACTAGACTATAGACTAGACTATAGACTAGACTATAGACTAGACTATAGACTAGACTATAGACTAGACTATAGACTAGACTATAGACTAGACTATAGACTAGACTATAGACTAGACTATAGACTAGACTATAGACTAGACTATAGACTAGACTATAGACTAGACTATAGACTAGACTATAGACTAGACTATAGACTAGACTATAGACTAGACTATAGACTAGACTATAGACTAGACTATAGACTAGACTATAGACTAGACTATAGACTAGACTATAGACTAGACTATAGACTAGACTATAGACTAGACTATAGACTAGACTATAGACTAGACTATAGACTAGACTATAGACTAGACTATAGACTAGACTATAGACTAGACTATAGACTAGACTATAGACTAGACTATAGACTAGACTATAGACTATACTATAGACTAGACTATAGACTATAGACTAGACTATAGACTATAGACTAGACTATAGACTATACTATAGACTAGACTATAGACTATAGACTAGACTATAGACTATACTATAGACTAGACTATAGACTATAGACTAGACTATAGACTATACTATAGACTAGACTATAGACTATAGACTAGACTATAGACTATACTATAGACTAGATTATAGACTATAGACTAGACTATAGACTATACTATAGACTAGACTATAGACTATACTATAGACTAGACTATAGACTATAGACTAGACTATAGACTATACTATAGACTAGACTATAGACTATAGACTAGACTATAGACTATACTATAGACTAGACTATAGACTATAGACTAGACTATAGACTATACTATAGACTAGACTATAGGCTAGACTGTAGAGAAGAATATAGACTATAGACTGAACTGCAGACTAGACTGTAGACTAGATAATGGACTGGACTATAGACTAAGCTGTAGACTAAACTGTAGACTATACTATAGACTAGACCATAGACTGGACCATAGATTAGACTACAGACTAGACTACAAACTATACTGTAGGCTAGACTATAGCCTAGACTATAGACTAGAATATAGACTATACTTTGGACTTAGCTATATACTGGACCATGAATTATACTACAAACTGGGGTATACACTAGAATATCAACTGAGACTTTGACTATAGTTCGTTTCACAGTATATACTATAGAATTAACTATAGACTACACTGTAAACTTAACACCAATGAATTTCCATGATTTAATTTAAATAAGTCTTTAGTCATTCATACATATAATCATTTATTTTGCTTTCGATACCGCTGTGCTTTAAATATTTGTCTACACTTTTAAAGTGCTTCTCCGTCAAACTTGATTGATTATTATTTTTTATTGATGATTGTTTTTTTATACCTTCTATTCGTATAATTGAAAATTGTTAGACAGTAGCTCATTATAAATAATTAATAGTAGTTTTTTATAGTAATTTGACAACGTTATGTAATTGTTAATATATATATATATATATATATATATATATATTTATATTTGCAAATTCATGGCAATCGATTGTAGTGTCTGATAGCATTCAATATAAACAAAGAAATTATTTAATATTTAATTAGAACAAATATTAAAAAAATACCAATATAGAACAATGAAAAGTTTAAGCTATAAATTTCAATACTGAACTAATTAACTATAAAATTTCTATACTAAATATTTATTTCCTCTTCATAAATTTAATTAATTGCAAAAAACTTTTAATAATACTATTTTAAGTTTAATAAGACAAAAAACGTTAATTTACTTTAATTATATGACAACGTTTATATAAATATAACTTGAAATACACACATACATTCACATAAAGAACTGTTATTCTGTTTTTGCCATTCTCTTTTAAATAACACTTTTGAAGAGAATGTATTACTTGAATACACTAGGTTTTATTCAATAAAACTCATGCATACTTTAAGGATTTGTGATTATTTTAACTTGTGTTCATTTTCTTTTATTTTCTTTATCTTTCCAGGACAAACTCTTAAGTAAACTAGAAGAAAGTGAACCAGATCCACCCACTTCACAAGAAGATGAATGTGTTATTTGCATTAATGCCCGCGCCACTATGCAAACTTCACCCTGCGGTCATAGGGTGGTATGTCGACGTTGTTTTGTCAAAACTATACAAAGTGCAGTGGCTCAAAGATTACTACCCCTGCGTTGTGTTATTTGCCGGGCTCGTGTTAATCGTCTTACCTCTAGTTCGGGTACCTGGCGCATACAAGAATCGGCCAGTAGCTATTCAATGGGTGCCAAAAGCTGGGCTTCCGTGGGTGTAACAGCTGGCGGTGTTACGGCATCGGCCAGTTCGTATTCTATGAATGATGCTCACAGTGGTCATCATGCATTTCATATGCATAACACCTCACGTTATCCACGCAGTCCCAATGGTCGAGTCTCCCAGTCCGACAGTTTATATTCGATGAGCTCTACGGGTTCTTCGTCGGCGGCCTCGGTCTTCTCGAAAACGTCTTCCATTTCAAGTGATTTGTGTTCACCCGCCTCGCCAATATCACCCACACAATGTTCGTATAATCAAAGTTCGATGGTTTTAAATAACCACTTGGCACCACCTACACCCAGCATATCACCTCACTCGCCCACCTCCACCTCAGGTTCGGGTACTTCGCAGGGTTCGTTATCGCCTAAAGAAGGAGTGGGTCATGCTCATTCACATCATAGTGGCTGTCCTTCGGGCTGTTCGGGCGCCATACCACGCAAACCTTTAAAATCTTTAAGTAATTCCTCTTCCAGTGGTTCTTGCAGCAGTACGAGCAGTAATTATAATCCACCCTTCACACCATCTTCTACCCATACATATCCGGGTCGTAGACATGCAAAGGGAAGAATAGTGGATTTACAAAATCGTTTACCGCCCATCAAAGAGTTTCGTAGTCCTGCCAAAGTGCCACATCCCTCGCCGGTACATATAAGCAATCCTAGATTTCGGTAAGTAATTTTCATTTCTATTTTCAGAATATAAAAAAGTCAAATAAATCTCTTTCTTAGCTATGCTTCCTATACCAAACCCAGCCATTCGAATCAGGACTCTGCAGTGGCCTCCAAAACTTCTTCTAGCAACACCAAAGAGCCCTCTTCGCCACCCAAAAGACCCATGAACATACATATAAGTGCTTCCCACAATACCTTAGCACCACCTCCGCTCAAAGCTGCAGCCTCTAAAATAAGTCCTCTGGCCTCTAAGCATACTCTAAATAAATCTACTTATAGCACTTTATCAGCCACAGAGAGAAAAGATAAAAAATCCTCTATGGATTCTAATAAAAATAATATAAATCTAAAATTATCCCAAACTAAAATGTCAACATCAACGAGCAACAAATTGCTAACGTCATCAATAAAATCTTCCTCGTCTACTTCCTCAGCAATGTCGGCAACAGCCTCAAAATCATCATCATCATCAGCAGCATCATCGTTATCGTCGTCGACGTCGTCATCGTCCTCCACTCATGCAACGGGCAATTCAACATTAACAACATCATTTACAACTAGTAAAAGTTTTCCATTGTTTTGCAACAACAATAATAATCACAGTAAGTGGATATTTTTTTTAGTTTTTTTTTTTTTTTATTTTTTTTTTTTTTTTTTTTTATTTTTTTTGTTTTTTTTTTTTTTTTTTTTTTTTTTTTTTTTTTGTTTTTGTAGGTTTTATTTTTCCCTCTTATTGTTTTGATTGTTTTTCAAGTTTTAATGATTAAGGGGATAATTTTGGGGTATATAAGTTTGGCATAGCGTTTGTAGTGATAAAATATACAATTTATTATTAATGAAATTTGGAAGGTGTATCCACAAACCCCCGTGAGGGAACTTGAAACAACTCAAAAACATCTCAGTTCCACTTATGGGGAAAAAACGTTTTGGAACTGCACGGTGGTGCATTTTATAAAAAAATTTATTTAAAAAAAATATTAATTAACACTTCCCAGTTGTTCTAAAATCCTTTTCTTTGCCCAAGATCCAAAAAAATGGGGAGTATATTGAGTTTTTCATTCCGTTTGTAACATATTGTAATATTCGTCTAAGCTCCATAAAGAATGTATATTCTTAGTCCTCATGAAAATCTGTCTGCTGATCACCTAGGACGATAAAATTTGGCTCAAATATTTTCCTAACGTATGGTTTATTTAGTATTGAAAATGAGCGATTTCAGTTAATAAACATATTATGGGCCAAATACTAGAAAAATTTATTGTCCGTCGTGAGCAGTGTTGCCAGGAGTAGTTACAGTTAAAAGTTAAAAAAGAAATATATATATATATATGATTTCTTTTTTTTAATTCAAAATTTCGAAGAAAATAAAAAAAATAATAATTTAGAAGGAAGATATTTTTCTTTAGTCACAATTAATCAAACAATTATGACAATTATTTATATTGTGGAATAATACCATCTTCAGCATTATTAACATCGAAAGCATTTTTACAATAATCATCGGCACTTAAATTTGGATCTAATCCTAAATTGTTTTATCGAGGAATATATACTGTCGAAATTTTCTCGCAAATAAAACTTTTTAAATAAGAAATTTACTTAATAAATCATTAACTACCAAAATATCTTACCTCCTAAGGGTTAACTGCTTTTATGATTTAGAAATATTATCGTTAAAATCAAATGTTATCTTTCAATTTATATAACAAATTCAACACTTTCTTAAGACTTATAATTTAATGGTTCTTTTTTAATATGATGAAAACTGCACGAAATTTTCCATTGGTAAAAATTTTAGTTTTTAACCAATTCAAGAGTACATTACTTTAATCTTTTACTTCGATCTTGTACTATATGTTTGGGCTTATATTAAGATCTCTGATTCACTAAATATTAGTTAAAAGAGAAAAATTACATTGGCGAAGCCGTGACATAGATATTAAGAAAACATTTTTTAGCAAAAAAATTGTTATTATACACAGAAAAAAAATAAACTTCAATTACGAAATTGCTTATATTAATTAAATTTTTGTTTGATTTTTCTCCAATCACCAAAATGATAATATTAATTAATTAGAATAATTGATATTTTTGATCATATTAATTAGAATTGTGTTGGAATTGTAGCCTTAAATCAACTAAAATATTTATTAATTAAATTTTTCCTTTAATAAAAACGCGCGGATTTTAACATAATTATTTATTTAATTATTAAAATATGAAAACTTCAAATTTGATTGGGAAAAATAAAACTTGGTATATAGTTTCATTTTAGTGTCATATACACCCTGTTAAAATCACGGATAATGAAACATAAGTCTGATTTTTGTAATCCTTGATTTCATATATCTTATGTACCTGATATGGCTACCAGAAAGATACGAGTATATAAGATGCCAAAACAAAACTATATATCAAGTTTCGTTTTCCTCTATCGAAGTTTGGTGTTATATATTATACTCATATTTTATTCCTTTTAAGCCTTCAATTCTGCGGGACTTTCCAATAAAGATTTTCTGAGTGCCTTTGCTTTAAAACAAGAACAGATTTTGAAATTGAATCTAATGACGGAAGCTACTAAAGTATTGAAACGATTTGTAATCTAATCAAATATTTTAAATTCGAACTAATTAAATAATTATTACTAAACATGCCTCCGGAAACTGATAAATTATGTACATATTTCGTTTTACTGTTTTTTAATAGATAAAATGAGCAAACAGTTGAAAGTGTATGAAAGTTGACTTAAAGTTGTTGTTTTATTTCTGTGTTTTTTATTAACAACTTTTTCTTTTTTCTTGTCGAAAATTGTAAACCAATTAAAAAGTTAATTACATTAATTAATAATATAATTAAATTTCAATACAATATTAATTAATCATTTTATTGAAAAATTGTATGGAATAGTTTTTCTGTGTAAAAGAAGATTTACAAAATATTAACTGTGTTTTGTTACCAACGTTCATGTGTTATTTCCAGGGACAGGAAGTTCATGCATTTAAAAAGTGTTTTAGGCCCTTAAAAAATGCTCTAAAAATATTAAAATATGCTGTAAAAACAAATAAAACATGCACTTATATCTTAACTTTTATTGTAAAAAAAAAACACAAAATTTTAATTCAGTATCACATTAAATTAAAAATAAATATACATTAAAGACCTTAGACAGCTTTTGTACATAGAGAATTACCGTTACACGTCACCAGACATGATGGATGCATTTTTATGCCCTATACCACCATAAGTGGTTGGGGTATTATGCGTTTGTGTTGATGTTTGTAACGCATAGAAAAAGTTATCCAAAACCCACCTTAAATCGACTCAGAATCACAGACTGGCTGGCTGTCCATGTAAACCTCGTACACCTCGTCGCAATTTTAAAAATAATTCATTTCAATTTCACGTGGGACTTTTATAATATAAGGACGAAGCCTATGAAATTCGGTGCAAAGAAGTTCTGTACAAATATCAATCTTTGTATCAAATTTTATATAGCTCCCATATAAACCCCTCTTCCGAAAATCACTTTATAACATACGAATGTTAGTCTCAAGTTAATATTCGACTTAAATAAGTATAAATAAGTTTTATATAAGTAGAAACAGTATTGCCAAATTTTATGAAAATCGGTCCATAATTTACCGTAGCTCCCATATAAACCCAATTCCAGGAATCGCCCTAAAATGCATAAAATTATCTAGATGTTAGTATAAACGCGTTATTCTGTATTTGTATATTTTATTTTCATTTAGTAAGATTGGCCACAATTGTAATATAAGTCCCCTTCGCGAATTTTTATGCTCGTACACAATGGTGTAGAATATCATATAATCGGTCTTGACCGATTATATCTTTCTTTCTCATTAAATAATGATTTTATTATTTCTTCGTTTGAATCTAAAATTGTAACAACTGTATTGGCAACACTTCTTTCGATGGCTGTGGTCTTAATGATATATCGATTTTTCCATACAGGTTATTGTGCTCTCAGACAGAATAATATCATTGATAACTTCTTTTAAAAAAATTAATCAATTCTCGATGTTTTACAAAAACGTATGACATCCAAAACAAATGTTTCATATACATAACTCGATATTGAACGAACTTGTTCTGCCTTCAGATAATTGATTGGAAATTGGACCCTCTATATTTTAGGCTATCCAACTTTTTTCAGTGATATTGTTTTGTCGAATATTTTAGAACAATACTTCTCCGAAACGAAATTATTTATTCTGTGTAATTTCACATACCTTTTACAATAATCAACGTCCTTCTTTGATTATTAGTTTGATTGTCAATATTTTCAATATTTTAAAACATTTTTTATCGCTTCTGAAAATTTTGAAATGTACACTTAAGTCGTTTCATCAAAAGTCCACAGAATTATTTTTTTCTACACAAAAAAAAGAATACAAGTAAGAAAGATATAGTCGGTCAAGCCCGACCATATGATACCCTACACTATTGTGCATGTCCATCATTTAGGGTGATTCCCGAAAGTGGGCTTATATGGAAGCTATGGTAAATTATGAAACGATCCTCATCAAATTTGTCACTACTTATATATTTCTTATATTTCTACTTATATAAAACTTATTTATATCGAATATAAACCTGATACTAACATGTGTATGTGTGTGATTTTCGGAAGAGGGTTTTATATGGGAGCTATGGTCAATTATGGACCGATCTTCATGAAATTTGGCAAAAAAAAATGATACTTATACAAAACTTTCATACACCGATTTTCATTAAAATATTGCTATATTTAAGGTATTTATGATCGCTAAACCCCTATTCCGGGTGGACATTCGTATGGGAGCTAGGTGAAATAATGGACCGATCATAACCAACTTCATTAGGCTTCATCCTTGTATCATCCTGGGTGCCAAATTGCATTGAATTATCTTCACAATTGCGACCTGTACTTTATGCAAAAGCTTTACATGTACAGCCAGCCAGACGGACGGACGGACGGACGAACATCATTATATCGACTCAAAAAGTGATTCTGAGTCGATTCGCATACATTAAGGTGGGTGTTGGATGATTTTTTCTGTGCGTTACAAACATCACCTATGGTGGTGTGGGGTATAAAAATATGATACAAAAATATGCATTTTCAGCAAAATATGCACAAACAAATCGATGCCATTTTAAAGAAACTTCTCTAATTCGCAAAGATATTTAATTTACTCTGTTCTAGGAGTAAATGCAAAAACATGAATTTTCATGAACTTCCGGTCCTTGGTTATGTATGAAATAACGTGTAAAATAAACGTGTAAAATTCTTACGAATTTATGAATAGAAATACAATTATGCATATTTGAATGTCAATAAATGAAAAAATTATAAAAATAAAATTAAAAAGAAATAAAAATTTTTAATTTTAAATTATTTGTTTTATAAAGAAATTATGCAAATTTTGTTTGGATATTAAGTGGTACCAAGTCGAGTGGATAAAGTATTTTTTTTTTTTTTTTGCTTACTACCAACGTTAGCAACAAAACGCTAGCAAAAAAACACAGCTATTAAAATAATAGGTTAAATGAGTTTTTATAGAAATTATTTAAGTTTTTATAAATGCCTATTCACGAACTTTCAATTGATAATGAATAGTATAGAAAATATTGACTATTTTAATGAGTTTTACACATAGTAATAAATTTTATCGAAGGTATAAAAAGTTTTGAAAATAAGGTCAAAAGTAAAAAATTATACATGTTACGAGGAGGTTTAATAAATTACAAAAAATGTTGTAACCAAACGGCAACACTGGTCGTGAACTCCAGTTTATACTTTTCCGCCGATATCTCTTAAACGTATTACTCTAAATAAACAAAATTTGATACAACGACAGCGTTATCGTTGAGAGTTTTTAAAAAGTGTCCAAAAAAGTGGATTTCAGGAAAAACATTTGCCAAAAAAGGGGATTTTTTGGAAAAACTAGGGGCCAACTTGTTCAATACCTAATAAAAAAAACTCCTTAAAATAAAAGCAAAAAATTTTGTATCTTTATGTGGTTTAAATAAATGTTCATAAACTTTATCATTAGCTTTAGTTTTTAACAGTTTTAGTTCATTTAAAATTCTGGGGGGTTTTTTATAACATCACTATTTTTTAAAACAATCGCAAAGTAATTAATTTATTTGTTGAAATTAATATATAATGGGTCGATATATTACACAGAAAAAAAATAAAAATGGATTTCAATTGCAAAATTGCTAGAAATAATTAAACTTTTAATTGATTTTGCTCTAATCATCAAAATGATAATATTAATTAAATGAAATTAATTGATTTTTTTTCTATATTTTCAAGTAAATATTTAATTAAATATTTAATTATAATTTTTCTACAAATCAGTTAAAAAATGTATTAACGCAATTCAAATATTAACAGAATCTACATTATTGGAAATTTTTTTCAAAATAAAACCAAAATCCTGGATCGTGCCTTTAATTTTTCTATATTAAAATAAAAAAAAACCTTAAAAATTACAAATATTAATATCTATGTTTGTTTGTTTGTTTGTTTTGAATATATTGTAAGTAAACCCATCTTATGGAGGCAATTAGTATTTTGCAGGGACACATGTCATATGCCAGTGCTTAGATGAGATGAGACAATAATAAGAATATTTAATGATAAATGGACTAATTATCAAAAAATTATTATTGTATTGTATTATAAATAAATTTTTGAAGTTGTGAGCAACAATTGAAGCACACCCTGACAATGGCCTGAACAATTTTATTAAGTTGTATTAAAAATCAAATTAATAAATTTATTCAAAAATAGTTTCAAAAGATTTTTTCTAATTTTAAAAAAAATCGCCATTTAGTTTCAATTAAAAAAGGGGCCAAAAATAGGGCCAGGTGGTTGAAAAAGACGAAATTGGCGACTAAATTCGCCCAATGATAAAGTTGCTCAACGATTTTTTTTTTTAACTTAGAATCTACTAAAAATGTAAATTGGTTGATCCGAAAAGAAATTTTTGAGAAAGATCGGTGTTCTCAATGTGGAGCTCAGCACATATAAGGCATCGAAATTAAGCATACGCGGTTTAAAAATAAAAAGCAAAAAAAAGCTGCAATATTTTGCGATCGTAGCAGGGTAAGGGGTACCCCCATACGAAACAAATATTATTTATTGCATATCTAAAGAACTACCACAGAGTTTGTCTCATTCCTAACAACATTGAATATCGATTATTGCATTTCCATACCCTTTCTTAACAGAGACTTCTCATTATCAATCTCAACTACTCCAGAATTAAGAGCTGATTCAATTTAGTTTTATACTGACAGGTCGAAATCTGCTGAAGGAGTTGGAGGGGTGTCTGTATTCCCGTTTATAGGAAAAACATTTCCTTTAAATTGTCAGATCACTGAAACATTCTTCAAGCAGAGATCTTGGCCATAAAGAGGGCCACCGCCGCACTGGTTAATGTACTATAGGGTATTCCGAGCGGATATTCAAATCTGTACAGACAGTCAAGCCGCGATTAAATCGCTCTCGGGTGTCTTTTCCACATCCAGATTGGTACATGAATGCCGGATATCTCTGAATAAGATGGCGAGACATTCAAACCTGGAGCTGGTCTGGCTTAGGGGCCATTCAAGCACCCCGGGTAATTTTATTGTGGATGCACTAGCCAAAGATGTATCCCTGCTTCGAGGTGACGATACGGACCAACTGTTTGTAGTATCGCTTTCTGCCTGCAGATAAATAATTCTGTGGACCTTATCGAGGATTGCACAAGACATAAGGACAAATAAATTCACATGTTCTACCTCGAGGCAAATATGACTCCATTATAATGAATCTCGATCTAACTTCATCATGAGACTATCGAGGCATCAACTAAGAATTCCGGTAGCCGTTGTCTCAGGGCACTGGATTGCTGGTGTGCATGCTAGGAGACTTGGACTTTTAACGACTTTTGTAGAAGTTGTCGGGATGAGGAAGAGGAGGAAACGGGTGAGCATCTTTTATGCCACTGTCTGCCACTGGAAGTCCGTTTGCGCATGTATTATCCGATCTCTCTGATATCGACATCAGATGGATCAATTTTTTCATATTTACGTGGGGTTGGTTCGTTTCGAAAGCTGTTATGGACATGTGACTTAACAACACATGATCCCTCAGGGTTTCACAACGGGACCAAATTGGACCCAAGTGAGCTGTCTCTTACTAGACAGCTGCCCTAAGAACCTAACCTAACCTAGTCTCATGATTTTATGGAAATATTTTTTTTATCAAGTTCAACAACTGAGATTATCATGGAAGTGGTAAGGCAAGGGGCAGTTTTAGCCCCCATATGAAGTAAATATTGATAATCGCATATCTAAAAAAAACATTTTCTTGACAATTTTCAAATTTGAATTAAATATAGGACAGATAGATATCGTAGCCTCCCTACAAAGTAAGTATCTAAAGAACTATTATAACGAAAGTCTTAAAATATTGTAGATGCCATTTTCTTAACAATTTTCACATTTGGAGTGAATATTGAACGGTTAGATCTAGGGGGAGTGATAGCCCCTATATGCATATCTAAGTAACTATTATATTGAAGATTTTAAGTTTGTGAAAATAGGATAAGTAGATCTAAGAGGAATAATACAAATTAAATATTAAATATCGCATAAATGTCCAAAAATCTATGGATGAGGGACAAATGTAATGATCTGTTTAGTAAATTTTTATTCCATGGACAATTTTTATTGTCTATATATACATAAAATATACTTACATGTGTAGGCTGGAATCTTATTTTTCCCATTTTTAATTTAGTCTTGTTTTAGTTTGTTAAACTGGGAGGACTCAACTTTAATAGCAGATTTCTTTTCAAATATCCTTTGGATTCGCTACAAATTTCTAAATAATATAATAACAAGAATCCTTAAAATATATGGTCCTTGTAAAAAGTTATATACATCTGAAATTTAAATTTTAAAAAAATAATTTTTTTCAATAGTTAAATTATTATTATTTTTTTTTTTTTTTCAAAAAAAAAAACTTTTTTGTGATCATTTTTATAAAAAATAAATTTTTGAAATTTGTATAAGTTTTAATCAGAATTTACAGAAAAGCAATCCCGTACTAAGAATTTATATATATTTTGTTGTTTTTATGACAATTTCTGTTTAATTCTGACTAAAACATGTAAACTTGACGATTTTCTCCGATTGATATTTTGAGTAATTTAATATAATTGATTGGAAATTTGTTTAACTAATTTAATTAATAACTATTTTATGCGAGATTTAAAAAATATTCAGGTATGTAATGAAAACCAATCGTTTTTAAATCAATTCACTTTGAAAGGTTGTCATGAATTTCGACCGATTTCGGGAATCATTTTTGCAACAGTGCGTTATTTTCCTTTTAGAATATACAGTCCCGCACAAAACTATTGGCACAGCAAGCATACTCAGCTTTATCATTATTTTAATGCCATTTAAAAATAATATTATTAGAAAAAAGCTGTATTATTAATACGCTCTGAAGTGTTCGAACTAATAGCATTGTTTTTTTTTTTATAACTTTTTTAGAAAAAAAAAAACAATAATTTTGTCGAACAAAAGTTTTGGCACACACAGATAGCATCTTCATTTATGGTTTGATTATGGGCAACCTTTTGGAAATCTGGCAACGCTGTGCTGCAAATATTTTTTTATATGTATACCATAAATCTTAATTTTTCTTTTAAACTGACGTTTTGCTTAATAAAATTCAAAAAAGTAATTTGTGAATACTAAAATGAGTTGAAAACAAAAAGAAACCACAGAATCTTAGCGAAAAATAATACCATATCTGCATAATCAAGGCAAGTCATACGCTGAGATAGGTGAAATAATGAAACGAAGTTGTTTTACAATTCGTTTTAAAGGAGAGACAAGCTTCAAAAGTGCTCATCGAATAGGCCGTCCTAGAGCTTTAACTGATCGTGAGAACAACACATTAGTGCGAAAAATAAAGCAAAACTCCAAGCCGCTGAAGTTCAAGAGAATTTTAGCAAGAATATTCATCCCATGACCGTTCGCAGAGTCCTACACGAGGCTAATTATACTTCAAGAGTTGCGTAAACCTCTTGTTTCTTTAATTAATCAAAAGAAGCGATTAGTTCCCAAACATTCAGCTCATGACGTGCGTATGTGGTTAACATTCAATATTGCACATGTTCTACCGCATCCTCCACAGTGTTCAGATCTCAATCCAATTGAGGATTTGTGGGAGGAGCTTGACAGAAGGGTCAAAAAGCGGTCAGTTTCAAATAAAGTTAAATTGCAGCAAGCGTTAAAGGAAGAGTGGCTGAAAATTGGTAAAGAAACCACAAAAAAGTTAGTGCATTCTATGCCAAGGCGTCTAAACGAGGTTATAAAGCAAAAAGGCTTGCCCACTAAGTATTAAGAGTGGTAAAATTTATAAAAATATTAGCTTATTAAGTATAAATGTGTTAATTAAAAATGGGCTATAAGTGATGTGCCAATACTTTTGTGTGATAGAATCGTAATTTTTTTATGTTAAACGCGTTATAAATGATTCTATAAAAAAAATTTTGATTTACAACAACTTAAATTAGTTCCTTTAGTAGATAACTTAACTGAAAAGAAATTTATTTTTTTCTTAACAAATTTTAAAACGCTATAAATCAGGTAAAAAGTAAAAAATGCTTGCTGTGCTAATAGTTTTGTGCGGGACTGTATATATTTTTCACATGTAAAATAATCAACTAATTTAAGAGAAATATAAAAATTTTGTAATAAAATAATAATACATAATGATTTAAATCTAATTTTCATTAATAATGAAAACGACAAAATAAATGCTTAAAAAACAAAACGACGATTTCAAAAAAAGAAAACAAAAACAAAAACATTAAATTTCTATAACTCTGAATGGCAGAGTAATCATTTTTGCTCTTCGAACGTAGAAGTAAGTGCATATTTTACACTTTTTTGAAAGTTATTTATAATTAATTCTATAAAAGTGTTAATAAATCTCTTCTTATTAAAAAAACATACTTCCACCACAAAAGTATTTTTATTAATTAAATATAATATAGTTTAATTAAAATGTTTATATAAATAAATTAAAAACGAGAAAGAAAGATATGTTCGGTCAAGACCGACTATTTGATACCCCCTACACCATTGTGTATGAACATAAAAATTCGGGATTTTATTACACCTGTGGCAAATTTTACTGAATGTAAAATAAAATATACATTGATACTAACATCTGAATAATTTTATGAACTTTAGAGAGTTTCCTGGAAGTGGCTTTATATGGGAGCTATGGTAAATTATGGACCGATTCTCATAAAATTTATCAATATCTTTTGTACTTACATAAAACTTATTTATATTTATGTCGAATATTAACTTGATACTTATATTCATATGGGTTTTATGCACTTTAAATTGATTTTCGGAATAGAGGTCAATTATAGACCGATCTTCATAAAATTTGGTACAAAGATTGATACTTATACAGAACTTCTTTTCAGCGAAATTCATTAATATATTCTTATTTTTAAGACATTTTTGAGTGTTTAAACTCTAATCCGGGAGACATTTGTATGGGGACTAAGTGAAATAAAGGACCGATCACAATCAATTTCAAACAAACAGCCAGCCAGACGGATGGACGGACATTGTTAGATCGATTTAAAAAGTGATTTTGAGTCGATTTAAGGTGGGTGTTGGATAACTTTTTCTATGTGTTACAAACATCAGCATAAACGCATAATACCCCAACTACATATGGTGGTGTATGGTATAAATATTCAGTAATAATAATCAATAATATATATATAATGTTTTTGTATCTTATTATACAAATTAAACAAATCAAATCAGATGAAATGGCACAAAATTCATTAAAGGGATGATCATACATTTATCAAATTCACCAATCTTATCCTGTTATAACTATCTTTCAATTCGCCTTAAACTCATAATTTCAATTCCATTTATTGTTCTTGCTCCTTATGTACTTTAAAAAAAAAAAAAAAAAAACTTTTTTCTGTATGGTTTGTTTCAAAAGTTGTTTCAATGAATAAATTGTTGTTGTTGTATTTCTTTTTCTTTACAATAAAAACAACAGCAATTGTTAACAACTTTTTTTTGTTGTAGTTATTTGATGTTTAACAATTCCACAAACTATAATAATATTCTTGTTGAATTTTCATAAGCATTTAACTCTGATGAATGTTGGAAAATTAGCCTAATGGAAGGGAATGAAAGAAAGTAACTGAAAAGCTACAGAAGTAGAGGAAGCCATTTGTAAATTGAGATTTGTAAATATCAAAATATTTAAAGAAGAATAAGAAGAGGAAAAATGGATTTAATTAGCGGAAATGTAAATAAAGAGAGTAAATAGTTTGAAGGGGAAATTAAGAAAAATTATTTTAAATGGACGATTAAATAACTTTAAAGGAAATCAAAAGTAAAATTTATAATGAAAATCACATAATATTTAAAAAAGATAGGAAATAAATGTTTTAAATTAAAATATCATAAATATTTACTAAAGAATATTTGGTAAAATTTTTAATATATTCAGAAATGTTTATTTTTTAATTTTGTCTAGACTTTATAAAATATTTTTATTATAAAATAATTTTCTTATTTTCCTTATTTTTACAGAAGAAAAATCTGACAATAAGAAAAACGAAACTGTAGAGCGAAGAAAGGAAGAAAAACTTAAACTCAAAGCGGAAAAGGAAGCCAGAAAGGTAAAGAGTTATACATTTTTAATATTTCATTAAAATGTTTCAGTTTAAAGACACAAACGGAAACTTTGATTTAAAAAAAATTTAAGTTTTTGAGAAGTTTATTCCCTGATTTAGAAGCTTAAAAGAGAAATTATTTAAAAAAAAATTATTGTTCTATTAAAAAAAGTAATATCTAAACACGGAGGTATTAGTTTCTTATTTTTTATTCATTTTTTATTTTTTCTTTAATAAAAAAAATGTTTTTAATTAATTTCCCTTCAGGTTTCTAAATCAGGGAATAAGCTTCTTAAAAAAATCAAAACTTAATGATCACTTTTCCTAAGTAATCGAATTTATTCTAATTATCTCTTTCCTTCTTTTCTTTTTTTTCTCTCTAATTCACCAGGAAGAAAAACGCCTGGCCAAGGAGGAAGAACGCCTAGCTAAACTTATTGCCAAAGAGGAAAAGAAAAAATGTAAAAAAGAAGCTAAAGAATTACTGTTAGCTCATGATGGCAATTGCAAGAAATAATTAAGAAACTAAATTTTTAAGAAAATTAAAAAAAAATAATTAAAAATATAATTAAAATATTGAAAAATATTTAAACACACCCACGTATAACAAAGTGTGATCGATCTTAATATTTGTTTAAATTAATTGAAAATTTTTATTTTGATAACTTAAAAATAATAACAAAAAAATATTCTCTTAAATGCCAATTTTCCACCAAAAAAATTATAAGAAATATTTTGTTTTTTAATGATTATAATAATTATAATGTTTATAATAATTTATTAAAAATATTTTTCGATTTCAATAAAATAAATACATATTTTTTTGAAATTTTTTATTAAGAAATATTTTTAGATTTGAATAATTTTATTTTTTCATGAATTGATTAAATTTATTAAAAATTTATAAAAAAAAATTATAATGAATTTTTAATTTGATTTTTAATAAAATACATAATTTTCATTTTTAAATTAAAAAAATATAAAAGTTTTTAAATTTTTAATAATCTATAATTTTAAAATTTATTAAAAAGAAAATATTATATTATATTCTTTTTTATTTTTAATTTTAAAAAAATTTTTAAATTTTAAAAAATTAAAAAAATACTATTTTTTATACGTTTTAAGATTTTTTAATAATCTACAATTTTAAAATTTATTTAAAAAAAATTATATTACATTTTTGATTTAATTTTTAAAAATTAAAAAAACAAATTTTTTAATTTTTTAAATTTTTTAATCAACATTATAATTTTCAAATCTCTTAAAAAGATTTTTATTATATATTTTTTATTTGATTCGATAAAAAAAAAAACTTATTTTTTTAAATAAATAAAAACATATTTTAGAATGAAATTAATTAATAATATTTTTTATATTGAATTAATGAAATAAATAAACTTTATTTTAAATAATTAAAAATCTCAAAGAAAAAAATGTTAATGAATTTTATAATTTTAAAATTTGAAAATAGTTTTAAATTTAAATTTAAATAAACTTTATTTTAAATAATTAAAAATCTCAAAGAAAAAAATTTTAATGAATATTATAATTTTAAAATTTGAAAATATTTTTATATTTAAATTTGATTTATTTAATAATATAAATTTTAAAAATATTTATATTTTATTTTGCATTAAACATTAAAAGAATAAATTTAATTTTAAATAATTAATAATCATAAAAAAACGGAAAAAATTTCTGTTTTTAATGAACTTTATAATTTAATAATTTTAATATTTTTAATAAAATAAATTTAAAAAAAATATTTTATTTTTTATTGAAATTTGTTTAAAAATTTTTTTATTGAATTCTTTTATTTGATTTTCAATAAAATAATTTAATTGTATTAAAAAAAATAAACACTATTTAATAAATACATTTTTATGATATTATTAAAGAATTTAAAATAAATGTAAGATTTTTTTTATTAACATAAAAACATTAAAATTTTTTTTTAAACACTACAATTTCTTTTTCTTTCAACTTTGACCTCAATCTTGAAAACAAAAAAAATTATTTTTATTTATTTATTTCCTTTTTTAAACAAAATTTATTTAATTTTGAGTTTTAGCTTAAAAGTAATTTTTATTATTTTTTTTTTTTTTTAATTTATTTTCTGCTTCTCAAAAGCTTTTAAAGTGAGTGACAATATTAATTAAACAATTAAAAATTATTTGAAATTTTTAACATAAATTTTTTATCGAAATATTTATATACTTATAATTCTAGAATTTTCTAAATCTCTCAGATAAAGAAGAAATTATTAAAAAAGACTAAACATCCTTAAATTCAGACAGAATTTGATTTTTTAATTCTAAATAGGAAATAGGAAATACGCTCTATATAAACTAAATTGTATACTAATTTTGGTCTTTATAAGATTACCAGTTAAATAACAATTGTGACTATATTAAAATTTTAAAATTTAATAAATATTTAATTAAAGCTCTATTTAGAACATAAAGATTATTCTATTTTGATGCAAATTAAATAATAATTGTGACTTGAAACCGAGGAACCATTTGGTTAAAAATTTTGGTTTCATATAAAATTATTATTATTATTTTTTATTTCACAACAAATATTTTTCTTGTTTTTTCTGTCATAATTTTCTACAATTTAGTTTTTAAGTTTAGAATTATTATCTTAAATATGGTAAATTTTGTTGGCTTTCAAAATCTATTTAAATTAGTTAATTAACTATGTAAAATGTAGATATATTTCCAAAATATGCGAGGAAACCCTCAAATTAATATTAATCATACGCACCATTTTCTACTTTCTTTTCCATTTTAAAAAGAAATGTAAGAAATTTTCAAAGGAAATATTAGCTTTGTATTTTTTATAATTTTTAATTTACAAAAAATCTTTTTCTTCTTTATTCTCTACAAACAAGAGATATGTATGCAATTTTAATAGTTTCTGCGCTAATTTCTATATTCTAAATTAAATTCGAATTTTCGAAAATGTTTAAAATCACGAAAATTAATCACATTTTATTTTAATAATATAAATAAGTATATTTTTACTAAATTATGTACTTTTTGGTTTAATTTTCTTATTCGAAAATAAGTTCGAATTTTCGAAATTGCTGAAAATGTTTTAAACTTTGAAAATTTTACAAGAGCAAGTTATATTTATGCAAATTTTAATAGTTTTTGGACTAAAATCTATATTCGAAATTAAGTACGAATTTTCGAAAATGTTAAAAATCAGACAAAACTTATTTTAATATTATAAATATATACATGTGATATATCTAAATTAAACTTATGAGACTAATTTTTTTATTCGAACATAATTTAGAATTTTCTAAATTGTTAAGAATTTTTTAAATTTGATATTTTATTTTTTTATTATTTATACAAAATTTACCAAACAGTAATTTCTATTAAAATTACGTAATTTTTGTATTAAAATCCATTTTCGAAAATGTTGAAAAAATTACAAATATGAAATATTTTATTTAAAAATAATAATAATAATAACTATATAAATAAGTAATTTCTATAAAAATTTTGAAACTAAATTTACTAAACTAAGTTCGAGTTTTTGAAATTTAAAAAATTCTCAAAATTGAAAAACAAAAAGCTTCAGAAAAATGTTTCTTAATTACAAAAAAAAAATAAAAAAATAAAAATTTTACTACTTTAAAAACCTTTTGGGTACCACTATTTTATTAAATTTCAAAATTTTATTAGCTTTTTAAATTTATGTCAATTAATATTGCAGATTAGCAAATGGATGAGATATTTTAAAATTTCATATATAATCTTTTAAGTAATATTAATCGTATGTCCTGTATAACTAGTAAAAAATGTCGATTGATTTTTTTATATTTTCTTTTTATACTAATGAATCCAAATTATTTTAATTCTAAACAGGGTTCGGAAAATCGTAGAGAAAAGGTATATTTTTTATGAAATATTAACATATTTGCTCAATTTTTAAATTTTTCTATACTTAAGTATTTTTTCCCCCTTTCAAATTCTAACAAACCCAAATTATTTAAATTCCAATCAGAGGTCGGAAAATCATGTATAATAATTTTATTTGTTTTATGAAATATTTGTCTATGTATATTAAAGTTTTCCATTCCTTTAATTATAAATGAATTAATGCACTACCAATTGATTTCTAATTTAAATTTCTGTTTGGTGAGAATAAGGATTTTGCTTGATTTTATAGATTTTCTAGCTCCATAGCTTAATAATGTTTCTGCCTGGGAATAAATTCTTGATTTCTATTTAAGATTTCCTTCATAAGCTTGCCATAAGAGTTTTAAAATTATATTTAAAATTAATTTTTATAAATTAAACATATGAAACATAACCCTCTAATAAGTATATAACTCTATAAGTTAATCTGAGACTTTTAAATAGCTTTTATCTCAGCCGTTTATGTACAGATTAGCATGAATTTTTATAGCAAAATTTTCGCGAGTAATTTTTATATATAAAAGCAACATGTGGATTTGAAAATGCTCTAGGAACTAGAGAAAATATATTTCAACATACACAATAGATAGAAAAAAAATCGTAAAGTATTATCTAATAACTTTAATGTATTTCTTAGCGCTTTTTTTTTTTTTTGTTAATCTTTCTTTAAAAGCGACTATTTATGAAATTTTATAAATCTTGATCCAAATTTTATTAAATTTGCTGACTAGAAAAATAATGTACTAAAAGCCAAATAATTTATTAATATGTTCCTAATTGTCACTTGTTAGACTTTATGATTTTTACATTAACTTTATTTTTAATTTTATAAGTTTGTTTTTCATCCTTCACCATGGAACCAATTAAACTATTATAATTTTACCCAAGATGTCTGGATTGAAGCAGCTCTATTTTCTTCGTTTAAAAAACTGTATAGACATTAGGTATATATGAGTAGGTAAATATGTCTGTTTTTAAAATTTTTTCAAGTTTTTTGTATATCTAAAAAAAGAAGAAGTTTGTCTAAAAAATTTATAAAATTTAATATTTAAAATTTTGTAAGAAATATATTTTATTTTAGATTAAAAAAAATACTATTTAAAGGTATCCAAATAAGTTTTGGATCATAGAAAGTCTGTTATCTTGTTGACACTCCACTATTTTCCATATTTTTTATTTTTATTTTTTTTAAGTATGTTACTGAACATTTTACTATTTTCATAAAATATTTTCTCTTGTCAACATTTTTGGCTGAGCAGCGATTATTTTAAACCTAAATCATTCTAAATATATGTGGTTAAATTTATATTTGAAAAATATATATATTTTTTTTTTTAATTTGAAAAATCTTGCGTGAGCCATTTTCTCTAGAGCAATAAACTTGGAATTTTCTTTAAAATTTCACCATTTTCGATAAATAAATAAATTTCACTTGTAATCTATTCTAATGTCGCATATTTTAAAATATGTAAAAATAAGTATACTTTGACTAATAAAACTGTAAGAAAATTTAAAAAATTAAAATAATTTGTTTAAACTATCAGTTTTTATACTCCTTTTAAAGTCTTAACTTTGAAATTTTATCATGACTACACGAATTTAAATAATCCAAAAAATCTTTCATTGTATTATTTTGGCATGTATTACAAATCACAGGATATTTGCAGAAAAATATTTGCTTCTCTTATAGCGAAATTTTTTGTAAAAAGCAAAATAAAGTAAAAAAATAAAAATTTACAAAATCAAGCGCGAAGTATCTGTAAAATTATAAGAGATAATTTAAGCATATAATTGTGTTTTTTCTTTATCTTATTAAGATCCTCGGAAAAACAATTAATTAAACCTCAAAATCATTCTTTATTTCTAATAAAAGGGTTCTAAAAAAAAGTTAGTTAACTTTGACACCCTGTAGCTTATCTGTTATTTTAACAGGGTGAATATAAGATAATTTTTCTGAAAGCTTAAGTCCTCCCCTATAATTTTTTTACACATTACTTTTCGATAGTCTTTATAGATGAGGAGATTAATTTTTATTACCATTTTATTATTATTATTTTTTTTTTTTTACAATGGGTTGGAGATAACTTTAAAATTCAAAAGTCATAAAATAGCTGCCACCCTACTTATCATATTGTACAAATATTTGAAGAAAATAGAGCTAGATTTATCGAACTAATACTCCATACAATTACAAAAAAATTCACATAAAAGTACAGTATACTTTTAGGCATAATTTAAATATAAATCGTATTGCTTACTTTTTTGCTGGAAAATAAATTAATCAAAAATACTAAAAATAATTGTATCATGGTGAAGAATTAATTTTATCTTCCGTTTTCGCACAACCTTTATTTTTTAATGCTTTTTTTAATAAAAATAAAATAAAACTAAATACATGCCTAATTTCTATTTTATTTTTCTTTTTTTTACAAAAAAAGGTTTGGACACTTTTTTATTATGAAAAAAATACAAAATAAATATTTGAAAAGAAAAAAAAAGATTTTTGTTACAATTTAAAAAAAAAGAAAAACTGTTTTAAAGCCGAGTTTTCCACTGTCACACATACACCAAATGCCAGTGCCAAAAATTTTAGTTACTTCCTTATTTTTATATAAAAAAAAAAACAACACCAACAACAAAAAGAAAACCTTTTTTACAAACTCTTATAAAAAAGAGTTTTTGTTTCAAAAAGGATACTTAACACATTTCAAAAGGCACTTTATAATTTAATTTATTTAAACAAAAAATAATAATTTTTTATATACATATTTTTATTATTTTTTCGTTTTTTTTTTCCTGGTTCATACTTTAAAATTTAATTATTTATTTAATTCCTAAATATTAATGTTCCATTACTAAATAAAAAAGGTTGTTTAATATTTAAAAATAATTAAAATAAATGAAATTGAAACAAAAATTTTAAAAAATAATAAAAAATATTAATAGAAACAATTTTAGAATTTGCATAAAGTTCTTAATAAAGCATAAATATATTTTTTAAAAACAACTTAAATATATATTTAAAAAATAAATTATTATTTTGTTCCTTTTTTTATAAGTAGAAATTTTAAAAATAAAAAAACAGCGTGTTATATAATAAATTGTTAATGAAATTAATATTAAAAAAAGAAAAACATTTTTTATTTAGGTTTTTAAAATAAAAAAAAATACTAAAACAAAGACAACAAATACCACATAAAATATATTCTAAATTAGATTTCATATTATAAAAGTTGATTTGTATTATTAACAAAGAAAACTAAATTAAAGAATTATAACTAATAAAAACCGTTTAGTGAAAATAATTAACAAAAATTTAATAAACAAACCAATAAAAAAAATAATTAACAAAACTTTAAAAAAACTTGAAAACATTTTACTCAATACGATTACTACAATTGAAAAGCAATGTTTATTTTCTAATAATTAATTGAGAATTATAAAAATAATAATAAAAAAAAATATATAAAATTAAATTATATATATAAAATATAAGAAATAAAAAAATAAATTGTTATTTAGTTACAAAGAAAATAAAAATAATTAAATGTTTTAATTGTAAAGCAAAAAGGTATTGTTCGCTAGAAGAAAAAATTTTGCCTTATTAAAATGTTAAGGCAATGTTGCAAGACATTGCAAAATGTGAAATCTTTATAAAATATTGCCCTTTATTAAGACAATATACTAAACATGTTGCAAAACATTGCAAAAGGTCAAGTCTTTATAAAATATTGCACTTTATTAAGGCAATATATTAAAAATGGTGCAAGACATTGCAAAATGTGAAATCTTTATAAAATGTTGCCCTTTATTCAAAATGTTGCAAAACACTGCAAAAGGTCAAATCTTTATAAAATATTGCCCTTTATTAAGGCAATATATTAAAAATATTGCAAAACATTGCAAAATTTCAAATCTTTATAAAATATTGCCCTTTATTAAGGCAATATATTAAAAATGTTGTAAGACATTGCAAAATGTGAAATCTTCATAAAATGTTGCCCTTTATTCAAAATGTTGCAAAACACTGCAAAAGGTCAAATCTTTATAAAATATTGCACTTTATTAAGGTAATGTATTAAAAATATTGCAAAACATTACAAAATTTCAAATCATTATATTTTTATTCTCCATCAGGATAGGACTCGGTACGGATCGCCTAGGGCCATGGAATTTCATATAACATTTGTTTGGTATTGAAAATTATTTGTTATTCAACATTGTTAGTCAAAGCTCGTTTAAATTTATTTGTAGATTAACTTAACAAGTATAACCAAATTTAACTAAAAAACTATATCTAAGAATGTACTCTTAACCGAATCTATTATACCCACCATCTGCTATTATTTGTGGCATTCTAATTTAAAATTTTCTTTTGCGAGTTCACACCAACCCTTCTGTTTGGCCCTTAATCCTTTTTTTATTAATCGATTTCCAATACCAAACAAACCTTATACGGGAGAAATATTTGAGTTAAATTTCGTCCCTCTTGGTGATCCTCCTCCCTTCAACAGACGGACGGACGGAGAGACATAGCTAGATCGACTCAGAATCTTAAGAGATTCTTATTTATATTTTATGGGGTCATGGACGAATATTTTGTCATGTTTTTAAAATTGAACTTTTATTGAAAATAGATATTTTTAATAAAAATTTGATTTGAAAATTGATCTTTTTTTAAAGCATTTTGGAATAGTTATTACTTGTTTTGAAATTTTATATTTTTAATATTTAATATTTTTTTATCGGTTCTTTTTTGAAAATGTATTCCTTCTTGGAAAATGTATTTTTTTTTTCAAATTAGTACTTTTTTCTTAAAAGTTAGTACGTTCTTTGGAAGCTTTAATTTTTTGTCTATAACTTTTTTATAAATTGATATTTTAGTTACTTTTGTACTTTTTGTAATCTATACCACCATAGGTGGTTGGAGTATTATGCCTTTGTGCTGATGTTTGTAACGCACAGAAAAAAGAAAAAATCATCCAACACTCACCTTAAAATCTACCAAACGACTCAGAATCATTTTGAGTTGATCTAACAATGTCCGTCCGTCCGTCTGGCTAGCTGGCTGTCCATGTAAACTTTGTGCACAAAGTACAGGTACAGTCAATTTTGAAGACAATTCAATGAAATTTGGCACGTAGGACTTTCATGATACAAGTACGAAGCCTATTGAAAATGGCTATGACCGGTCCATTATTTCACCCGGCCTCCATACAAATGTCCTTCCGGAACAGGGGATATTTAAGGCATCTTAAATGCCTTAAATATATGAATATTTTAATGAAATTCGGTGTAAAAAAGTTTTGTAAATCACATATACATGTTAGTATCAGGTTTATATTCGACACAAATAAGTTTTATATAAATGGAAATCATAGTGACAAATTTTATGAGGATCGCTCCATAATTTACTATAGCTTCCATATAAGCCCACTTTCGGGAATCACCCTAAAGTTCATATATTCATATAAATGTTAGTATTAACGTAATATTCTGTATTGGTATAGTTTATTTTACACTTAGTAAATGTATCGATCCACAATTGCCCACAATTGTCCACATGTCTAATATGAAATCACTCCATGAATTTTGATGCACATGCACAACGGTATTGGGTATCATATGGTCAGGCTTTTCCGACTATATCTTTCTTACTTGTTTAATCGGTACTTTTTCTTAAAAGTTAGTACGTTTTTTTGAACCGTTAACTTTTTAACTAGTACTTTTTTATAATTTGGCACTTTAGTTACTTTTGTACTTTTTTGCTATTGAGGTTAAGAATTTTTTTTTTTTTTTAAATTCGTATAATATTTTTCTTGTAAATTTGTATTTGTCCTAATTAGTACTTTTTGATAATTGATAATTTCTACTTACTTTTATATTTTTAAGTCCTTTATCCAAGATTAGTATATAAAGGAATATTGGCTTTTTCACAAACTGTGCTTTTAATGAAAATTGTTTTTTTTTTATTTTTAGTAAGTACTTTTTTGAAAACTTGTTCTTTTTTGAAAACTACTAAGTTTTTTTTATAAATATCAACATTTTCGGCAATTTGTATTTATATATATATACATATATATATATATATATATATATTAAGCATATTTTTAAAAACTTGTTACTTTTGTGGACAAATTTGTGCTTTTACAAATAAGCAAATTTTGAAAACATTTTTTTTAGAAAATTGTATTTTTTAAATTTAGCGCTTAATTGAAAACTACTTTTTTTAGCAAATTACTTTATTAATATTTGGTACATTTTTGAAAAGTGTAACCTTTTTTTCCTGACATATATGTACTTTTTAAAAATTTGCTGTTTTATTTCTTTTTTTTTTTTGACAAATTTGTATTTTAATTTCATCCTTTTTTAACAATTTTATACTATTTTTAAAATTAAATAATTTATAGAAATTTATACCTTTTTTAAATTTGTCGCTTTATTGAAAATTAGTACTTTTAAAAAAAAAATTTACTTTATTAATATTTAGTATCTTTCTTGCAAAAAAATTTGTACTTTTTAAAAAAATTTTAGACTTTTTTAAATTTTATGATTTATTGAAAATTGGTACACTTTCATATTTGGTACTTTTTGGAAAAATTAAAATCTGTTTTTTGTTTTTGTTTTTTTTTTTTTTTTTTTTTTTTTTTTTGAAAAATTTGTAGTTCTTCAAAAGTTGGAACTTTTTGCAAAATTTGATTTATTTTAATTTGGCGCTTCATGAGAATGAATACTTTTTAAATAAATTTTTAATTTATTAATATTTGAAAAATAGAATCATTTTTACGACCAAAAAACACCGTTTTGAAGTAGTCGAAACAATTATTTGGTCTAAATATTACAGAAAATATATTTGAAATCCCATTGTGGAATTGTAGTTAGGGAAATAATAATTATATGATTATAAAATTATGGACGAAATTTCTCACTTAATAAAAATAGAAAAGAATGAAATTCTTTGTGGAGGTTTTTCAAATTTAAATGCTATCTATGCCACGCAGGTGTGTAAAAGTTTTAAAGAAATTAGATCTTAAGTACAAAATATTAATGAAGTTACCATTTGCTTTTCATAATTGGAAAATGTACTTTAATTTTGTACCGCATAAAAAGAGTATATTTCAAAGAAATTTTTTAGTTTAAATAAAGAAATTGAATTCTTCTAGTTTTGTTTTAGAGAATTTTGGGTCTATTGTTAATAAATTAAAAAAAAAATAAATCAAAACGATTTTCCAATTTTTATTCACCTATATTGTAATAAGTGCTATTCGGTGCTTTAGTTATGTCCGCCACTGTATGTAATATATTTAAACTTTTTTTAAATTTGATAGTTTATTTAAGATTTTGGTTCTTATTTTAAAATTACGTATTTTTAAACAATGTTATACTTTTTTGATATTTGACGATTTATTGACAATGGTACTTTTTTTAAACTAATTTACTCTTTATTATTTGGTACTTTTTAAAAATATGTTTTTAATGGTTTTTTTTTTTTTTTTTTTTTTGAAAATTAGTATTAACACTTTTTTGAAAAGTAGAACCATTTAGCAAAATTTTGAATGTGGTACTTTATTGAAATTGGTACTTTTTTTAAACAATATTTTTTTTTTTGAAAATTAGTATTAGCACTTTTTTGAAAAGTAGATCCAATTAATAAATTAGATTTTTTTTTTAATGTGGTACTTTTTACATTTTTTTTTTTTTTTTTTTTTTTGACAAATTTGTATATATTTTTTGTATTTGGTGCTTTATTGAAACTGGTACTTTTTTTCAGCAATATCATTATTATTATTTTTTTTTTTTAATTTCGTACTTTTTTGAAGATTAGAATTTTTTTAAAAAATAATACTTAAATGTAGAATTGGATAATTTGGTACTTATTGGAAAATTTTTATCATTATTTTTTTTTAATTTGTACTTGTTCAAATTTGGTAATGACAAATCATCACTTTTTAATTATTTAATATTAGTGGTTCTTTAGAATTACAAATTTTTGGAAAGTTGTTACTTTTCCAAAAATACGTAGATTTTTTATTGAAAACTATTCCTTTTGTGAAAATTTCATACTTTGATAATTATTTGAAATTTGATACTTAAATGAAAACTATTTATTTAATTATCTAATTATATTGAAATTAAGTACTTATTTTAAAATTTAGTATTTTTAGAAATTTTAATATTTTTTTACAAAATGAACTTATTTTTGGAAAATTTTGCTTTTTTTTATGAAAATAATTCTTTCAAAAAACTGGTACTTTTTGTTCTTAAATTGTTACTCCTATTGGATTAAGGTACTTTAAAAGCTGGTATTTGTTCACAATTTAAATTGAATTAAATATACTTTTTTAAAAATGTTACTTTATTCTTTGGAAATTGATACTTTTGTAAAAAATTAATAAAAAAAATCATACTTTCTTTTAAAAAGTTTTGTACTTTAAAAATTCTTCTTGTAAAATTGGGATATTTTTAGATAATTTGTATTATTATCGAGAGTTTTTTTAGTTGGTACTTTATATTTTGGAAATTGACATTTTTTTTTTAATTATTATTATCACTGGAATTTTTTCATAAATCTGACAAAGATGACTTGTTCGATCCTCATTTCTTCTAGCAGCACAAGAAATCCAATAACGGAGTTGTGGTGAAATTTTTTTCTCTATATTTGAATGACACAATTTTAACGATTTTCAATAGCAAACTTTGTCGGTAATATTCCCGATATTGATTTATAACATATTTCCCAAAGTGTTTCATATCCTTCAGAAAGTTAATTTCAACTGAAGTTCTTCTTTATTTAGAATAAGGATCACTCCGTCTGATCTTACTGATCTAATTATAATTATTAATAGCTATTAAGACCCACAATATACGACCAAAAATGAAAATATGGGCGGACATTTTTATGTCTTTTCAATTTAATAATTTTAAGATGAAAAGAGGAAAAAATTTATTCGGAGGTAAAGTTTTGTATAAAATAACATTATCTATTTAATTTTTTACTAATTTTAAGACAAAATAATTTTTTTATTTTTTAATTTTATTTCTTCAATTTTTTATCGCATAAGTTTACCGATTTTTTATTATTATTTTTTATATTAATTAAAATAAAATAAAATAATTATGTAAAAAAAACTTAATTAAAATAATATAATTTATATATATTTAAAAAAAATGGCTTAATATAAATATATCATTGCATAATTCATGAAATCTCTCAAATTTAAATTCTTATAAAATCACTCAATTGGAACGTACATTAATGCCACCGAAACTACTTAAACATTCACTTAATTTGGTACCATATTGATAGGACAATTCACCCTTGCAACCATAGGCACCCAATTTATGGATGGCAGCATAATCATAACAATCCACAGCATTATCACCATTACAATCTTGAGAGTATTTGCGCATATAATTTTGGATGGTATTGGCGGCACAATAGGGATCATTGACACAGTTGGCATAAGCTAAAAGAGGAAAATAATTAAATAATCTTATAAGATCTAAAGTAGTTAATTTAACACCTACCAGTTTCCGAAGCAGGATCTTCATTGTTAATGGTCAATTTGCCACCATCAGCCCAATAGGCCCAAGTAATGCGGAACAAACCACAAACACCACCACCACAATAGGCAGTTTGATTACAGCCACTAATGGCCTCACAAATGCAACCTAAACAGACATCAGTTACAGGTTTTTCTAAAAATAAAAAAGAAATTTTTAAATATTTAAAGGATAAAAAATTGTTAAAAAATAAAAATTCAAAACTATAGAAAAAATTACCCATATAAATATGTTTAATAATACTTTTTATCTTTGTACTTAATAAAATTCCATATTTAGTCATTATTAAAATTATTTATTAAAAAAACAAACTTCGTAATACTATTTTTAAATTGTTGTTGTTTCTTTTAAATATTTTCTATATTGAGTAAAAAGAATCATTTGATTTCATTTGATATTTTTAAAAATGATTCGTCATACGTTTCTCTTTCTTGTTTCCAATAATAATATTTAAAATATTCTAATAACTACAAATAAAATGTTTTAATTTATTTGACAATTTAAATCTGTATCTTAATTAATTCATATTTTATTATGTATTTAAATCACAATGGGGGAATTTCAACCCTAATATAAAGAATGATTTTAATAAACCTGATTTCAGGTTATAAAAAAAATTTCGAAAATATTATTAACTAATAAATTCGTTGTTTTGTATAAAAAAAAAGAAATTAACTAAAACGTAAATACAATTTTAGGTCATTGAAGATTGATAACATTTTATAAAAATGATAGCATTTTATAGAAATGATAAGAATGTTTAATAGTTTTTTTCCACAGAATCTAAAATATTTTAGGAAAAAAAATAAAATAAAATTTCTAAGAAAAGTTAATTAAAAAAAATAATTATACCAAAGGAGAAATCATAGGAAACAAAATATTGTAAATTTTTTGTATACAAAATTTTCTATAAAAAAAATGTGTCTTTTTATAGAGAAAATTTTCTATAAAAAATGTTTAATCCATAGAGAAAGTTCTCTATAAAAAATTTGTCTTTTTTCTAAAGAAAAAAATTTCTATAGAAAATTGTTCTTTTTGTAGAGAAAATTTTCTATGGAAAATAAGACTTTTTTTAGAAAAAAATTTCTGTTGAAAATTATTCTTTTTGTAGGTTATGTTAAAAAAGGCGGCGTCTTCACGCCTCCACCCATAAGAACATTTGGTCCATTGTGATCCCTTTATAAATAACAGAGAAAGCTGATAGATGAAGAAAGAGAAAAATCCTAGTAGAATAAAGCAAAATATTGGAAAGAAAGGTAGCTAAATATAAAAAAATAAGAAAAATGTGGAAACTAAGACCCATCAAATCAACTTTGACTACCTCTAAGCCACTTTATTCCCATTACGAAACCTATAAGTTTGCCGAGTTCTCCACCCGCAACCTCCTCTAGTTCGTGCAGTATATGGCTCCCAAAACACCTCAGTCTACTTCGCTGAAGCCCTTCACAATGACAGAGTATGTGCTCCACTATCTGTAACTCCTCCAGATCATCGCACGTCCAGGAAAAATCTGACGTGACAGTGTCCCACATACTGGTCATATTCCCTATAGCGAGGTGACCGGTAATCATAACAACAATTACCCTTAGATTCCCACGACTCACGTCCAGAAGATGCTTCGAATCTGTTGGTTTAAGACTACGCCATAACGCTCTAGATACCCTGCAGTCCATTCTACTCCTCCAAGCATGATTCGTTCTTCCTAGAGTCCATTCCCTTATGGCCATTATTCTGTAGGCATCCATTAGCCTTCTAAATTCCCTCCTACACTCAAGCACCAATCTGGATCTGACACAATCACTTGTCATTGCCATCAGTGATGACTGACTATCCACATAGATAGTTACCTCAGTGTCCCTCTCAATATTCTCCTCCAGTAATCCTATGGCCTTGTAAATGCCTAGAATTTCTGCCTGATCGTTTGATATATTTTCGCATGAAGTAAACTCCCGTCTCTGTGCCTACTTCCATCTTCGAGCCATCCGTGAAGATAGCACACCCTCCATGGAGCTTCTCTGCTCCAATCCAGAAGTCCCTACTAGGGACTTCAATAACGGGAGTAGCCTCGAAGTCAATTATAGTAACTACATAATCCATTTGGGCTGCCGAGGATTATGTTTGACCATTCAACTTGACTTCATTAAGTATGCTAGCATGCCCCGCTGTGAAGCTCCCTATTAATCCCAATTCCTTCAGTCTAAATAAGCCCCGCACAGCCACGAATTTTTCAATTTGAAGACGGTGGAGAATGATGTCCAGTGCTGCCTGAGGTGTACTTCTCGCGACTCTCGTACTGTCAATTGAAGCACATCTCTGAACTTTAGAAAGAAAGTTCCTATACGTCACTTTTCTCAACGCCTCCCACCATACCGAACATCAATAAGTGAGTATAGGTCTCACACCCGATGTGTATATCCAATATACAACTACCGGTTTTAGAATAAAGTTCTTCCCTATAGAGTTCCTGTATGCGTAGTAGGCATTAAGTCTACTAGGTAGAAATTAACCGAGACCAACAATACCACATCATGGGCCACATGGGCTACGATCTTCCTTCCCATGGCATCGAACTGTCTCAATATGACGGTCATTGCCAAAAGCCAAAATAATTGGAGAAAGAAGCCCCCCCCCCCTTGCGGTGTGCCCCTTGTCACAAGCTTTGATAAACCTGCTGCTTAGCATCAGGGTGATTCATTCATTCTATCCTAATAGCAAATTGGTATTTTTGTAGGCAAAATTTTCTATAGAAAATTAGTCTTTTTGTAGAGAAAATTTTTTATAGAAAATTAGTTTTTTTTTGTAGAGAAAAATTTTTATAGAAAATTAGTCTTTTTGTATACAAAATTCTCCATAAAAAATGTGTCTTTTTGTAGAGAAAATTTTTTATAGAAAATAAATCTTTTTGCAGACAAAAATTTCTGTTGAAAATTAGTATCTTTGTAGAGAAATTTTTCTATAGAAAATTATTTTTTTTTTGTAAAAAAATTTTTCTATAGAAAATTAGTTCTTTTGTAGAAAAAATTTTCTATAGAAAATTCGTCTTTTGGTAGAGAAAATTTTTCTATAGAAAATTAGTATTTTTGTAGAAAAAAATTTCTATAGAAAATTAGTCTTTTTGTAGAAAAAATTTTCTATTGAAAATTAGTCTTTTTGTAGAAAAAATTTTCTATAGAACATTAGTCTTTTTGTAGCAAAAATTTTCTATAGAAAATTAGTCTTTTTGTAGAAAAAATTTTCTATAGAAAATTAGTCCTTTTGTAGAAAAAATTTTCTATAGAAAATTAGTCTTTTTGTAGAAAAAATTTTCTATAGAAAATTAGTCTTTTTGTAGAAAAAATTTTCTATAGAAAATTAGTCTTTGTTGAAAAAATTTTCTCTAGAAAATTAGTCTTTGTAGAAAAAATTTTCTATAGAAAATTAGTCTTTTTTAGAAAAAATTTTCTATAGAAAATTAGTCTTTTTGTTTAAAAAATTTTCTATAGAAAATTAGTCTTTTTGTAGAAAAAATTTTCTATAGAAAATTAGTCTTTTAGTAGAAAAAATTTTCTATAGAAAATTAGTCTTTTTGTAGAAAAAATTTTCTATAGAAAATTAGTATTTTTGTAGAAAAAATTTTCTATAGAAAATTAGTCTTTTTGTAGAAAAAATTTTCTATTGAAAATTAGTCTTTTTGTAGAAAAAATTTTCTATAGAACATTAGTCTTTTTGTAGCAAAAATTTTCTATAGAAAATTAGTCTTTTTGTAGAAAAAATTTTCTATAGAAAATTAGTCTTTTTGTAGCAAAAATTTTCTATAGAAAATTAGTCTTTTTGTAGAAAAAATTTTCTATAGAAAATTAGTCTTTTTGTAGAAAAAATTTTCTATAGAAAATTAGTCTTTTTGTAGAAAAAATTTTCTATAGAAAATTAGTCTTTTTGTATAGAATATTTTTATAGAAAATAAATCTTTTTGTACACAAAAAAAAAACGTGTCTTGTTTTAGAAAAATTT
Source organism: Protocalliphora azurea (assembly GCA_932274085.1). Taxonomy (NCBI): domain Eukaryota; kingdom Metazoa; phylum Arthropoda; class Insecta; order Diptera; family Calliphoridae; genus Protocalliphora; species Protocalliphora azurea. The sequence continues at coordinate 24,823,356 of OW026521.1, read as the reverse complement.
TCTATAGAAAATGTTTCTTTTTTACACAAATTTTTCTGTAGAAAATGTATCCTTTTTCTATAAAAAATGTGTTTTTATTAGAAGATTAGTATTTGTTTTATACAAAATTTTCTATAGAAAATTTGTTTTTTATACAAAATTTTCTGTAGAAAATTAATTTTTTTTTATACAATAATTTTCTATAGAAAATTATTTTTTTTATACAAAATTTTTTACAAAAAATTAGTTTTTTTGCAGACAAAATTTTCTATAGAAAATTAGACTTTTTGTAGGCAAAAATTTCTATAGAAAATTTGTTTTTTTGATTTTTTATAGAAAATTAGTCGCTATATTTCCTTTTTTAGGCAAAATTTTTTATAGAAAATATGTTCATTTGTACTTCAAATTTTCTACAGACTTTGTGTTTCCACTGTAAATAATTTTTTTAAACAAATTAATTAACTGTCAACTTAATTAAGTAAAATATTTTCGTATAATAAAACAAGCAATAAATCATTTGAGATTATCTTTCAAAGCCATTAACATCTACATAAGTATAAATATGTACGTGCAATAAATTGTTAAATTGTCATTATTGATGACAATTTCCCATTTAACATCTACAACTAGAATTGTAAGATCAATTACATTTCCTGTCGTCTTCCAAAAAAAAAAAAATACTAAAACGCCCATTTAAAAATTTGCATAACTATAGAGAAGAACTACTTAAAGAAAACTATAAATAACTTGAAAAAAAAAACAAAGTACTGCCTTCAAATTATATAAAGCTTCACTTCATCTCTTCTTCATTTGAACGGCCCTGAACCCTATACTACTAGAAGTAATATAAGTGAATGAAAATAAAATTAGTTTCCTTATATCTCAAGCAAATGACTGTATGTTAACTAAATGAGTTGAAGTTCTGGGACTACAAGTCACATTGAGATGATGTTAAAATGAAGATGACAACTAACTAGTTTTGCAACAACGCAAGTTTTTTTTATTTAAAAAGTGCAATCTTTTTTAAATGTAAAAAATAAACACAAGATGAATCAATTTTTATTTTTGAATTAGACTTAAAGGTGGACTAGTATTGTTGGTTTTTTTTTAATGAAATATGAATAAATTTTAAGTGCAACAGATAAAATCTAAAAATAATTTTCTATGAAATGATTAATAAAGATTTTATATAAAGATGAGGGAATGTTTAAAGGACATTGGTAAATGTTTTTCTTTTAACTACAGTGGGCTTGCTTGAGAAAATAAACTGCTGATGTGAATTGTAAAGATCAGAAAATATCTTTCTCTCTATTTTTATTTTAAGCAAATAAAATATTGACTTTATTGCAAAAGCTTTTTTAAAAATTGTAAAAAAAAAATTAACGATGTTTACTTTTTTCATTTTTTTTTAGAAAATGCAAATAATTTAAATTAAATATAATAAAGTTTAAACAATTTGCATTTTTACTCAAAAACAATTAAGTTCAAGACAAAAATTAAAAAAAAAAAATTGTTTTCACATATTTATATTTTCATTATGATTATTTGTTATTACATTGATAAAATATATTTGTTTATTTGTCTTTGACGTGTCATGCATGTTAAATATATATTATAATTTTTTTTTTCTCCAAGAAAACCTCTAAATTTTGCTGCTAAAAAACATAGTAAACAAAATTCCCCTTTAACTATATTTAAGAGGATTTTGTTGTTATTATTATTTTTTTTTTTTTAATAATTACTAATAAATTTTAATGAAATAAAATTATTAATAATAACAGAGTAACAAGGGTGTGAATAGATTTTATAATAATTAATAAATAATAATCAGCTTATCAGTAAATAACATATGACCTATTTTTTTATAAAATTATTTCATTTGAAAATTAAATTAAATATCAAATTTGAATTTTAATGATTTCATGATTTTAATAACGTGAGTTTCTTAATAATTCTTATGTTTTTTTTTAACTTTTAACCACCTACGCTTATTTATGACTTGCTTTAAAAAAAGAGATATAAAGTTCTTTAACCTTTATTGGTTACAGATAAATTTAATTTATAACTTTGGAAAATATTTATTTTATAAATTAACTTTATAAGGGAATTTTATAAATTTTATAAATCTCATGAATGTTATTTTTTTTTTTGTTTTTTTTTTTTTTTTTTGAAATCAACACTGAGAAAAACTATATTTTTATAACTCCTTCACTTGTGTACCGATTTTGATATTTATCAATAGCATTAATCTGAGAACCGTGGCTGTTATATTGACGTACAAAACATGTCCCTGTTTCATAGAGCAAACAACAAGAAATTGTAAACCTTGCAATTGAAACTGAAATAAATAACAAAAACTTATAGTTTCTGCAGCTTATTCACCAAAATATAAATGTAGCCTTGCAAGTGATATTATGCAATTAACTTCATTGCATGAAGACTTTTTAATCTTGAGCAAACAAACAATTTTTTTATATACTATTTTTTTTATATACTATATTTACCCATATCAAAAAAATCAAAATTCTTCAGTTATTGACTTACTTAATATCTCTTTAGATATTAAGATAGATATGCTTGAATATTATATTACATCAGATCCCAGACCTATTACATGTAAAATTCATATTTCAATTACATATGATGCAGATATTACATGCAGAGAAAAGACATGGTTACAGCATTATCACTACAACAATATTATGTTCTCATTATTAATTTTCTTAATTTAAATAAATCTGTGTTCATAATAACAATGTTTTTTGTTTAAATTTTGTCATTTAATGTTTACACTCAATAGAAATTTTAATATAATTTTTACCAGAAGCAAAATTTTATTAATAAGTAAAATATCATTACTTTTACAACCATTAAATGTTTGCAGTATTTTTCCTTGTTCATAAACCACATTCTGTTTTTAAACCATTTTAATATTCCCATGAAAATAAAATGTTTTAAATAAATATAATACTTATCCTTTTCACAAACTTAGTGGAAAAATTCATAACTTGTTTGTTTTTAAATATATTTTATTGTTAATGCTTGTTTTCCAACTACGTTGTAATTCTCATTTAGTTTATATATGAATAAATATAAATAGACAAGGTTTGGTTATACTCGGTATGATTCAAGTAATATAAAGTATTGATTAGCTACCATTAATGGGTTAAGCATTTCAACCATATAAGGTGGTACAAATGAATATAATTAATGAAGAAATAGTATGTAACACTATATATATATATATATATATATATATATATATATATATATATATACATATATTTCTATTATTTTCTATAAAGAATTTATAAAAATAATATTTTTCCTTATTAATACGTTTTATTTTAATATATGATAAGGTGGAATAATAATATAACAAAATGAAATAATAATATGATAAGATTCTATAACTATATGGTGACATTTGATAATAATTGATTGGAAGACTATATGAACACATGGGATAATAATCAGCGTTGCCAATTTAGTATTTTTTCTGTTAGCGCTTTTTTCAGAAAGGTGCTAAATTGGCGCGTTTTAGTGACAGTTATGAGTTAATAAAATTTTACTAACTCACAAGACTAAAAGAATTTTTGACAAAATTATATAAATTTTTAGCGTTTTAAAATTTATAAAAAAAAATCAATGTAAAATATTTGCATAGAATTTTAACATTAAATTTTATATGTCTTATGATTTAATCACATTCCATTCTTTAAAATACTTCATATTCATTATTAAATGTCCATTTTAGTTTTTCAATTTTTTCGATGATAAAATTTTACTTTATCAGTATTTTCATTTCACACTACAGAAATAAGAATTTTTCTCAGCAGAGAAAAAAACTTTTTTACTATAGAACATTATTATTACTTTTATTAATTTTCGAGTTCACCAAAAATCAAAACGATTATTTCATTTCGAAATGCTAAATATACCTTTAGAATTAATTTGGTCATTTGAGGTGTCTATCCGTTTTCCCAATCCTATCGAATACATGATTTATTAGCAATTTTCCAAATTCTTCCAAACACATTCCTATTTATTTTAGTAATTGGCTTTTTTGTAAAAAAAATAGACTGCTTAAATCAAAGGTTTTACACTAAAATTAAAAAATAAATTAACCGAATATAAAAGTTTTATGAATTTAAATTCTTGGAAAAAAGTTGCTAAATGTACATAAAATTTTACAGCTTACTTCTGTAATAAAACACCAATTTTAAATTTAAAAAATAACAAATATGGACTTTGTAATGTTTAAGTTGTTATTCCTAATAAAAATGAGATTTTAATTTAAAAAATGAAAAAAGACTGCCAATTCCTTTAATTTTAGTTCAATTTAGCACTTTTTAGCACGTTTTGGATTTTTTCCTGCACGTTTTGGTTACAAATAGTTGACAGCGCTGATAATAATATGATAAAATGGAATAGTAATATGAAGAATGGCATAATGATATTATAAAATGGAATCATAATATGACAATGTGATATAATAATATAATAAGATAGAACAATCAAATCACAATCTGATAGAATGGGATAATGATGTAGTAAGTTTGTTCAATTATATGTAAAACTAAAATCATAATAAAATCAAAAAATCGTACACAATATGACAAAATAAAATCATAATAATTATTACTTTAAATAATTTCTATTTTTCCCTGTGCTCATATGTTCCAATCATAATATGTTGCTCTTAGATTATAGTTATAGTTATTATTGATTACAAATTAACAAATTGGAGAGCATTCCGTAATATTATCACATTAAATACTGACACTTACAGTTCTATATCCATAATTGATGCAGAAATTGAGAAATTAGTAAATTTAATACAAGAAGCACGAAGCGAATCTACTCCAAGATTTAGTATCTCTGGAAACACAATTTTACCTAAAGTCATTGTAGATTTAATAAAAACAAGAAGAATTTTTAAACGTAAAAGCCAATGAACTTCAATTATATCAGAAGTATACTTTTTTGAACAATGTGTTAAACTCTTGATTACCATGAACAACCGAGATATAAACATATATCGTAACAAAAAGTGTCAAAATTACGACCGTGTAATAAAACCTTTTGGAAAATAAGCCGATGCTTACGAGGCAAGCTAAATAAAAAATCCTTTATTTTACAGAAGGATAATGAAAAGGCACAATTATTATCTGAAACTTTTTCTACTGCCAACAACATAATATCTGGTTATTCACACTCAATAGACAAAATTGTTAACTCAAAAGTAAATAGACTAAAGCCTTCAGATGCCCTTTTCGAATATTCGGATTTAATAATATTTAATGAAATTAGCTCATTAATTTCATCGCTAGGCTAGATGATGTCTCGAATATTTTAATTAAAAACCTCCCTACAAAGACAGTGCAAGTCTTAATGATTATTTTTAATAGCAGTTTAAAAATTAATTACTTCCCAAACCATTTTAAAAAAGGCAAAGTTATTGCAATTTCTAAGCCTAATAAACCAAAACACAATCGAAATAGTTACAGACAATAAAAGTACTACTAAACTTTATGAAAAAGTTATTTAGAATAGAATCTGTAATTGCTAATAAACAATTTGGATTCAAAAAACGGCGCAGGGCAGTACATCACATCAATCGTATTATTAATATAATAAAAAACAACAAACAAAATTAAAAGTCTAATAGTGTGATAATTCTGGACGCAGAAAAATTAACAATAAGTTGTAGTGATAATGCTGTAACCATGTACATATTTATTTATTTTCTAACTATATTTAAATATTACATTTTATCATATAAAGGTTTTCCTATTTTTCCTTTAATAAATTTAATAGAAATTAAGAAATTTTCAATACTGTGATTAAAAGTATAATTTGTGGTAATATCTTTAGATAAAATCTCAAAAATTGTAAATATGTAAATAGAAAATATAAATAAAGATGAATAAAAAAAGTATAACCGATTGAAAATATAACTGTTATAATTTAGATTTAATTTTTTTAATATAGTAATATTTTTTTATGCAATAATATTTGATTGATACATTTACTATAGTTTTATTCTAATAGTATAACAATTAGATATACATAACTGTTATACTGTAAAAAATATTATTATTATTTTTTTTTTCACTGAAACTCATTTTTTTATTAGTATAACTGTTTTAATTTATATATATGTATTCTCTTCTTTTTAATTACATATGTTTTAAAATTTAATTAATACCTATACTATATTTTTTAATCTGATAGTAACAGCTTGTATTGCAACTGGTATAATGTAAAAATTTCCAAAAACTACTTTTATAATAAAACTTTTTTATAATTTTATTTAAAAACTAAATGTTTTCACTAGTATAACAATCTTGTTATACTGAAAATTTCTTCAATTTTATGTTCCTAGTATGTATAACAATTTAACATATAATCGTTTAAAATTTATTTTTTTATTTTAAAATAAATATTATTATAACACTTAAGCGAAGTAACGTTATAATAACATTACCTTAGTATTTTGGTATAGTATTCCAATACAAAAAATAGTATAAAAGTTTAGACGCCACTATTATTTACTCGGTTTTTATTAAAATCTTTTACTTTAAATTTCTCCAATGAAATTCTATACTCCAAATTCAAGTGAAAGTAGATTTGAAAGAAATTTTAAAAAATGCTCCAAATTGTCAAAATGTATGCATCTTTTTGTGCAATAAATTAAACTTAAAAATCTATGACCACTTTTCGCTTTGACTCAAATTGGAATTATAAAACAAAGCTGTAAAATTTAAATTTTCTTTATTTTATTAAAAACAGAAAAGTAAAGCCGGTTACCTTTTTACAGTTTCATTCATGTTTAACTTTAGTAAACAATGTATAGTTAATAAATTTATTAGGAAATTGTTGAATAAACATACCTTTTCCATTACAATGATTTACGTAATTTTATTAACTTATTTTAGCCATGTGTCTACCTATTTATGTTTATTTATAATTTTTCATGATTAAAAAAAAAAAAGAATTCCCCCGCTTGTTTGCTGAGAAAGATAAAAATCTTAAATTATTATAGAGAAAAAATCTGCTAATTATATTCGTATATAACAGTCAACGTTTAATTTGCACTGTTATGTTAATAATATTGGGAATATTAACAATAATAAACAAAAACGAAACAAGTTTTTTTATTCTTGAATAGAATAAAAAATAATAACAATAAAACATGCAAACACCAGTATTAAATATTAAATATAAAAAATAAAACACGGATTTAATAAAAAAAAAAAAAAACGGAACCAATAGCAAATGTTTAATATTAACAAAAGAATATTTAAGAAATTCTTAGAACAAAATGAAACTAAACGGTTTAAAATATGATTTTTTAATATAAAAATTTCTTGGAAATGTTCGTTGAAACAAAAAAACTTACGTAAATTAATTTTTTAATTTAAAGGTTTAATTTAAAATTGTAAAAATTTATTTTTATTACCTGATATATCAGCCTGGGTTAAAGTAATCATAGCCACGGCAAAAACACTGGCTAATACACAAGTATATAATATTTTATTTGCCATTATGATATATATATTTTTTAATAATATTTATTTGTTGTTGATAATTTAATAATTTAGCGTATGTTTTTATTTAAATAAATAATTGTAATTTAATAACTAAATCACTTTCGAAGAGAGCCTTGAGCTTTTAAAGATGTTCACTGTTTGTTAAACTTATTAAAACTAATTTAAATGATTTTTATACAGTAGATTTTAGTATTTATTGCAGCAGCTAGTTCTGGGAGAAAAGCTTTTTTAAGCTTTGCCTTTTAAAATAACGTAAGATGAGATTAAAAAGAACAAAAGACTTAAGATACAAACTCGAGAGAGTTATACGAAGGGATACAAGTGTTGCCAGATGATTAGCAAAAAATCTCTATTGAAGTAAATCATAATTATGTAAGCCCCTCCACCTTCAACAAAAAAAATGGAATATCAAAATTTTACAAATATTCAAAAAAGTACCAAATTTTACAAAAAGTACCAATTTAAAAAATTAAATAAAAAATTCAAAAAACTTGCAATTTATAGAAAAATACTTATTTTCCAAAAAAAAAAAAAAACTGCTATTTTCAAAAAACATTCAATTAATAAAAAGCTTCAACTATTAGAAACAGGTGCAATTTTTAATAAATAAAAGTACCAATTTTCAAAAAAAAAACAATTCTCTAAAGTTTAAATTTTCCTGAAAAAAATATCAATTTTCAATAAAAGTACTACTCATACTTTTTAGAAAAAGTACCAATTTTTAAAAACGTATAAACTTCAACAAATTAAAAGAATTTTTGAGAAAAAGTACAGCTTTCGAAAAGCGTAATAATTGAAAAAAAGGCGTCAGTTTTTGAAATAAGTACAAATTTTGAAAATAATGTAAAAGTACAAATTTTCAAAAAGATACCAATTTTCAAAATAAGAACCAATTTTTTAAAAAAAAGTCATTTGTTTCCTAATATGTGCCTGAAAAAATATTCCTAGAAATTCACCAAACAACTGTAAACGTGGCATTTTCCACACAAAGAATTTTCATCACATTTCAACCGGTTATTCACTTACTCCCAACAAAAACATATATTCTTTTGCTTGCTCCAAAAAATTTTTAAAAAATATGAAATCTTTATTTAAAAAAAGTGCTAAAAGTACGTAACTTTCAAACACTTTCTTTTTTGAATGTTATTTTTCCTAACATGCTGCTATACTTCCTTTGTAATCTTTTTGTAGTGTCCCCTTTCATTTAACTTTCTTTACTTAGATCTTGTTGAAAGCAGCAATATCAACAGATTGTACGAAATCTTCGAATTCTTGGATTTTTTCAGTCAACAAATCAATGGATACTTTCTCATCTTCAATGACGCACATAATTTGCAATTTGTTAATACCATAACCGACTGGCACTAATTTGGAGGCACCCCACAAAAGACCGTCCATTTCGATAGTGCGTACAGCTTTTTCCATTTCCTTCATGTCGGTCTCGTCATCCCAAGGTTTGACATCGAGCAACACAGAGGATTTGGCAATCAAGGCGGGTTTCTTAGATTTCTTAGCAGAATAGGCAGCTACACGTTCCTCACGGATTCTGGCAGCTTCCTCATCTTCTTCTTCATCAGAACCGAAGAGATCGACATCGTCATCATCATCATCGGCAGCAGCAGCAACGGTGGGTTTAGCACCGGCAACTTGAGGTAAGGGGGAACCGCCCCAGGTAGCCTTTTCGTTGGCCTCAAAAGAGGCAATGTGACGGTACCAACGTTGTGCGTGTGGTACATCACCGGTGGGTGCCTTGCCCAAAGCCTCGAACACAGATAAATCAGCCTTGGAGGGTTCATAACTAAAGTTTGCAATGAATAGAGAAAAAAAAGAAAGTTATTAAAATCCTTTACATTCGAAGAAATTCCGACGTGTCAGATCATTGTTAATGAACATAACCTCATTTATGTGATAGCATGTTGTGTACTATTTTCCGACTTACCCATTGATGTAGCTGTTGTCAGCCAAGAAATTGTTCAATTCCTTCAGACCTTGTGGAGTTTTAACATCACCGAAAGCCATTATTGTTTATTTATTATTAAATTTATTCAAAAAACTTAAGAGCAATCTGGTTCTTCAGCTGAAACGCTTGCTGCTTGCAAAAACTTGACAACCGGAAAGAGTCGAGATTTTAAAGTGTTGACAATTTAATATAGTTGGTAAGAAAAACTTGGCAGCACTATTAGAAGATGTATATGGCAACGCGAGTATAGACTAACGTCGAGTCTATACTAGAGAAATTTTTATCAAGATAAACATAAAATTTTTATCATGATAAAAATTTGCCTAATTTAGATTGAATTTGTCGGTATTATTGCAGCGTTAAATCAAAATTTTTATCGCTTGAGCGCAGACAACTTTGTCTTAACGTCATTTTGATTTTTCTTGGTGCTTTTACATGGTTTATTTTGATATACGTTTTCCCTATAATTGATAGAGTTAAAAAATTATTCGCAACTCAGGGAACAATTTGATAATTTTTTTTTTTGATAACATTTTCTCCAGTATAGACTCGACGTAAAAGTGTAATGTACAAATTTAGCAGTTATTATGAGAATTATTTATGAGAATTATTTTTTGAATTAAAAATTAATTTATATATTCACTAACATATACTCTAATAAAATTATTTCATGACAATACAAAGCAAATACTGTTTATTTATTATGTCTATCACATTTTATGCAAGAAAGAGAAAAATCAATCCTTCAATAAAAACATTTTCTTATTTATGTTCTTATCTAAAATTTTCATTTTATCTTAAAGTTCAGTGGCATTAAATGAAACATCCTTTCATAAAGGTTTAATCTTATAAATGTATATTTTAAAATTTTAATTTAAAAGTTTAAAATAGAGGGGCACACTTTTAAATGATGGTTTTTCATCTTATTTATTTATTTTATTTTTTTAATTTACGTTTATTTAACTTTCTGCTTACGTTTTGATTACTTTTTAAAATTGGGAAAAAAATTTAAAAATTAGTATATTCTTTTTCATGTACACATATTTCGAAATATTTATTACTTTGATTTTTTGTTTTTGTAAATTGGTACTTCGTTAAAAAAATTATATTTTTTTTAATTGACTTTAAAAAAAAAAAATTTTTTTTATTAATTTAAAAAAATATTATTTTAAGAAAATTGTGACTTTTTTAAAAACGGTAACATTTTATTGATATTTTTGGCATAAATAAAGATTACCAGATTGATTTTTAAATAATTTGGATAATAATTCGGTAACACTTTTATTCGTGATTAAAGCAATGTAAAAAGAGCGAGCAGGCAAGCTCTTGGTTTAGGAGTTGTGGCTCCCTAAAGTTATGATATATTTTTGTAAATATCTTTATTAATGCACATACGATTTAAATTATATTAATGTCGATTAAAAGTACGTTTAAATACCTTTCTAATTATATATAATTATATACCACAACAATTAAATCTTAAGAGGAAAAATTGCACTATTTTTTTGATATACCGGCACTTACAATTTTTTTATTATTTCAAAAAAGTTTATTCAGCGAAGTTGGCGTTCGACATACATAAAGGATAAAGTCTTTGATCCCGGATGAAGGCCGGCTAGACAGAAAAACCTCTATTAATATTAAATAATATGTGTATTTTAATTTCAACTAGTAGTCTTGATTTGTTAAAAAATTTAAGTATTTTTATTGTTATAGACTTGAAATTGCGTTTTTTTTATTAGAAGTTTTAGCTTTTTTAGAAATTGATATTAGCTGTGTTTCGTAGCTACCATTCATAGGTAATTTCACACAAAATTTAAATTAATGTACGTTAGGAGCTATACCCAGTTTACATTTGTACAATTTACCTAGTTAAATTCTAAAAGTTACTTTAAAAAATCGTACCGTTTACATTATCACTAAACTGATTTTTTATGACATTTTACAAAACACTTTAAATATTAATTTTTTACATTTTCCATTCATAATTTTGTGTTATAATAAATTTTCGTTTTGAAATTTTCTTTTTCTTCAAATGTCGTACATAGAGCTGCTATCTAAATGTATAAACCAGAGTTGTATAAGGTAAAAACCAATTAAATAACTGTTTTTTTTTATTTAACTAGTTAAATTATGTGTATGAAAAAGTAGTTAAAAACCAAAAAATAACTAGTTAAGATAAAAAACAGTTTTTTTCGTAGATATAAACGCTATTAATGTGTAGAATCTATATCTATATCTATACATCTATACATGCTAACTTTATCGTCGATAACAATTTATTAACAATAATACAATTATGAATATAAGAATGACAAGAAATTAAAAAAATATAAAAGTAAAATTAAGTTCAAATAAATTTCTTTTAATTTTCCATTTTATAAAGAAAAACGTGCAAATTTCGTTGTGTAATTTACAAGTTAATATAAAGTGATACCAAATCGGGTTAATGTATTTTTTTTTTTTTTTTTTTTGCTAACAATCAATGTTAACACTCAACGGGAACAACAAAATATAGCTATTGCTTGCAAAATTGCTATATTTAATATCTGCACATACAATTTTATGGGAAAGATCCATATTTTAAACGGGAGCTTGAAATTATAATACATATAATTAACGAATTTTTTTATACATATTTTTGCCATTTCTGGACCAACTTTAATAAATTTCAATAACAAAATTTTTGATAAATTATACATTATATTTATACATAAAACATGCCCTTATAGGGTGTCTTTAAAAATATTACTTCAATCGAAGCATGAACGGACAGAAATTCATCGTTATTTCGCCTCCCCTATCTATATGGTGATTCCATATCAAAGCATATAGAAATCGGATTTGAAATATTTTAATTTCAAGTAAAATATACTACAAATATTGCCTATCGAAGTTATTTCTCAAATTATTAACTCTTAGACTCGGGACCCCTTCCGGCACAATAATATACATCATATTTTGAATATTAGAAAAAACTTAAAATTTTACAAAGGTATATCCTAATTGTTTCTAAACTATATATTATAAAACCTCAGTTTTAGTTTTATCTTAAAAATAGTTATCGTATTTGAAATTATATATAGAAAATCCATTTATTTCGAATGTTCAAATCCTTATATCTTAAAAAACAGATATTTTTCAAATTCTCATTTAGTTTAAAATATAGTCTAAAGATAAAATGTCGTTTATTTTAAATACAAATAAAAAAGACAATATACATATACACAATATGCTCATAAAAATACTTCGAAATTAATATTTGTAAATATATGCATACAATTTTTCAATTAAAATACATTTTGTTTCATATACATACGTTTTGTTTCATAAGTTCTAAACTAAATTAGTATCCAACATAAAATTTTACATGAGTACTGAAAACAGTTATACTATGTTCACATATAGAGTTTTTTTTTTTTTAAACGAGTCGTTTTTTCAAAAAACACAAACAAATTTACTTATTTTTTTATATATATTCCAAAGCTAAAGAACATCTCGATTCGAATTGTTTAATTATTTAACTTACAAAAAACATTCTAAATTTTCATACAGGTTTGAAATTGTTAGTACTTTTAGTACATAAAAATTTGTTAAAAAATGAATTTGTAAAAATTGTCAAATAGTTTAAAAACAAAAAATTAAAAATTATGATTGAAATTTATATTCGTTCATATAATTTATTTGTTTAAAACCTTAATTTTATGAATTAGAAAGTGTTTGTGTGTGAAATCTTTATTTAAATAAAAAATTTGTGAAAATATTTTGGCAGACGAAAAACAGGCCAGAAAAAAACAGTAAAATGATATGTAAACAATGATGTTTAAACTCATTATGTTTTTCAAAAAACAAATCAAAAACTAATGTATGTAAACATAATATTATGTTAATATTACATAACTTTTTGTGCTTTTTTAATTTTTAAAACGACATATTTTTTAATCATAAAAAGGCTCTGAATTTTAAAGTTTATATGAATTTTATTGAAATCAAAGATGTCAAATCCAAAAACTTCTCTTTTCTTTCCGTTTTGATATGGAATCATTCTTTAAAAACGGTCCCGAATAAAAATATTATTTATTTTAAAATCCGGAAAAAGTTTATTTTTCGAAAGATTATTCGAAAATAGTAATAGACTTGTTATATACATCTTCGAAAACATTAAACAAATATATTTAAAATATTTTTAAATTAATTTCATTTATTTTCAACATTTTGCTGTATTTTTCAATATTAGCATAAAAAGTTGACATTTTCTAGTCGAGGTGAATTTGTTCTATGAAATACAACCCTATTCATGTACAAATTTGCAACGACATTCACATGAACTTGTCAGCACCTTTTTCTCATTTTAAAGGTGAACCAGTGGTGAGAAGAAAATCTACAAGAAGAAGCAAGAAATTTTCTGCTGTTTTGTATTAAAGGAGAAAAACTGCAAAAAATATATAAAAATAATAATAAAAAACACAGTGTTTATGAAATATAAAATATAATATATACAAAAAAATAAAATGAATATTAATATTTAAAATAAATTAAAAATAACTATATAAATGTTAAAAATATACATACAAAAATTGGAAGAAAAAAACGTAGGCCACGAAATAAAAAAGAGCACAAAACGATACAGGAAAAAAAATAGTGCAGCAGTGAAAAAGGCTTTTTAAGCAAATAATACAGAATATATTTTGTGCGTATTTTTTGTTTTTGCTTTAATAAATCTAAAAAGTGAACATTTCTCTATTAAAGAAAAATGTGCCAAAAAAAATTTGTGAAAAATTATGAAGATAATTTTGTTGGTTACAAAAGAAGAATTATTTTAAAAAAATTGTGTACAACTTTTAAGTAAAAGGATGCCATAAGTTTTCTAGTATATAAGTTTTTATTTTTAACTTTATACTGTTTCCCTTAGATGTGTAGCATCATCATTATGTTACAAAGAAAGTTCGGTCTATCCGTTTTTTTTTTCTACTATTTCTTTTCCTTATTTTCCCATTATTATGTTCTCCGATTTTCCGTTTTGTCATTTTTCATATTTTTGTTTTATTTGTGTTTTTATTTTTGCATTTGCTACTTTCATGAGTTTGTTGGCTGAAAATTTTTGTTGCTTGTTTAGCTGTTGTTGTTGTTGTTTTACTCTTGTTCTTGCTTTTCATTTGTAGGCATGTTTAATAACATAACAACACACACTCTCCTTTCTTTCTAGTCATATCCCAGTAAACAGAGTCATCCTATTTCAAACATTTGAAAAATTGTCTTTTTTTATATCAATGGTTAATTCAAACTACATAAAATCTTCATCAAAATTTGACAAAAAAATTTCCCCTTTTTGTTGAGAATGCTATTATTCTCAAATTATTTTCAAACGTTTACATTTGATAAAAAGTTTGATTTCAAATCACTCAAATTTTAAATTAAACCTTTGGTTTGCTGGGATTGTGCATACATATTTTGTGTATCAATTTGTATTATTATTGTTGTTGTTGTTGATTCGAGAGTGGGTGGTATTAAAATAAATTTCAAATGGTACTTTTTTACCCTAAGAGTACTAAAGTTCAAATTTTTTATATTTATTTTTTATTTAGTGCAAAACTCAAGAAATGTAATTTGTTTATATATCTAAAATGAAGGACTAAATACGAAACCAAATCATTAAATTCAGGTTAAATATTTTAGTGAAATATGAAGAGATAAGTATGTCCTTTTTCTTGAATAAAATTAAAGAGTGAAAAATCTTTTACTTAAAAGCGATCCTTTCATCTTTAGTGTTAAAATATAATACATTATATTATTATGTGACGTCTTTGAAATTCGGAATTCAACAGAACATAGAAATTTGTAATAGTGATTACATATGTATTTACCTCCAAAATATGTCTTAATTTAAAAAGTTTTTTTTTTTTGAATCGAATTTTAGAGTAATCGACTAATCGTTTGAGAGTATCAAATGACTCAAGGGAGTACTTCTATACTTTTTAATAATAAATAGTATCAAAAAATGTACGATTGTACAACTTTTCCATTCCTAGTGGGTAGTAAAAAGTTGTGCAATCAAAATGTTAATAATAATGATAGTTGACGTTTATGTATTTCGGTTGTGTAGTGTGTTGTAAAGGTGGGCTAATACCGTTACATTGATGTTTAGTACAGAATCGTAACTTTCTTCTTTTTTATTTTGTTTATTTCCTTTTTCCTTAATTCCTTGTTCGATTGCGTGTGGATGCTGTTTCTTTTTTTTTTTTTTTTCCTTGTATTACGTTTTCTATTTCCGCTCTCAACCTAGTTATTTCATCATATTTTCGTAATTTTCTTTTTATTGTGTATGAGTTTTTGTTAATTTTTTTTTAATGAAATGTTTATATTTTGAGTTTAATTTATGACTTGTTTACCTTGATTTTCCAAGTTCAACAAAAAAAAAAAAAAATTATTGTGAAATGGTATGTGATTTTTTATTTCAATAATTATGACGTCAAATATTGAATGAACACAAAAATCGTCGGTATTTTTTAAGGAGATGAGGAAGGAAACAATATGGCTGCTAATAAAACTATTTTTGAAGAAAATTGCAACAACTTTTTTAATATTATGTAAAAAGGAATAAAAGGAACAAATCAAGATTGCCGAACTGTTAAAAAGGTTACAAACAAAGTTAGTTTTCGAGTTATAAGTACTTGGTTTTATGATATAAGAATGATATATATGATGAAAATGCTTTTTTACATTACTTTAATTACGAATAAAAATGCTACTGAATCATTATCAAAATTATTAAAAAAAAAAAAAAAAAAAAAGAAACGTATATATTGCCGTGTTGCCGGCCTTCGGTCGCGCTTAAAAACCCTCTTCTGGGTATGTTGAACACCAGCTTCAGTGATTAAGCTTTTTTTGAATATCAAAATTCTTTTAGTTTCTGCTATATCGATACATTTTACTCCCAAGGAAAAGTTAATGTATGATTATGGTCATGTTAATATCATTAAAAATGTAAAATGAGCTTTTAAATATAATTTAGATCGCTCATGTGTTAATAAAGATATTCAGAAAAATATATCGAATTAAATACCTATAAATTGTAAACTAAGAACGAGCGGACAAAAATTTTTATATTATTATAATCACAAGTAAACAACTAACCGGCATCAAAATTATTTCAAAATTAAAGCTTCGGTGGTCTTATGTCTAATAATATTGAACAAATAAAGTAATTTGGTGTAGATTACCCAAAATCTCTAATTGTGTGAATAACTTAATTCCATATAGTCTTATAACATACTATGAATACTTTAAAAGCTTAGTGTCAAAAGAGCACTATATATCTCTGTTTTTATAGTATTTTAATATACGCTTATATTAATTTTACATTCTAGAAATTCTATAGAGATCGTCTTTGTTAAAGTCAGAACCAAACAGAACTTCGACTGGTGATTTCGCCTGAACTTTCCTCATCATTGCAGCATATCTAAACGAAAGAAAAGTTTGTGAAAACTGCCTTACATTCGCTAGTTCACTTTAGAGATCGCTTTAAAAAAATTCCATATTGCTTCCATTTTACTAGCCTCAATGTGTTTGAGTGTCACAAAGTGGGGTTTTCTTTTCAATCTTGTGGATTATGAATACTAATAATATTTATGCTATAATACTTTAAAATCTCTTATTGTTAAATACCAGGGTATTGTTCTCAATAGAAATATATCCAGAGGGATTTAACATTCTGCGAGAACGAGGTTTATCTACACCTGTAAAAAGGCTATTAATCGTAACTAGGCTTTAAACCCATGAAAAATATAATGGATCTTTTCTATAATGGAATGTGATGGATAGAGATATCAATAGTAAACTATTTTAGGAGAAATCTGAGGGCGATTGACATTCATTCTAGGATTTAAGAATTTTTTTGCAATATTAAACTAGGTATCTATTAATTTCATTGCAAAATTATTTGCGTGCGTTAAATGCACGTTACAATATTATGAGGGTATCTGGTATCTACAGTGATATACTATATTATTACTTTTAAGGATAATTATTATTAAAAGGGAAGTGGATTTATTATTAATCTAAAGAGTAATTAAAAGTTTACACTGATGGCTATTATATTGTGCAAACTTTTCAGGCAGAAATATCACCAATTAAACGATCAACAAATTTCCGCTTTTTTCCATAATTTTATTGTAAAAAATATATATTTTTAAATTATATATGGTCCTTAATTGAATCTAAGCATAGAATATACATTTCTGGAATCTACTAGTCCTAGGCTACTCCCAATGTTCCGCTTTCCCGATTCATGTATGTTCCCCATGAGCATTGGAGCGAGCCACTTGAAAATTCCACATTTTTCATTATTTTCATAGTGAAAAATAACATTCTTTAAAATTATATATCGCTGATTCTAGATGGAATCTGGACATATAACATATATATGTTTAAAATCTACTAGTCTTAAGTTACTCTCACTGTACCCGATTTATGTCTGCTCCAACACTCGATAGGGCCACTAGAAGATTTCATATTTTTTAAATTATCTATCTGAACATAGAACACATATGGCTGAAATCTACTAACCTACTAGTCTACTCCAAGTTTCCCAATTACCGGATTCATGTCTGCCCCTTGCTTTTTGTTCAAAGAATTTTTTTGTATAAAGCCACAAATTCGACAAAGTTTTTGTTAATTTTATATTTTAATCAGTATGTTTTATAATTATATTTTGATTTTTTTTTCTTTTCAAATTTCATTTTTTTAATTAAAAAATAAATTTATTCATTTAAAAATTTCTGTAGGACGTATTTATCCTTACATCCTTAGACATCAAATGATATCTGCATAAATTAATAAGTAGATATTTATGAGAGAGAAATAACAATAATTAAGTTGTCAAAAACTTAATTCATGCAACAACAAAATACATGTAGTCACATATATTTTGCTTTTGTGGTTTGAAAAAAATTAGTATTTTTTTAAATTTAGTTCGAAGTTCCTCTCACATAAATTTCAAGTTGTATTCTATGGATATCTGTATTATTATTCACAGTAATTGCATTGGTACAATATACGCTGAGGCTTCAGCTAAAAATCTATGGGATTGTTACAGAATGATAGAAGAATTAACCCACACGCCGAAAAGCTAGAATCTTATGACTCAAATGTAATGGTTATATCATATATACGCTATACCCGTTTTCTCAAACAAATAAGACTCAAAATGTTCATTATTACAGCACAATGTATTATAGGGACTCATACGAGGAAGTTGAATCTTTTGTAAGTGTTGCAATAGCATGTCCGAGGTAGAGACATCTTTCCTCTTAATCTTAAACTGGTGTTCCTTATTGGAATTAAGTACTGAGAGATTAGGCTTCACAGTTCTAAGTTTTGGTGACTTTTCTGAAATCTAAATAAAGCCGTTATTATTCTTTCTTATAGGAAAAAGATATACTAATTTAATATAATGCGATAGATAATAATTACTATTGACAAAAGTTGGATGCCTCTAATTTGTATCACATTGCATATTGACGATCGATTTAAATACGAATTTAACTTTAACTAGTAGTTTTACGAACATAGACATTTAAAATAATGCACTCCCACGACAATTTGATGTTTACTGAGAAACGAACTGGGTCTCACTCGCCCGTAAAATTTTCGACAACAGTGGAATTGATACAAAACAACGACCAGGGAGTTTTTTTAAATTTATTTGAAGGTTTAAAAAAGTTTGTAGCATTTTGCCAATATCTTCCATTCACTTTCAGTTAAGTAAGTTAATGTAATGTTTTTAATGCAATTACTCAAAATTTTCTCTGAACAAATGCAATGTACATATTTATAAATAAATTGAAGTCTAATAAAAATGAGTATATACAATCAACTCAAATCCACTCTAAACTCCTCTAACTACTTGTTGTCTACACTGTGATTCATTAGCATACACATGAGTTTAACTTTTAAAAAGAGAAAAACAAATGTCTGCAACTCACCTCAACAGGAGTAAAAACAAAAAAAAAAAAACTAAAAACCTGTTTTCTATTCAACCCCCAAATGATTTGAAATATATATTTTTTTATCTTTCTTTTTCTACTCTAATTATAGTCTACTCTTTTTAAGGATTTTACTGTTGTACCCAGGCAATAGAATATAGCAGAAGTAGCAGCATGTTACTTTGATTGAAACATTTCCGCTTCCGTTTTGCTATATGATTTTCATAACATAATGAGGGTTTTTCGTTTTAGTTTTTTTATGGTTTTTGCTATAAATAATAATACTCTTGTTCTTTTTGTTTCATATGCACCAAATATTCTCTAACACATACACATACTTTAATAAAAAATATTTTAATTTTTTATATTTTTCTGTTTTTAAATCATTAAATGATTTTCCTGTTGCTTTATTTTTTGTTTCTCTTTTTTTCTCATTAAACTGTAGCATATTTTTATGCTGTATGTATGTAGTTTTTTTAAGGATATGAAAAAAATTGTTTACTATTTTTAGATAGGTTTATTAAATTATTTTATAATTTTAATAAGTATAGATTTTTTCCTTTAGTGGTATCTACTGTTTATATAGTCTTTTTTCTGTCTTTGTATATTACGTTTCTATTTATTTTTTCCGCTCTTTAATTTCCTTTTGTAATTAGTTTTGCTGTGGCAATAATTAATAATGCATAGCCAAGCAATAATGTCAATAGACTCAACCTTTTTCCACTCCTTTGTATAATAATTGTTGTT
This sequence comes from Protocalliphora azurea, assembly GCA_932274085.1. NCBI lineage: Eukaryota > Metazoa > Arthropoda > Insecta > Diptera > Calliphoridae > Protocalliphora > Protocalliphora azurea. The sequence continues at coordinate 24,803,131 of OW026521.1, read as the reverse complement.
AACAACAAGTTAGTTATTGAGTAGTTTAAATTTGTCATAGATTTTGTATAACGTTTGCGAAAACTTAAGAGAAATAATTTTTAGGAAATTTTCTATAAAAGAAAATTTATCGGAAATATTCTATAAAAAAAATTTATCGAAAATATTCTATAAAAGAAAATTTATCAAAAATATTCTATAAAGGAAATTTTTCGATAAATTTTATTCCTATAGAAAATTCACTATGGATTCTTTCTATGATTTGATAAATTTTTTGATAAATTTTCTTTTTATACAACATTTTTGATAAATTTTCTTTTTATAGAAAATTTTCAATAATTTTTCTTTCTGTAGAAAATTTTCGATAAATTTTGTTTTTATATAAAATTTTTGATAATTTTTTTTTTTATATATAAAATTTTTGATAAATTTTCTTTCTAAAGAAAACTTGATAAAATGTCTTTCTAAAGAAAACTATAAATTTTCATTCTAAAGGAAATTTTTTACAGAAAGAAAATTTATGAAAAATTTTCCATAAAAGAGTATCAAAAAAATATTGTATATTTCCGATAAATGAAAAATTTATTAAAAACTTCCGATAAAAAGAGAATTTCTTGAAAATTTTCGATAAAAAGAAAGTTTATTGAAAATTTTCGATGTTCGTTTTACCCGGTTTTTTAAGAGCTCTAATATACAGAGCATTACCTTGGAAACAGCGATATTCGGCTTTGGTGTCGATTTTCATTTTTGTCCGGGATTAACATACACTTTTCTGCGTTTGGATAATGCATTTGTCATTGCTCGTAACATAGTGTTTATACTAGATATATTTTTATCGAGACAAACGTCAAAATCAAGGTAACCTCAGTTAAACAGCTGGTAAATATTTTTGGTTGTTATATCTGTCAAACTGCATGTCTAAAAAAAAATAATGAATTCACCGTACTGTTATTTTTATGCAACTTTTGCAAACATTTGTGTTGATTTTGACGTTTGTCTTGATAATATAGACGCTATGTAACAATTCAATTTTGTGCCGCCAAACAAGCATTTCAGACTTGCCAAATCATCTGTCGACGTTTCTATGTATTAGTTCTTATGGATCATAATCTTCATACTTTTGGATGAATCTAAGTGTTGATATACACCCAACGATTTTGAAAGCATTTCTTGCATTTGGCGCGAGACTTGATCGCATAAAGCCTTCAGTTCTTAACATCCAAACTTTTTCAGCTGGCCGGATTGATCCTTCGAAAGTGCCAGTTTTAAATCGTTTAAACCACTCACAAAAAGTTCCCTTAGCAAAATCATAATTCCAAGAAAATATCGCTGGCTTTTTGCAGCACTTTTCTACAAAAAAATAATGAAGTAAAAATTTCCACAAATATCCTTTTTTGGTATGAATTCTTCTACTAGGATGGTGCAAAAGTATTTTTTTACGAGCTACATTAAAAGGTACCTAAAATTAATTTAGAACATTTGGTCAAATTTCACTTTCTACAATGATTGGAACTGGATGCTACACGGCCATTTATGTTGATCTAAGAACAAATCTTAAAAATTTTTCTCACCAATGTGAGTATTATAATAATAGCAATTAATGCATACGCCCAATATTTTTTATATTTATCCTAAATTCTTAAATTCTCGCTTATGTTCAAGCCTGAAATTATTCTAAAAACTTTTTACAAGTTTGATACCATTTGACACCGACTTTGCTTTCCTAAGCTAATTTCTTCTTAAATAAAAAAGGATTTTATTAAGATTCATTATTTTCAATCATTTGATAAAATTGTAAAATTTCTTCCTCACTTGCATTACCAATATTTTTTCTGTTTACTACTATATGTATTTATTTTTCCTCTGGTGGGAAATTGGTAGTTTTTCTGTATCTTTATATTTGTTAAGGTTTTAAAACCTTATAATAGCCAACAAATTTAAAAAAAAGTAAATATCTTTATTTGACAAAAATAAATCTGTCAAAAACAAGATGTAGGGTAGTTAACATTTATCGCAGCCACTTAAAATACTCGATTGTTTTTCATCACTTTTTTTCTTTTTATATTGTTTATTCTTCAAATTCAATACAAAATATCTTGTCTGCCCTTAAAATCACATCCAGTCATAGTAATTTTTATTGCTTGTTAACACAACACCACCGACACTCAAACATGCAGCACAATGTTGCGACAACGGCGACAAGTTTGTATGTAGATGAGGACAATGATGACGTTTGTGGTAATGATGATGAGGACTATGGTTAGTACATAGTTACCTTCATCTCTGCCACCTCCAAATACTCGAACAATTCCAATACAACATGTCTCAATTTCCTTTTTAGTATCTTGGGGCATTGAAGCAGAAACAACATGTTTCACTTAGAGAAACATTATTGAACAAGTTCTTCCACATATATACAGTGTTTATATGTATGTGAGTTTATTTCAAATTGTGAAAGAAAGTTTAAAGGCAGTCGTTCGTTATTGTTGTTAAAATCGTTTGCATTTTGCCTTTATAACAAACCATTGAGGTGTATACAACGTTGCTTCTTAAATTAATGATTAGGGTCGTTCAGTCGGTCATATTCTAAACGAGAATGAAATATACTTTTTATAACAAAAAATTTAAATACAAATTGGAAAAGCCAGGAAACAGGAAGTTGTAACTTTAATGAAAAGCAAATAGATAATAAAAAATAGCTAAAGACATATTGACAGGTCTGTGGAAAGGAAAACAAGAGACAGTGTTATTAAAAATGGAAATAATATTGATAAATATTTAAAATTTAAATGAAAGAAAGTAAAATTGTGTTAATTTCTTGATAATAAAAAGCAAATATTTGAAAAATCTTAAACAAAACTTTTTCCATACTTTTCTTAAATCACTATAAATTAAGTTAGTTTAGATGTTTTTATTTTCAATGTCAACTAGTTTAATTTTTAAAAAGAATTTTAAAATATATATATATATATATATATATATATATATATATATATATATATATATATTTGCTGTTATTATTTTTATTTTATTCTTTTGATTTTTTTATTATAAACAGCCATATTGTTTGTTACTTAATTTGAATTTGAATTATTTCATTTGTACTTTTCTTTCTCATATCACTATCCTCCCCAACCAGCCTCCTACTACTACCTATTAAAACATTTTAGCAAATGTTAAAAAGGTTTAACAAAAACCATTTGTACTAATGAGAAAACCAACAACATTTAAATATAAAAAAGCAAAAAAACTTATTTATAAAAACGTGTTCAAAATAATAAATTTTATTGTTCATGTGTACATAAAAAATTCTTTTTATATAATAAAATTATTGTTTTACTAATAAGTAGTATAGAAATTTAGGTAATTAAAGCAAAAACTTGTTTAAAAGTTTTCTTAAACATACATACACATTTAAAAAAAAATCATAATTATATGCAGTAAACAAAAATGTTAACAAATACTTTGATTTTAATTTTATTTTGTGGCTAATTTTTAATCTATTAAATACTTTTAATTTATAAATTATTAACTTATATAAAAAAGAAGGACACAATTATAAATTATAATACTACAGTAGATAGATAGATAGATAGATATATAGAGAAGGTAGATGTGATACCAGATAGTACCACATCTCCACACATAGACCGATCCCGGTCCATTGTGAGTCCCTTCAATAGAATAGCTGTGAAATAAAGAGTATAGAATACAGAAGATAGAAAATACAGAGAGTACAGAAAAAGTAGAGTAAAAGCAGAGTAGAGTAGAGTAGAATACTACAGTAAATTCAGCTAATTTTTATTGAAATGTGTGATTTAAGTTTTCAGCACACTTCGCTAATATTTGATAAAAAAATTTTTGACCATTTTGATCTTGGGTTTTTTATAATATAGTAAATGGTATAAAATTTTAGCTGAAATTCATTTTCGTCAAATATTTGTCTAGTCTGAGTATGTATATTTTTAGTTTTTCAAATGTTAATTAAACTTCTTTAAATATAATCACGATATAAATTATAAACATAGAAAAATAGACTTCTTCGCTTAATACGCGGTTTTGAGTTGCAAGTTATGTTGTCCTGTCATGCTAAACTTAAAAACGGAAGGAAATTAGTTCTAAAAAATTTAAACAATTGTTAATGAAACAACGAAGACTGTTTAGAATGAGTCCGCTAGAAGTGAAATGGACAAGATGAAACTGAGGACGACTAAAAGAGGCACACCACTCGAAATCTTATAATAAACACCAGACTTTTTGTGTTGGCCACGCAAGGAAGAATATGAGAAAAACATAAAAAAATTTAAAAAATTATTATTATTATTATTTTTATTATTATTATTATTATTATTTTTTTTTTAAGCACAAATTATTTTTTTTTAAGAAGAAATTTTTTTTCTAAAGAAAAAATTTTAAAATATTGAATTTTATCTCAAGAAAAATTATTGAATTTTTTCTAAAGAAAAATTATTGAATTTTTTCTAAAGAAAAATTATTGAATTTTATCGAATAAAAAATGATTGAAATTTTTATAAAGAGAACTTTTTCTAAAAATAATTAATTTTTTCTAAAGAAAATTTATATTTTCTTCTAAAGAAAAAATTATTTTTTTTCTAGAGAAAAATTGCAATTTCCATGTTATTATTTTTTCCAAAGAAAAACTTAAATTCTTTTATAAAGAAAAATTACTTATATATATATATATATATATATATATATATATATATATATATATATATATATATATATATATATATGTATATATATATATATATATATATATATGTTATATAAATATCGATTTTTTTCTAAAGAAAAAATATTGATTTTTTTTCTAAGGAGTTATTGATTTTTTTATAAAGAAAAAAATATTGATATTATTTTTTTAAAGAAAAGAAATTTATTGAATATTTTCAAAAGAAAAAATAATATTATTTTTTTTAATTAAAAAAATGTTGCATTTTTTGTAAACAATAAATATTTTCGTCCTTTTTGATTTTTTTAATGAAAAACATTCAAATTTTAATCTAATTTTAAGAACCAAAACCATTAAAAATTTTCACAGACATAATCTTGAAATATTGAATTATTCGAAAGAAAAATAATTAATAAAAATTTTTTAAAGAAATGAAAATTTTGAACATTTTTCTATAGAAGAATTTTTTTCTAAAAAAAAGATGATTTTTTCTAAAGAAAACATTTTGAATTTTTTTTTTAGGAAAAAATATTTAATTTTTTTCTAAAGAGAAAAATATTGAATTTATTTCTAAAAAAATATATTGAATTTTTTCTAAAGAAAAAATATTTAATTTGTTTCTAAAGAAAAAATTTTGAATTTTTTTTTTTCAGATTAAATTTTTTCAAAAGTAAAATATGGAATTTTATTTTTTTAAATATTGAATGTTTTCTAAAAAAAAGTATTGATTTTTTTAGGGAAAACATATACATACATATTTATTTCTTAAAGAAAATTATTAAAATTTTCTAAAAAAAAAAAAATGAAAAAATACTTTTTTTTTGTTCTTTTGAAAAGGAAAGAATATGAAAATGTTTATGTAAAACTAATGAAACTTTTTAAAGAAAAGTAAGAAAATTTTTATATAACAAAATATTTAATTTTTCTTTAAGAAAAATATTAAAATTAGTTTAAAGAAAAAGTGTTAATGGTAATGAATATGTAGTTTCAATTTAATTCATATTGATTCATTTTTATTTAATGATTCAACTATTGGATTTAGTCTTGAAAGTGCAAAAAAATATAAAATTAAATTTAAAAATAGCTAGAATTAAAACAACTCGTACGTACAACAAAAAAAAAAAAAAAAAAAAAAAAACCGACATTTGAAAGTAAAATTTATGTAATTTTTTTTATTTTTCTTTTTTAATTCCCTACTCTTTTCAACGGCTCTACAATTGTTTCTGTTTAATTTTATTATATTATTTTGTAAAGAAAAACATTTAAATGCATTTTTATTTATATATTTGCATTCTTTCTAATTACAGATAGAAAAATAACAACAAGAAATATATACTGTTTGCAAAAAATAAACAACAACTAAGAAAAAAAAAAAGCAAACATAAACAAACGGCAAATAAAAACAACCTTAAAAAGAGGGCAACAAGAAAAACAAAGCCAACAACAATATTCTAAGGAAAAGGAATACAAAATACAAAAAGTAGTGTAAACATTAAATAGAAAAAAAGCTCTTTAAATACATACATTAAAAATATACACTTACAAAACGATATAACGAATCAAAAATACGAAAAAAAAGGTAAAAAATATCTTTCAACGGTTGCGGCTAAAATATTTGTTATTTTTTTAGAAGAGTTATAGAAAAACAGAAAAAACATGCTAAATAATTATTAAACACAAAAAACCTGTCAACTAAATACCAGCAGCTATCGTAACAATAACAAGAAGAGAATAACCATCACTCAAGAAAAGTATTCCTTTGACAGCCAACGCAAAATTTTCGTAAAATATCAAGCAACAAAAACTTTGTAATCAAAATACAAAATACCAAAAAACAACCACATTGGATCTTTATAAAAATAGCTTGTCTATAAACAGCAGAAAAAAATAAATTAAAATTACGTGAAAAAAAATTTTTGAAATTGAAAACTAATACAACAACCAACAACAACAAAAAAGATTAAGGTGTTGGTGGAAGAATTTCATTTTCGCGTGCTCTCATTAGTGCATCATTTAATTTGATTGTTAAATAATTATTACCCCCTACGCGTCTGTTTTTTTCTATTCTTCTCTTGTCTTGTTCAGTCAAGTCGTCGACGTTGTCATCGTTAATACTCTGCTACTACATAATTCAACTTGTTCTTCTTACTTAGCAGAAAATTAAATATCCAAAACATACGCTAACTAAAAAAGTATCACATTAAATACTAGAGAAAAAAAATCTCAAAGAGAATTAAAAACCCTAATAAAAAAACTCTTACTATATTGGAGTATATTGAGGAGAAAAAAGTGAAAACGATATTTGAAAGTTGATTTCAAAAGAAATCCAACTGAAACTACGACAAAAAATTTAAGAAAAAACAAAATATTTTTTTTAAAACGGTTATTTTTATAAATTGAAAAAATTACAAATTTCAAAATGAAGCGTCGTAATGCCGATTGCGGCAAACTAAGGAGACCTATAAAACGTAACAAAATAACGGAGAGTATGTATGGCAGGTGAGTGTGATATTTTAATGTAATTATTAACAATTAAATAATTTTTGGAAATGATTATTATGTGCTTATACAACACAATTATACTTGTTCATAAATAATTTATTTTCTTTATAAGTTTTAAAAGCAATACTTTGTTCTCTTTATATTTTTTATAATTTTGAAGTATCAATTAAATAAATACCAGTACTTAAAATAGGCTTTAAGTTATGTGGTGCAAAGTCCTGATAAAGCTAAAAAAATAGTTCTTTAGAAATGCATGTTTAGAACAACATTATGTAATTTTATTTAAGATATAATTGATTGATTATAATTGATATTTATATTTCAATCGTTGCTTTTTATATGGACTTATATTAGCGAATTCCTTACATTCCATTTTTTCCATTTTTTCTTCAATCATAGGCCTTTACATAGTCTCACTTATAGTATTACTTTTACTTCAATTGTAGGTCTTCAATAAGTGTAATTTAAGCTTTAATCGTAGGGGATTAGAAAAGTTCAATAAAGCTGTAAGCGAAGGTCCTTACAATGTCCAATTATCAATCGCAGGGATTTTTAAAGACCGAATAAAGCCACGAGTAGCTTCTAGTTTCGTAAAAAAACAAATCTAAATTAAACTTTAATTATATTACGTTATAAAGTGTCTTATGAAGTCCCTTTTAAGCTCAATTCATAGATTTTTATATAGTCTAACTTGAGCTTCGATCATAAGTCCATAAAAATTCCATTTAAGCTTATTTGTTTGGTCCATTTAAAGTTTCCAATTAGAATCTAATCATTCTTTTATTGAAGCCACAATTACAGCCTTTTTATCTATATTTTAGATTCCTTATCAACATTCTAATAAAAAATGTTAATTTAATGATTGTACATAGCTAATCAAATATAATATGTAAAGAAAATAAATACCTTTCAACCATTTATATAATAACGGTTAATATAAAAATAAGAGTTTAAACAATTCAACTTTTTTCTTCACAAGCAGAGAGGGCAAATAAATAATAATTAAAATAAATAATAATTGTCGTTTTGGCGATTTTTTTTGAATTTTTTTTTTTTTAGTTTAGTATATATTTTTTTAATTTTGCGACTTTTTCATTCTGGCCATTTTTGTTTATTTTGATAACTTTTTAGCTATGGTGGTATTTTTTCATTTAGCGATTTTTTTAATTAAGTCGATTTTTCCATTTTAGAGTTTTTTTCATTCTGGCGATTTTTTAGTTAAGTCGATTTTTCCATTTTAGTGTTTTTTTTTATTCTGATTTTTTTTAGTTTTAGCGATTTTTTAGTTTTTGCGATTTGTTTTTATTTTAAATTTTTTTCGTTATGACTATTTTTGTTTATTTGGGTTTTTTCATTCTGGCTATTTTTTTTTTTTTTTTTTTTTTGTTTTTGTGTTTTTTTCGTTTGGCGATTTGTTTTATGTTGATTATTTTTTCATTCTAGGGATTTTTCATTCGGGCTATTTTTATTTATTTTGGCGTTTGTTTTTCGTTATGTTGCTTTTTTGTTTTGACGATTTTTTACAGTTTTGGCATTTTTTTATATTTTGAGTTTAAACAATTCAATATTTTTCCTTTTTGTTTTCTCCTAAAGTTCTTGAAGCAGACAGGGCGAATAAAACTCTGGGTAACTGTAATAACTCTCTTCCGTTAATTTAAAGTGTTAAACTCTTTTTATATGTTGTTTGATGTTTATATAAATTCTTATGAGTTTTGTATATGTTTTATAGCAAATTTTACTGCTTATAACATCTAAAATACTACATGGATTTTAATAAATTATATTCTGCACATATATGAGGAAGTGCCTTTCTAATTGTATATTTTTTATAAAAACTGTAAAAGGGTTTACGGGTAACGTCCTATTAATTATATAGACTATTTTTATTCAATTTACCTTTGTCTCTCTTTGCTATTTAAAATCTTCTAAATTGGTTCAGTAATATAACTTGCAAACTACTCAGTAGAATTAAATAGTGTTTACACCTCTAAAATGCATCTTACCTTGTCATCTAAGGTAGCAAGAAGTCTTTGAAGTAAAATTGATATATTGTATAAAATCTATTTTTTCTGTAGTAAAACCAATATCAGACTATTACGGATATTTAATACAAAATGACTTTACTATAAACATAATTAAAATACCTTTTATTTGATTAACATAAATAATTTGACCCCTTGACTTAAAAATGTTTCCAATTTGTACATATTATTTATTTTTCAACAATTTTAGAATAAAAAAAAGAATGTTGGCAAAATAAATATAAACAAACTAAAGAAATAATGATCATTATCACATATAAACTTGTCATACATTGATTTATATTCACACCTTAACAATTGTTGATCTACATTGGCATTATATGAGTAAGAAGTATAATTATAATAATTAGTTTCATTTGTAAAATATTAATGGAATAATTAAAATTAGATCATCTAACAGAATAGCTATCGGGATCCAAATATAAAAGTGTTTTTTATAATTTAATTATAAAATTATTTAAAAGTATAAGATCAAGTCAAAGCAACAGATCTTTCAGACAATTTATAGACACGAGAAAATTTTGGCTTATCATATTTTTTTTAATTAACAAAGGTTTTTAAATAATATATTTTTTTATTAAAATAATTGCAAGAAAATTTTAATAATGGAATATTTAAATATTCTTTTTTTAAATACCAAAATCCAAGACCAAATTAATATGTATTTTGAAAAATATTTCTTTTCTATTATTGCACTTAAATAATAATCAATTTTATAAATCAAATAAGACAATAACAAAATCTATTTTTAATTAGTTATCATGTCTACTTATTGATCCATTAAAATCGACTAAATTTGAAACTTTGTCAACAGTGGTATCATGCATTATTTAAACACTTTAATGTATTGACTTATCCTTAATGTTTTGTTTTTGCTTTCGCTTTTATATTTTCGTTTAAATATTTGTTTAACAAAAGGCTTTTATTAACTTATATGGTTGGCCTTACATTCAAATAACCATTAAATATTTATCCAAAGTAAACAATTATTATTGATTCTCAAAGATTGATATTACGATGTCAAACCAAACCCTATCCATTTCCACATATGACAAATGAGTACCTACATATATAATATTAATAACTTTTTTTATTTTTATTAGCACTAGTAATAAATTTTATATTTTTTCTATTTCTAGCACAACCGTATTGTATATGAAATTTTTGGTACTATGGGCAATTGTGATAACTGCAGATTTTATGTTTATGTTCCGTTTTGAATTTTTATGGCCTTTCTGGTTACTACTGCGCTCTGTACACGATTCATTTAAATATAAAGGATTGGTATGCATTCTCCTTAAATAATTTTAATTTAATAATTTATTTACCTCTTATATATTGTTTATATATAGGCATTTTCGGTATTGTTTGTGTGTATTGCTATAACATCCGATTTGGTTTGTTTATTCTTTATACCAGTTAATTGGTTATTATTTGCTGCCAGCACATATGTTTGGGTACAATATGTTTGGCATACAGGTAAACAAGGAAATATTTTAGCGTTTGTTATAAATGGTATTTAAATTTTAGTATTTTTAATACTTTTTGTCTTTCTTTTAAACAGACAAAGGCATTTGCTTGCCCACCATTATATTGTGGATGTTATTTGTATATTTAGAGGCCGGTATAAGATGGAAAGATAGCAGACATATGCCTCACTTAGATTTATGTAGGCCGTTTGCAGCACATTGGTGAGTAGAAAAATTATCTAAACAGATTCTGAAAAATTTATACAGAGTTTGAAAAATTTTCTATACAAAAATTTAGGCAGATTCTGAAAAAATTTTCTGTAGAAAAATTAGTCAGATTCTGAAAAATTTTCTGTAAAAAAATTAGTCACTCTGAAAAATTTTTCTGTTGAAAAAATTAGTCAGATTCTGACAAATTTTCTGTAGAAAAAAATTGACAAATTCTACAAATTTTGTGAAGAAAAATTAGTCAGATTCTGACAATTTTTTTTGTAGAAAAAATTAACCAGTTTCTGAAAAATTTTCTGTAGAAAAAATTAGATTCTGAAAAATTTTCTGTAGAAAAAATTAATCAAATTCTTAAAAATTTTCTGTAGAAAAAATTAGTCAGATTCTGAAAAATTTGCCGTAGGAAAAATTAGTCAAACTCTGAAAAATTTTTTATAAAAAAAATGAGTCAGATTCTGAAAAATTTTCTATAAAAAAATGAGTCAGATTCTGACAAATTTTCTATAGAAAAAATGAGTCAGATTCTGACAAATTTTCTATAGAAAAAATGAGTCAGATTCTGACAAATTTTCTATAGAAAAAATGAGTCAGATTCTGACAAATTTTCTATAGAAAAAATGAGTCAGATTCTGACAAATTTTCTATAGAAAAAATGAGTCAGATTCTGACAAATTTTCTATAGAAAAAATGAGTCAGATTCTGACAAATTTTCTATAGAAAAAATGAGTCAGATTCTGACAAATTTTCTATAGAAAAAATGAGTCAGATTCTGACAAATTTTCTATAGAAAAAATGAGTCAGATTCTGACAAATTTTCTATAGAAAAAATGAGTCAGATTCTGACAAATTTTCTATAGAAAAAATTAGTCAGATTCTGACAAATTTTCTATAGAAAAAATTAGTCAGATTCTGACAAATTTTCTATAGAAAAAATTAGTCAAACTCTGAAAAATTTTTTATAAAAAAAATGAGTCAGATTCTGAAAAATTTTCTATAAAAAAAATGAGTCAGATTCTGACAAATTTTCTATAGAAAAAATGAGTCAGATTCTGACAAATTTTCTATAGAAAAAATGAGTCAGATTCTGACAAATTTTCTATAGAAAAAATGAGTCAGATTCTGACAAATTTTCTATAGAAAAAATGAGTCAGATTCTGACAAATTTTCTATAGAAAAAATGAGTCAGATTCTGACAAATTTTCTATAGAAAAAATGAGTCAGATTCTGACAAATTTTCTATAGAAAAAATGAGTCAGATTCTGACAAATTTTCTATAGAAAAAATGAGTCAGATTCTGACAAATTTTCTATAGAAAAAATGAGTCAGATTCTGACAAATTTTCTATAGAAAAAATGAGTCAGATTCTGACAAATTTTCTATAGAAAAAATGAGTCAGATTCTGACAAATTTTCTATAGAAAAAATGAGTCAGATTCTGACAAATTTTCTATAGAAAAAATTAGTCAAACTCTGAAAAATTTTTTATAAAAAAAATGAGTCAGATTCTGAAAAATTTTCTATAAAAAAAATGAGTCAGATTCTGACAAATTTTCTATAGAAAAAATGAGTCAGATTCTGACAAATTTTCTATAGAAAAAATGAGTCAGATTCTGACAAATTTTCTATAGAAAAAATGAGTCAGATTCTGACAAATTTTCTATAGAAAAAATGAGTCAGATTCTGACAAATTTTCTATAAAAAATGAGTCAGATTCTGACAAATTTTCTATAGAAAAAATGAGTCAGATTCTGACAAATTTTCTATAGAAAAAATGAGTCAGATTCTGACAAATTTTTTATAAAAAAAATGAGTCAGATTCTGAAAAATTTTCTATAAAAAAATGAGTCAGATTCTGACAAATTTTCTATAGAAAAAATGAGTCAGATTCTGACAAATTTTCTATAGAAAAAATGAGTCAGATTCTGACAAATTTTCTATAGAAAAAATTAGTCAAACTCTGAAAAATTTTTTATAAAAAAAATGAGTCAGATTCTGAAAAATTTTCTATAAAAAAAATGAGTCAGATTCTGACAAATTTTCTATAGAAAAAATGAGTCAGATTCTGACAAATTTTCTATAGAAAAAATGAGTCAGATTCTGACAAATTTTCTATAGAAAAAATGAGTCAGATTCTGACAAATTTTCTATAGAAAAAATGAGTCAGATTCTGACAAATTTTCTATAGAAAAAATGAGTCAGATTCTGACAAATTTTCTATAGAAAAAATGAGTCAGATTCTGACAAATTTTCTATAGAAAAAATGAGTCAGATTCTGACAAATTTTCTATAGAAAAAATGAGTCAGATTCTGACAAATTTTCTATAGAAAAAATGAGTCAGATTCTGACAAATTTTCTATAGAAAAAATGAGTCAGATTCTGACAAATTTTCTATAGAAAAAATGAGTCAGATTCTGACAAATTTTCTATAGAAAAAATGAGTCAGATTCTGACAAATTTTCTATAGAAAAAATGAGTCAGATTCTGACAAATTTTCTATAGAAAAAATGAGTCAGATTCTGACAAATTTTCTATAGAAAAAATGAGTCAGATTCTGACAAATTTTCTATAGAAAAAATGAGTCAGATTCTGACAAATTTTCTATAGAAAAAATGAGTCAGATTCTGACAAATTTTCTATAGAAAAAATGAGTCAGATTCTGACAAATTTTCTATAGAAAAAATGAGTCAGATTCTGACAAATTTTCTATAGAAAAAATGAGTCAGATTCTGACAAATTTTCTATAGAAAAAATGAGTCAGATTCTGACAAATTTTCTATAGAAAAAATGAGTCAGATTCTGACAAATTTTCTATAGAAAAAATGAGTCAGATTCTGACAAATTTTCTATAGAAAAAATGAGTCAGATTCTGACAAATTTTCTATAGAAAAAATGAGTCAGATTCTGACAAATTTTCTATAGAAAAAATGAGTCAGATTCTGACAAATTTTCTATAGAAAAAATGAGTCAGATTCTGACAAATTTTCTATAGAAAAAATGAGTCAGATTCTGACAAATTTTCTATAGAAAAAATGAGTCAGATTCTGACAAATTTTCTATAGAAAAAATGAGTCAGATTCTGACAAATTTTCTATAGAAAAAATGAGTCATATTCTGACAAATTTTCTATAGAAAAAATGAGTCAGATTCTGACAAATTTTCTATAGAAAAAATGAGTCAGATTCTGACAAATTTTCTATAGAAAAAATGAGTCAGATTCTGACAAATTTTCTATAGAAAAAATGAGTCAGATTCTGACAAATTTTCTATAGAAAAAATGAGTCAGATTCTGACAAATTTTCTATAGAAAAAGTGAGTCAGATTCTGACAAATTTTCTATAGAAAGAATGAGTCAGATTCTGACAAATTTTCTATAGAAAGAATGAGTCAGATTCTGACAAATTTTCTATAGAAAAAATGAGTCAGATTCTGACAAATTTTCTATAGAAAAAATGAGTCAGATTCTGACAAATTTTCTATAGAAAAAATGAGTCAGATTCTGACAAATTTTCTATAGAAAAAATGAGTCAGATTCTGACAAATTTTCTATAGAAAAAATGAGTCAGATTCTGACAAATTTTCTATAGAAAAAATGAGTCAGATTCTGACAAATTTTCTATAGAAAAAATGAGTCAGATTCTGACAAATTTTCTATAGAAAAAATGAGTCAGATTCTGACAAATTTTCTATAGAAAAAATGAGTCAGATTCTGACAAATTTTCTATAGAAAAAATGAGTCAGATTCTGACAAATTTTCTATAGAAAAAATGAGTCAGATTCTGACAAATTTTCTATAGAAAAAATGAGTCAGATTCTGACAAATTTTCTATAGAAAAAATGAGTCAGATTCTGACAAATTTTCTATAGAAAAAATGAGTCAGATTCTGACAAATTTTCTATAGAAAAAATGAGTCAGATTCTGACAAATTTTCTATAGAAAAAATGAGTCAGATTCTGACAAATTTTCTATAGAAAAAATGAGTCAGATTCTGACAAATTTTCTATAGAAAAAATGAGTCAGATTCTGACAAATTTTCTATAGAAAAAATGAGTCAGATTCTGACAAATTTTCTATAGAAAAAATGAGTCAGATTCTGACAAATTTTCTATAGAAAAAATGAGTCAGATTCTGACAAATTTTCTATAGAAAAAATGAGTCAGATTCTGACAAATTTTCTATAGAAAAAATGAGTCAGATTCTGACAAATTTTCTATAGAAAAAATGAGTCAGATTCTGACAAATTTTCTATAGAAAAAATGAGTCAGATTCTGACAAATTTTCTATAGAAAAAATGAGTCAGATTCTGACAAATTTTCTATAGAAAAAATGAGTCAGATTCTGACAAATTTTCTATAGAAAAAATGAGTCAGATTCTGACAAATTTTCTATAGAAAAAATGAGTCAGATTCTGACAAATTTTCTATAGAAAAAATGAGTCAGATTCTGACAAATTTTCTATAGAAAAAATGAGTCAGATTCTGACAAATTTTCTATAGAAAAAATGAGTCAGATTCTGACAAATTTTCTATAGAAAAAATGAGTCAGATTCTGACAAATTTTCTATATAATAAATTATTCAGATTCTGAAAAATTTTCTATAGAATTTTGTCAGATTCTGATTACTTTTCTATAAAAAATGTTTAGATTTTTACAAAATTAAAAAAAAATAAATAAATTACATATATACTATTTGTTATTTTTTGTAAATCTATTTCCTTTAATTATTTGGCGCATTTGTTAATTTTCTAGCATTGGTTACCCGGTGGTTACATTAGGTTTTGGCTTCAAAAGCTATGTAGGTTATCGTATGCGACAACGTAAACAACGGGAGGTCTCAAAAGAAAATGAATTCTATATGCAACTATTGCAACAAGCACTGCCACAAGAGGAACCCGCACCTTCTGAAGACATTCAATCAGTGGTGGCGACAAATGCTTCCAATACAAATGCCGTTGCCGCTGCAGCATCAGGTCATGGCAGTGGTAGTGGTGGTGGTGGTGCACAAAATCATCATAATCACAATGGAAATATAACATTAGCAACAGGAGCTTCTTTAACCGCAGCTCATACACAAATATCAAATTCTATAGTTACAGCAAATGGTTCTGTGTCTTTAGCACATCTACAACAGCAGCAGCAACATCATCAGCATAACCATCATCAACAGCAGGAACAACATCAGCATCATAACCATCATAGTAATAATCACAATGTTAACAGTTTTACAACAAATTGTACCGCTTCAATGGCTTCATCTGCTACTTTTACTGGTGTTGCCAATTCAAATTCCTCCACATCCTCTACTACTTCCTCCTCTACTTCTAATAATAACAATAATACAACATCTACGTTAGCCTCCTCATACTTATCTACTACGCTAACAACAACAGCAACATCATCATCATCTTCTAATGATGATAAAAGCTATGTACAAATTGGTGGCGGTAGTGGTGGTAATTTTATATGTATTATATGCTTTATAAATTAAACAAACAAAACCAAAATTGGTTGCTTTTTATTATGTATTTGTTTAAGTTTATTATAATTTTTTAAAACGCTAGATTTATGTCTACGTAGATTATGTCAGAAAAATATGTTAATTTCTTAAGGAATGGAAAATACTTCTTTTCTACTAAGAAACTTAAAAATTTTTTTTTTCTATAGTTAACCATTTAAATATAAATATTTTGCTGCTTGTTTTCGCATTTAATGCATGCTTTTGAGTCGTTTAATTTGTCTGCTTTTGTTTTCAATCGATATTATTTTTATTTGTATTTATTTTTTAACTTTATTTTATCACAATTTTTAGTATCATCAAATGGTCATATAGGAGGAGGTAGCGGAGGTGGTAAAAATCATCGACGTAGCATGGATAAAGAAAACAAACACAAAGGTAGTTCATCGTCTAATCATAATAATCTAGCTGCTGGTGATAATGAGAGCCATACAAAGACGAACAACAAAAACAACAACTATCATCAATTGAATCAGGTTAATGAAAGCAATACACATCACCAGCAGCAGCAACAGAATCATAATAACAATAACAAGGAAAAACCCACAGAATGGGATAATAATTACCATCAACAGCAACAGCAAAAAGATAAAGATAAACATGGTAAGTGAAATAATCCAATAAATTTATTATATGTATCTAATTTTGTCTAAATCTGACATATAGAAAATTTGTGACAATCTAAATGTATTTTTCTTATTGAAAATTTTTCTGGATAGATTTTTTATAGAAAATTTGTCAAAGTCTGTCTAGATTTTCCTATAGAAAATTTGTCAGAATTATACTCGATTTATTTATAGAATATTTGGCAGTATCTGACAAGATTTTCTTATAGAAAATTTGGCAGAATCTGACAAGATTTTCTTATAGAAAATTTGGCAGAATCTGACAAGATTTTCTTATAGAAAATTTGGCAGAATCTGACAAGATTTTCTTATAGAAAATTTGGCAGAATCTGACAAGATTTTCTTATAGAAAATTTGGCAGAATCTGACAAGATTTTCTTATAGAAAATTTGGCAGAATCTGACAAGATTTTCTTATAGAAAATTTGGCAGAATCTGACAAGATTTTCTTATAGAAAATTTGGCAGAATCTGACAAGATTTTCTTATAGAAAATTTGGCAGAATCTGACAAGATTTTCTTATAGAAAATTTGGCAGAATCTGACAAGATTTTCTTATAGAAAATTTGGCAGAATCTGACAAGATTTTCTTATAGAAAATTTGGCAGAATCTGACAAGATTTTCTTATAGAAAATTTGGCAGAATCTGACAAGATTTTCTTATAGAAAATTTGGCAGAATCTGACAAGATTTTCTTATAGAAAATTTGGCAGAATCTGACAAGATTTTCTTATAGAAAATTTGGCAGAATCTGACAAGATTTTCTTATAGAAAATTTGGCAGAATCTGACAAGATTTTCTTATAGAAAATTTGGCAGAATCTGACAAGATTTTCTTATAGAAAATTTGGCAGAATCTGACAAGATTTTCTTATAGAAAATTTGGCAGAATCTGACAAGATTTTCTTATAGAAAATTTGGCAGAATCTGACAAGATTTTCTTATAGAAAATTTGGCAGAATCTGACAAGATTTTCTTATAGAAAATTTGTCAGAATCTGACTAATTTTTTATATAAAAAATTTGTCAGAATCTGACTAATTTTTTATATAGAAAATTTGTGTCAGAATCTGACTAATTTTTTATATAGAAAATTTGTCAGAATCTGACTAATTTTTTATATAGAAAATTTGTCAGAATCTGACTAATTTTTTATATAGAAAATTTGTGTCAGAATCTGACTAATTTTTTATATAGAAAATTTGTGTCAGAATCTGACTAATTTTTTATATAGAAAATTTGTGTCAGAATCTGACTAATTTTTTATATAGAAAATTTGTGTCAGAATCTGACTAATTTTTTATATAGAAAATTTGTGTCAGAATCTGACTAATTTTTTATATAGAATCTGACTAATTTTTTATATAGAAAATTTGTGTCAGAATCTGACTAATTTTTTATATAGAAAATTTGTGTCAGAATCTGACAAATTTTTTATATAGAAAATTTGTGTCAGAATCTGACTAATTTTTTATATAGAAAATTTGTGTCAGAATCTGACTAATTTTTTATATAGAAAATTTGTGTCAGAATCTGACTAATTTCTTATATAGAAAATTTGTGTCAGAATCTGACTAATTTTTTATATAGAAAATTTGTGTCAGAATCTGACTAATTTTTTATATAGAAAATTTGTGTCAGAATCTGACTAATTTTTTATATAGAAAATTTGTGTCAGAATCTGACTAATTTTTTATATAGAAAATTTGTGTCAGAATCTGACTAATTTTTTATATAGAAAATTTGTGTCAGAATCTGACTAATTTTTTATATAGAAAATTTGTGTCAGAATCTGACTAATTTTTTATATAGAAAATTTGTGTCAGAATCTGACTAATTTTTTATATAGAAAATTTGTGTCAGAATCTGACTAATTTTTTATATAGAAAATTTGTGTCAGAATCTGACTAATTTTTTATATAGAAAATTTGTGTCAGAATCTGACTAATTTTTTATATAGAAAATTTGTGTCAGAATCTGACTAATTTTTTATATAGAAAATTTGTGTCAGAATCTGACTAATTTTTTATATAGAAAATTTGTGTCAGAATCTGACTAATTTTTTATATAGAAAATTTGTGTCAAAATCTGACTAATTTTTTATATAGAAAATTTGTGTCAAAATCTGACTAATTTTTTATATAGAAAATTTGTGTCAGAATCTGACTAATTTTTTATATAGAAAATTTGTCAGAATCTGACTAATTTTTTATATAGAAAATTTGTCAGAATCTGACTAATTTTTTATATAGAAAATTTGTGTCAGAATCTGACTAATTTTTTATATAGAAAATTTGTGTCAGAATCTGACTAATTTTTTATATAGAAAATTTGTGTCAGAATCTGACTAATTTTTTATATAGAAAATTTGTGTCAGAATCTGACTAATTTTTTATATAGAAAATTTGTCAGAATCTGACTAATTTTTATATAGAAAATTTGTCAGAATCTGACTAATTTTTTATATAGAAAATTTGTGTCAGAATCTGACTAATTTTTTATATAGAAAATTTGTCAGAATCTGACTAATTTTTTATATAGAAAATTTGTGTCAGAATCTGACTAATTTTTTATATAGAAAATTTGTCAGAATCTGACTAATTTTTTATATAGAAAATTTGTCAGAATCTGACTAATTTTTTATATAGAAAATTTGTGTCAGAATCTGACTAATTTTTTATATAGAAAATTTGTGTCAGAATCTGACTAATTTTTTATATAGAAAATTTGTGTCAGAATCTGACTAATTTTTTATATAGAAAATTTGTGTCAGAATCTGACTAATTTTTTATATAGAAAATTTGTGTCAGAATCTGACTAATTTTTTATATAGAAAATTTGTGTCAGAATCTGACTAATTTTTTATATAGAAAATTTGTGTCAGAATCTGACTAATTTTTTATATAGAAAATTTGTGTCAGAATCTGACTAATTTTTTATATAGAAAATTTGTGTCAGAATCTGACTAATTTTTTATATAGAAAATTTGTGTCAGAATCTGACTAATTTTTTATATAGAAAATTTGTGTCAGAATCTGACTAATTTTTTATATAGAAAATTTGTGTCAGAATCTGACTAATTTTTTATATAGAAAATTTGTGTCAGAATCTGACTAATTTTTTATATAGAAAATTTGTCAGAATCTGACTAATTTTTATATAGAAAATTTGTCAGAATCTGACTAATTTTTTATATAGAAAATTTGTGTCAGAATCTGACTAATTTTTTATATAGAAAATTTGTGTCAGAATCTGACTAATTTTTTATATAGAAAATTTGTCAGAATCTGACTAATTTTTTATATAGAAAATTTGTGTCAGAATCTGACTAATTTTTTATATAGAAAATTTGTGTCAGAATCTGACTAATTTTTTATATAGAAAATTTGTCAGAATCTGACTAATTTTTTATATAGAAAATTTGTGTCAGAATCTGACTAATTTTTTATATAGAAAATTTGTGTCAGAATCTGACTAATTTTTTATATAGAAAATTTGTGTCAGAATCTGACTAATTTTTTATATAGAAAATTTGTGTCAGAATCTGACTAATTTTTTATATAGAAAATTTGTGTCAGAATCTGACTAATTTTTTATATAGAAAATTTGTGTCAGAATCTGACTAATTTTTTATATAGAAAATTTGTGTCAGAATCTGACTAATTTTTTATATAGAAAATTTGTGTCAGAATCTGACTAATTTTTTATATAGAAAATTTGTGTCAGAATCTGACTAATTTTTTATATAGAAAATTTGTGTCAGAATCTGACTAATTTTTTATATAGAAAATTTGTGTCAGAATCTGACTAATTTTTTATATAGAAAATTTGTGTCAGAATCTGACTAATTTTTTATATAGAAAATTTGTGTCAGAATCTGACTAATTTTTTATATAGAAAATTTGTGTCAGAATCTGACTAATTTTTTATATAGAAAATTTGTGTCAGAATCTGACTAATTTTTTATATAGAAAATTTGTGTCAGAATCTGACTAATTTTTTATATAGAAAATTTGTGTCAGAATCTGACTAATTTTTTATATAGAAAATTTGTGTCAGAATCTGACTAATTTTTTATATAGAAAATTTGTCAGAATCTGACTAATTTTTTATATAGAAAATTTGTCAGAATCTGACTAATTTTTTATATAGAAAATTTGTCAGAATCTGACTAATTTTTTATATAGAAAATTTGTCAGAATCTGACTAATTTTTTATATAGAAAATTTGTCAGAATCTGACTAATTTTTTATATAGAAAATTTGTCAGAATCTGACTAATTTTTTATATAGAAAATTTGTCAGAATCTGACTAATTTTTTATATAGAAAATTTGTCAGAATCTGACTAATTTTTTATATAGAAAATTTGTCAGAATCTGACTAATTTTTTATATAGAAAATTTGTCAGAATCTGACTAATTTTTTATTTAGAAAATTTGTCAGAATCTGACTAATTTTTTATATAGAAAATTTGTCAGAATCTGACTAATTTTTTATATAGAAAATTTGTCAGAATCTGACTAATTTTTTATATAGAAAATTTGTCAGAATCTGACTCATTTTTTCTATAGAAAATTTGTCAGAATCTGACTCATTTTTTCTATAGAAAATTTGTCAGAATCTGACTCATTTTTTCTATAGAAAATTTGTCAGAATCTGACTCATTTTTTCTATAGAAAATTTGTCAGAATCTGACTCATTTTTTCTATAGAAAATTTGTCAGAATCTGACTCATTTTTTCTATAGAAAATTTGTCAGAATCTG
Organism: Protocalliphora azurea; assembly: GCA_932274085.1. Classification (NCBI taxonomy): domain Eukaryota; kingdom Metazoa; phylum Arthropoda; class Insecta; order Diptera; family Calliphoridae; genus Protocalliphora; species Protocalliphora azurea. Next base: position 24,781,315 of record OW026521.1, on the reverse strand, counting down.
ACTCATTTTTTCTATAGAAAATTTGTCAGAATCTGACTCATTTTTTCTATAGAAAATTTGTCAGAATCTGACTCATTTTTTCTATAGAAAATTTGTCAGAATCTGACTCATTTTTTCTATAGAAAATTTGTCAGAATCTGACTCATTTTTTCTATAGAAAATTTGTCAGAATCTGACTCATTTTTTCTATAGAAAATTTGTCAGAATCTGACTCATTTTTTTTATAGAAAATTTGTCAGAATCTGACTCATTTTTTTTATAGAAAATTTTTCAGAATCTGACTCATTTTTTTTATAAAAAATTTTTCAGAGTTTGACTAATTTTTTCTATAGAAAATTTGTCAGAATCTGACTCATTTTTTCTATAGAAAATTTGTCAGAATCTGACTCATTTTTTCTATAGAAAATTTGTCAGAATCTGACTCATTTTTTTATAGAAAATTTTTCAGAATCTGACTCATTTTTTTTATAGAAAATTTGTCAGAATCTGACTCATTTTTTCTATAGAAAATTTGTCAGAATCTGACTCATTTTTTCTATAGAAAATTTGTCAGAATCTGACTAATTTTTTATATAGAAAATTTGTCAGAATCTGACTAATTTTTTATATAGAAAATTTGTCAGAATCTGACTAATTTTTTATATAGAAAATTTGTCAGAATCTGACTAATTTTTTATATAGAAAATTTGTCAGAATCTGACTAATTTTTTATATAGAAAATTTGTCAGAATCTGACTAATTTTTTATATAGAAAATTTGTCAGAATCTGACTAATTTTTTATATAGAAAATTTGTCAGAATCTGACTAATTTTTTATATAGAAAATTTGTCAGAATCTGACTAATTTTTTATATAGAAAATTTGTCAGAATCTGACTAATTTTTTATATAGAAAATTTGTCAGAATCTGACTAATTTTTTATATAGAAAATTTGTCAGAATCTGACTAATTTTTTATATAGAAAATTTGTCAGAATCTGACTAATTTTTTATATAGAAAATTTGTCAGAATCTGACTAATTTTTTATATAGAAAATTTGTCAGAATCTGACTAATTTTTTATATAGAAAATTTGTCAGAATCTGACTAATTTTTTATATAGAAAATTTGTCAGAATCTGACTAATTTTTTATATAGAAAATTTGTCAGAATCTGACTAATTTTTTATATAGAAAATTTGTCAGAATCTGACTAATTTTTTATATAGAAAATTTGTCAGAATCTGACTAATTTTTTATATAGAAAATTTGTCAGAATCTGACTAATTTTTTATATAGAAAATTTGTCAGAATCTGACTAATTTTTTATATAGAAAATTTGTCAGAATCTGACTAATTTTTTATATAGAAAATTTGTCAGAATCTGACTAATTTTTTATATAGAAAATTTGTCAGAATCTGACTAATTTTTTGTATAGAAAATTTGTCAGAATCTGACTAATTTTTTGTATAGAAAATTTGTCAGAATCTGACTAATTTTTTGTATAGAAAATTTGTCAGAATCTGACTAATTTTTTGTATAGAAAATTTGTCAGACTAATTTTTTGTATAGAATATTTGTCAGAATCTGTGTAGATTTTCTTATAGAAAATTTATCACATTCTGACTAGATTTTCCTAAAGAATGAATCTTAAAGCTTTTAAATTTATGTATTTTTTTAAGAAACCAAATCGAATAAAAAGTCGAACACTTCTTCAGCATCTTCAACATATAATGTTAATGGCAATGTTAATTCACATTTGGATACGGAAGATATCGTAACAGTGGAACCGGTGGAGAAAACTAAAGGTAGCGATGATAAGTTTAAAAATTATAACTATTTTTTATCTTTGGTTTGCACAATAAATTTTAGGACGCCGTAATCGTTCTAAGAAGGATAATGCTTCCAAAGACAATCACCATCACAACCACAGTAATAATAACAACAACAGCAGTAATAGCAACAATAACAACAACAATAATACTAATAATCATCATTCTCATACAAAAGACTCTTCAAACAAAGAGAACCATAACTCAAGTAAGGATACTCATCATAATCATCATCACAATTCCGATGCCTCATCGGTGTCCTCTTCCTCATCGAGCACTTCATCTACTTCATCGTCGGGTGCATCTGGTAACTCGGCCACCTCTACCATATCTCATTTAGCTTCTAAGGTTGTCTCCAAAATCTGTGAATCCTGTCTAAAACTTGAGGCCGATGTGAAAAAATATCGCTCAGAAATCAGTCACATGAAACAGATTGAAAATGAGTTGAGACAAAAATTGGACACGAATATGACAACAAAATCCTGTTTGCAGGCCAAACAGAAAGAATGTGATGAATTGGAAAAACGTTTACACGAATTGACCAATGCCCGACACAATGACATGATGCAACTGCAGACTGTCGAACGCCGCCTTGCCGAGGAGAGGCGGCAGAAACAGTCATTAGATGCTCAACTCAATAACGAGAAGAAGGCACGTAAATTGGCTGAAGAGAAGGCAGCACGTCCCGAGTGTAGTTCACAGTGTAAGCAAAGGAAACAACAGATGGAGGAGGAAATTAAGCAGCTAAGACGTGATTTAAAAATGGCAGAAGAAGCTAAACAAATGGCTGAGCAACATGGTCGCAAATGGGAGCAAGAAGTCAGTAGCTATTTATTAAGATTTTAAGAATTTCTATTGTTATTTCATTTTAATTTTTGTTTAAATTTTCAGCTTCGCATGTTTGAGCAGGAAATACGTAATCGCGATTCTATACAGCCAGGCACGGATGTTTTAATGAACGCATTGGCCGCCATGCAAGATAAAAACTGCACTTTGGAGAAAAATCTCTCGGCAGAGACGAGAGTTAAGCTGGACTTATTCTCAGCTCTGGGGGATGCCAAACGACAATTAGAAATATCAGAAAGTAAATAAAATATAATTTGAAAGTATTTTACAGAATTTGTATTAATTTAATTTAATATTTAGGCCTACGTCGTTCCAAGGAAGATGAAGTTCATGATCTTAAGGCAAAAATTGCGCAACTTTTAGCGGTCATGCCCACTGATACTTTGTGTTTGCCAGCCTGTAGCTCAACTGGTGCCAGTTCTATGCTACGCATGAATGATACACCTCCGCTACAAACTGGTCCGGGTCCAGCCTCTCCTATGCTAACCAGTCTTAGTGCAGCTCAAGCCCAACAACAATTAACAGGACGTGTGATTGTATCTGCTGCAGCATCCGATTATGTGCAACAAACCATGTCGGGAGAATATGTTGTTACTGCACACTCTCAACAACAGCAGCAGCAACAACAACACCAACAACATCAGCAACAACAACATCAGCAACAACAGCATCAGCAACATCAACAGCAGCAACAACAGCAATGTGCTGGTGTTGTACCCGTTTCTGTGGCCACTTCGGTTTTAGTAACATGTCCTCAAGTTTCTAATGGCGTTGGCAATGCAAATGTTTCCAATTTAGATCCCAATGCTACAGTCTATACACCCAAAGGTGGTCCCAACAATAATGGGGGAAATGTTGTGGTTGTCGGCGGTTCTGGAGATGCCTGATGTATATTTAAAAATGTCCATCAACAACATTTACAAAACACTAATAATAGACGTCATGTTTGAGATTATTTTATTAAATAAAAATAAACTAAATGAGTTAAATGATAATGACGACGGACATTGAAAAAAAAAATTAATAAATGATTTGTAATTTTTTAATATGAAATACTCTCTTCCTAAGTCATTGATCACACAGTAAATTTTATTTTTAATTCGTGGTAAGAGACACTGTGAAAGAGATTTTCCTTTCCAGAGATGGGAAAAGAGTATATCAATATTGAATTAAAAGCAAATAAAAACAAAATACAATTATAAAACAAAAAACTTAAAAACAAGAACAACAAATAAGTTGAATTAACAAACAAACAAAAAATATCTTATTGAAAAATAAAACACACACAAAAAAAATAAAAGTAATAAAAAAAACACAAATTTGAAAAGAAATGAAATAAAAACTGCATTAAAAAGCAAAATTATTATAAATTGCTGTTATTTTAATAGATTTTTCGATCATAATTATCTTTAAAACTATAAGAGATAATCTATCAGGTAATGGCATATTTTTATCTCAGTAAAGTATCAACAAATGTTTAAAATCATGTAGATATTACTAGCTCATAAATCTTTTTCAAGCACGACGTGGTCAATTTGTCATCCTGTGGCACATATCTTTATACAACATAGTGATTATCAGTTTTCTGAATGGTTAGGATTTCCTCTATAACTTAACATTTCTCTTCGATCGGATCAGCTTTTTAGGAATTATATATTTGTTAAAATTTTTTTATTCTCGCCTACTATTTCTGAAAATATAAAGAGGATATTTATAACAGATCTGTAATAGAACGGAGTAACTTATATGGGGGCTTCAATAAGTACAAAAAATTGTATCATTTGCGAACCGATTTGCGAGACAGACGGACGTATTTCGCCTCCCTTATAGGCTGATCGAGTTTCGAATAGTTGGGATTTTGAAAAAACCGATGCATTTTTTGAAATTCCGAAAAAAAACGGTTAACCAGTTTTTATGTAGAAGTTAATATTACCATCAAAATACTATATCTCTTAACAAAAACTCAACAAATCTTATCAAGTTAAAATTTAATTTGGGAAACAACTTGTAATTAAGGTAAAGAAAATAAGTATAAAAACCCAGTGCGCTACGCTATCTCTTTTGATGCGATAACTAATACTTTATATGGAGGCTACTCTTGCTCCTGGACCTGCCCGATTTATTAGAAATTTGATATAAAAATTTTTTCTACAAGTTTTTAAGACTTTCGGCGAAATATTCCTTTAGACGTGCTAAAATTAATATTTCCTTTATATGATATCCCTTTCTCTGGTTCTATCCATTCATTTCATTAATGTTTCCACAAAGTTTGAGGGCTCTAAGTGTAATAGTTTTTTATATAAAAAATTATGAATATCTGTTCCACTCTCCATGCGAGTGACTGACGTAACATTTTGCAAAAAAAAAATATATGCGCTTCGAGATAAGCCTTTCTACATACAGTAAGCGAATAAGTTTTTGAAACTAATATACATATTTTTTTTTTGTTTTTTTTTTTTTTTTTTGTTTTATTATTATTATTGACTTTATTGAAACCTTTATAAAGTAATTACATTGTTATGAGAATTTACTTAAAAGTATTACAACAATTAAAATCTAAATAATTAAATAAGAAAACTACTAATATCACAGTGTTAAGGAAAAGTTGTCAAAAAAAACCTTGTACATACTTAAACGTTATAAGAAATTTTAAAAACAACCATCAATTATAACTCTTTAAGTAAAAAAGAGTCTTAGTGATTGTTTGTTTCTTATTATTTCATATGTAGACGTTCTGCATTTTTCATTAAATGACAGAGTCAGTTCCCTTGCAAATGAATTAAACATCTTATGCTTAAAATTTCTATGCAGTAGATCAGTAGAATATCTGGGGTGTAGGTTTTTTGTGTAAGTTTTAGCAGCTTTATTAAACCAGACTTGGCATCCGTAAGTCATAATTGGTCGAATACACATTTTGTAAGTAATTATCTTGTTTTTTAAATTAAGTTTAGATCTTCTGTTAAGTAAGGGGTAAAGTGCAAGGGCACATTTAATTGCTTTATCACAAATATACTGTATGTGTTATTTAAATGATAGTTTTTTTCTAGATATTTGATACTATCCTGCAGAGGAATAAAAACTCTCCCTAGAATATAAATGTTTTGTAGGAAAACGTTTCTGTGATCTATTATATGGAAATATAATAGCTTGTGTTTTACTAACATTAACTTTTATCTTCCATTTATCAAAGTATTTATTGGTAGATTTTAAACTATCTTCCATTTTTTTGATTATTGCGTTTGACACCTTACCACAGCAAGTAAAAGCACTGTCGTCAGCGTAAAAAGCTACTTCTTGATTCTTGCGAATAGTAAAATCGGAAATATATATTGAATAAAGAGTAGGTGATAATACCGATCCTTGCAGCAAACCCGCAGGGATTTGTCTATCACTAGATAGCGTGTTATCTATAGATACAGCAAATGAGCGCTGATCTAAAAAACTCTTTATTATCTTTTGCAAATACGTTGGATTATTGAAGGAATTTAGTTTAAAAACCAGGCCTTCATGCCATATTGAATCGAAGGCTTTTTCAATGTCAAGAAAAATAACTCCAGTGCTTTTACGATTTCTTTTGTTTGATTCAATAAAATTAACGACTCTTTTTAGTTGATGTACTGTGGAGTGTTCCTTGCGGAATCCAAACTGTTGAGGGTTAATAATATTATTTTGGTTGGAAAAATCTAAAATTCTCTTATTAATTATTTTTTCAAATACTTTATCCAATTGGCTTAGGATGCTGATTGGTCTATAGCTAGACGGTAATTTTGGATCCTTTCCTGGCTTAGGAATTGGGATAACTTTTGCCTTTTTAAAAATAGTTGGAAAATATTAAACAAGAACTGAAAAGTTTACATAGAGTTTCAAAAAAGTAATCGGGCATCTTTTTAAGGATAATGCTATTAATGCCATCTAAACCATGGGCTTTATTATTTTTCAATAAAAGTACAAACGATTTAACTTCATCTAAATTGGTAAGTTCTACGTTAGATCTGTCAAGAAGTGTATCGTCAAGATCATGAATGAATCTTGAGACGGCCGAGTCCATAGGTGAATAATTATTTAAAGTAATTTTGTGTGAATCACCAAATAGGTCTGCTATTGAATTAGCTTTTTCACTGCCAGTTTTTAAAACTTCACCGTTTACAAGAAGATCAGTAAAAGACATTTTGTTCCTTTCAGTGCTTTTTTTACTTTCCAAAACTTTTTAGAGCCCGAGGGCAAATTCGAAATAAATTTTGACCAAGATTCATTGCGGTCTTTATTAAGGTGAAAATCAATAAATTTATTTAATAGCTTCAAAATGCTTTTCAATTGATTTTTATTTTTATAAGTATTTATTTCTCTGACTAATTAACATTTTACTAATTTCAGAGATTTCTCGTTGCCACGGAATTTTATAACCGACAGGTATTTTAATAAACGCTTATTTAACTATAGATATTAATTTGTTAAAATAAAAATCTAGATTACCTGAATTAGTAACGGGTTGGTCAATGTTCTGACACCTAATTTCATTTTCCACCCAGTTTCTGATTGCTGACCAGTCTGCTCGGTAATACAAGGGAACTGAATATGTCATGTTTTGAACTTGTCCAGAAATAACACAAGATATAGGTACATGGTCCGACTGTAAAACATTTGGATGTGTCTCAAGGTTTGAAAAATGGAGGCACTAGTTAGATAAAAGAATGTCTACTGTGTAGTAGCTGGATTGAAGACAGTGGCTGTATAGATCATTACCAGCCGAATTATTTGACATACAATTCCAATGTGTATGTTGGGCATTCAGATCACCGAAAATAAAATAGTTTTTTAAAAATGAAGTTAATTTATCCAAATCAGCTTTAAAATTGGTAGTATGAACTGGATTATACGCTGAAGTAAATATAACTGACCTTCTATTAATCATAACTTGTATTGAAATACTTTCAGCAATACTTGTTTTTATTTTTGGTAACAACGTATGCTTAATATTACCTTTAATTGCAATTAGAACTCCTCCGCCATGAGTAGATCGATCCTCTCTATAAATTTTATAACCACCAAGTTGAAATTTGTGGTACGGTTTCAAAAAAGTCTCATTTAAAAGGAGAATATCGATTTTCCTTTTGTGTAAAAAGTATTCCAGCTGGGCAGCTGCTGACTCAGCTGTTATGCCTTGGGCATTCCAATGCATAACATGAACATTGTGTCTACCGGTTGAATTATATGGCATGTTTAAGCATCATAGCCAAAACTCGTAGCTTGTCGTACTTATTTTGACATCTTTGCGAAGCATCGACAGCATCAAAAAATATTTCCAGAAGTCTTTCATTGGAAATGTCATCATTATTATTATTGTCGTAGCTCTAGATTTAGATGTTACTCGATGACGGATTTCTAAATATTCTTGACGGTTTGGGCACTTTGGGTCATCAGCTCTATGGTTAAATTTTTTAAGTTCTTTTTTATGCAGTTGTTGCACTTATAAATTATACTACCATCACTATTACCTTTATTGAGTGGTTTCCGGCGCAGGCTGAACACACAACGATACGGTTACAATTTTTAGCACCATGTCCATACATAGCGCACTTGGAGCATTGTGTGGGACCTTTATTGCCCTTTAGAGGTTTTCTCCAATATACAGATATATTACAAAAATATCTTATTTTCATAACCTCTCTTTTTGAAACATGTTGACGATCAAACTCAATGAGATAGAGGGCGTCATCTACACTGGATCTTTTTGTGCTAGTTCCTTAATGCTTACAGGGTTTATGTTGAGCGAGCTTACAAATTCTTCCCCAATTATCTTTGTGTCCAGTTGTGGCAGGCCAAATAAAACCAATTTAAAAGTTTTTGCATCCCTCAATTCATGCGTATAATACTGGAATTTTTTGTCTTTGAGAACACTCAAAGCTTCATTGTACAGCGATAACGAGTTTGATACAATTTTTGTACCAATAGACATCCGTTTGTAGGTATATGTTTCCCCAATTAATCCGATCATGTTGAAAAACTGTGGGTAGAGTCCACAATTATTGGTGGAATCTTTTCTTTGATAGCAACTGCTTCTTCTTCTTCGTCTTCAGACAGAAGCTGAAACCTGTTGGCACTAGTGCTGGGACCGTCTGCAGTTTTTGGATTTCTTCTTTTTTGAGCAAACATTGCCAAACAAAAGAAAGTTAAAGCAAATTTAAGTATTTTTTTTTACACTTTTTAATTTAAAAATTCAATTAATTTTTCAAGCAAAAATTAACATGATGTTTTTATCTTGAGGCAGAGATGGCAGATGACTAATATACATATGTAGGTGTTTATTATAAATAAAATATTCGCTTCTTTTTCAGCAATTATTTATAATGTAGTGCTTCCAAATATAAACTCGCCATAAAAAATTGATGTCATTCGTAAGAGAATGTCGAAGCGCTATTTTACTTTTCTCCCTTACAGCTTAATTTAACCTTAAGCTATATTCATAAAACATAAGAAATTAGACTTTATGAATATTAATCAATTAAAACATTTTCCCTAAATTTCCATTCAAATATTATTATTTAGTACGTTTTTTAAAATAAAATGGTATTTTTAAAACCGGTTTTTTGTGTTTAAAAAAATCTGTCTATTCGACATTGAGAAATGAACATTTTGAAAAAACCGATTTAACCGAAAAAAAAAACTGTTTTTAAAGTCGGTTGGAAAATTCCCCGAACTATAAAGACCCAGAATATATGCATGTATGTACCTAGAATATAGGTCTAAAATGAATTACTGTAGACATTACAAAAATCTTTGGTGTTATGTATATTGTTTGTGGCTGATTATATTACACATTAAAAAAATTTAGCTTTGTTCCAGTATTTGTCAAATATACAGGTTTTAGTAAGAACTTGTCAGAAAACATCAAAATATATGGCAATTTTGAATAAGAATAATTCTGATTAAAACCTTCAAATTTGATCAGAGCTAGAACAGAGTTATTTTATAAAAATTGTATTACCCATTTTTCAGTATTTTGCCATTTCTAGTGTTTAATTTGTTTTTCTTAGTAGTCTTCTTTTGGCTCTGCAGTATGTCCAAAAGCGGCTTCGGTAACATATTTTTTCATTTTATCGATTTTTTTAATAAGAAAATTTTTTCTAAGTTACAACGAGGCGCCACTATCAAACTATGCAAACGCACTTAAAAAATTTTAATTTTGACATGTTCACCGTTAGATATCATTGACGAAAAAATTAAAAAAAAGCCGAACTGGATGATAGCATTTATACAAAAAAAAAAAAAAAATTGGTGAGTACTATCAAAATTTTGTTAGTACATGTATATATCATTTATAAAATAAATGAATTAATAAGTAACTAATTAAATAAATTAATTAATTCGGCTCGCTCTCGTCAACATTCACTCATTTTGTAATAAACGTACCTACTCTAATTTCTCTATGTGTACTCATTCGATAACTATAACGGTTCTTCTTCTGAGTTATGTCATTCAGCGTCGATTGATATTCCAGGGAAAAACTATCGGAGACATGAAGTCCATGTTGTAGTTTTTACTTAAATTATTTTTTTTTCTTTTTAGCTTTTATATATGGATGTTTTATTTTTGCTTTAATTATTTCTTTTAAATATATGTTTTTGGTTATATTTTAATTTTATAATTATGTATTTATATATGTATATATATATATATATATATATATATATATATATATATATATATATATATATATATATATATATCCGTGTGGAGTCTTTACTTATTTACTCCCATCGGACGTGTCCCCAGGTGGCGGATAGGGGGGCTTCTGATCCGATTGAAGCCAATAAACTGGAGATCACTTACCTTTGGTTACAGATCCCCATGTACTGACTATAGTCGGGTCCTAAGCATTACATCTAAACCTAGAAACTCATAGAAGTTCTCGCGGACCAAATAAATTAAGTGCACTTTTAAGATCAAGGTGAGAGGTAGCAGTGCCGAGGATCTGTATGGTTAGTTAGTGCTTAAAGAAACTAATCGTTAACAGCTCCCCTCCAACGCCCATGGCACGGGTTGGTTGTAATTTTAAAAGCCTAGTCCGCGCATGCCGTCACTGCGCGAGATGGTCCACTTAGTACGTGCATTTTCGTGGGACCAAGATTAGTGTTAGAAAAAATTTTAATAAAAAGGATGTGGAGGAGAATAGGGCAGTTTCAGTAGGAGTTTCGGACACTGACTCTGACCTTTTAGGAATTCACGAGGACATAATTGCTCAGGAGGGACAATTATTGAGTGAACTGGCCGAAACAGACGACCTCTTGGGCTCACCTGGAGACTCTCTCGGGGGAACGGGCACTACGGAGAGGTTGGAGGATCTCTCTCTTTTTTCTGATAAGGAGCATGAAATCACAATGATTTCAGCTCACGCTCAGGAACGGAGTTCTCCAGCATCCGAGGTGTCATCCGCTCGGGTTGGTGGACAGGTGGGTTCAAAATTAGTTCGGCAAGGCGCGGTAAAACCATGTGTAACTGCCGTCGTCGACAGCCGAACAAAAGAGGAAAAAGCGAAGAATGGCGTCAGATCCTCCTTGATCTTTCTTAATAAGATGGCCAAGAGGGATCTGTCGTCAGTCAGTGGTAGGGATAAATACCTTATCAAGAGGCATAGGAAGAGTGTGATTAGATTTGAAAAAATCTATGGCTCGACCTTAGCTATCTTGGGAATGTCTTATCCCGAAGGACTAAATGCGATATTTGACACCATTCCGGAAAATGCTCTGGAGAGCATAGGAAACGTGTCAGGGGTCGCACTGAAGTCCAAGAATAAAGGCAATGATATCACCCGACCAATTAAACCTATCACATCTTCGGAACGATCGGTGGAAACTGGAAAGCTGGCTATCATTGCTAAAAAGGGGGCTGATCGTAAACCATCCGGCAACTCTGGTGAATCAAGCACCAAAGGAGCAAGGTCTGGAGACGACCAACCCTCTACCAGCAAGAAAGGTGCGGCAAACAACACTCCCAGCTCTCTTAAAGGTCTTCAAAAGAAGACGATAAAGAATGCTGGAAGTGGGGCTGGTCATAAGCCATCTGGCTCTCTTAAGGATCACCGTAAGGAGGTCATTAAGAGAGCTAGGTCTGGCGATGACCAACCAGTCCCTACCGCCAAGAAGGCGAGTCACACACCGACTGGATCTCTTAAAGGCCCCCAAAAGGAAGTCATTAAGAGAGCTAGATCTGGTGACGACAAGCCTTCGACCTCGAAAAAGGCGAAGGAGTCGATGAAGCCGGCTTATCTTCAGGCGGCTGTCATATACCGTACTGACCCAGATGGGAGGATTAGCACGGATCTATGGAGGTCGATTGAAGATAGGCTCATCGACGAGATCGCCTTAATGAAAGGAAGGCCGGATGAAGTGTCCTTCAAAGGCGCGGACTGGTCAAAGGGTGTCAAAACTGTTAATTGTGGTAATGAGAAATCACTTGAATTTCTCAAGGCCACAATTGCCAAGCGTGGCAGCCTTTGTCCAGAGGCGAAACTGGATGTGATACTCGCATCTGAGTTGCCCCTGAGACCAGTAGTGACAGTGTGGATTCCACCACCCATAAAACCGGTAGAAACTATACTGATAGTACTGGTCAACCAGAATGAGGGTCTGGATACAAGTCAGTGGAAGTTGTTAGCTTCTCTGACTTGTAAAGAGAACCTCGGAAGAGACTTCAGGTTTGCTATAGACCAGGAGTCTCTCAGGAAATTGGGGTCTATGGGGGGAATCGCTAATTTCGGTCTGGGCACTATCAGGTTCCGGTATCCGAAACCTGACAGTACCAATAAGGCTACAAGTGGTGCAAATTAATTTGCATCACTGTGAAGCAGCCTCTATCGAATTAGCGATGAACCTTATCGACTCCAAAGTGGATGTGGCCTTAATCCAAGAGCCCTGGATCAACAACACCAGGGTATGTGGATTAAGTGTCAAGGGGTATACACTTTTTGTACCATCCACTGGGGATAAGGTAAGAACGTGTATACTGGCTAGGAATGAGTTAAAATTTATGAACTTTCATTCTTTCAGCAATGGAGACCTAACGGTCGTGAATAGAGAGGATAGAGACGGGAGGAAACTCGCACTCGCCTCCGTTTATATGCCCTACGATGGGGTCAACCCTCCGGGTGATATGGTGTGTAAACTAACAGAGTATGCAAAGAGAAGAGGCATATATTTGGTACTCTGTTGCGATGCTAACGCACATCACTGTCAGTGGGGCAGCGCCGATATCAACGAGAGAGGTGAGCCAGTTTTCAATTTTATAACTACTAACAATCTTTTTATCTGTAACTTGGGTAATGTGCCCACATTCAGAACTAGAGATAGAGAGGCAGTTATAGATATAACACTGACGAACTTTAGGGGCGAATACATTAAGAACTGGAGGGTAGATAGTGAATGTTCCTTTTCGAACCATAGCAGGATATCCTTTAGTTTAGATTTCGCGAGGCCAAGGGGAGAACCATATAGGAACTCCAGGAGAACCGATTGGAACTCCTTTAGGGCCATTATGGATAGGGAACTAAACGCCGCTCCAGGATGGTAATTGTCATCAGAGGGAGTTGAGAGTTTAGTGGAGGACTTCACAGGGAAAGTTAGGAGAAGCTATGAACTAACTTGTCCGGTAATATTTCCGGGAAAGAGAGAACAGCCTAAATGGTGGACCAAGGAACTTAGGAACCAAAGGTCAACCGTCAGGAAGCTGTTCAATAGGGCGAAACTAACACGCAAGTGTGAGGATTGGAACAGCTACAGGGAAAGTTTTAATAGGTATAAGGCGGACATTAAGAGGGCAAAAAGGGACTCATGGAGGAATTACTGTGAGTCCATTGACTCCGTTAATGAGTTATCCAGATTCAGGCGAATTTTATCCAAGGATCCTAGTGCTCCTGGATATATTCAGCGTGCGGATAACTCATGGACGGAGTCTTGCTCTGAGTCCCTGAGTTTACTTATGGAAACTCATTTTCCAGGCTGTAGGAACTTAGAGGCAGATGTACAGGCGGGACGATTCTTGGGATTCTCGGAATGTGTATCTGATAGGGAACTTAGTGAAGTAGTTGGTGACATAGTCTCGATGGATAAGGTAGCATGGGCGGTGAACACCTTTGAACCTTACAAGTCACCGGGTCCAGACGGTGTTTTTCCAGCCATGCTGCAGAACATCAGTGACACGGCACTAAAACTTCTCACTGAGCTTTTTAATGTGTGTCTTATTGGAAGATATATTCCAAGGGGATGGAGAGAGGCTAGGGTAAGGCGGGTAAGGCTAGCCACTCGAAACCTAAGGATTTTAGACCGATCAGCCTATCGTCTTTTCTTTTGAAGACATTAGAGAGATTGATCGATCTTTATCTGACGACGACAATTGACAACCATATCATCAGTGGGGCTCAACACGCTTATCTAAGGGGTAAATCTGTTGAGAGTGCGCTACATGATGTGGTGAGTTACATTGAACGCGGCCTGCAGTATAGGGAGTATACATTGGCAGCGTTTCTTGATATAGAAGGAGCTTTCAATAACATTAAGATTGAGGCCATTAGAGAATCACTAGAATCATTAGGCATTCAAAGCTTCCTAATCGAATGGATTATTTTGATGCTGAATAGCCGAATAATTAATTCGAACTTGGGAGATGCATGCATAAGGAAGATAGTGACTAGAGGAACTCCGCAAGGAGGAGTTCTCTCGCCCTTGCTATGGCTCTTAGCCGTCAATGTCATTCTACGACAATTTGACGCAAGAGGGTGGAAAATCGTTGCCTATGCTGATGACGTGGTCACGGGTAAATTTCTTTCCACGATCAGCGACGTCATGCAGTATGAACTTAACGAACTGTCCTCATGGGCCACTAGTAAGGGTTTAGGGGTCAACCCGGGGAAAACATAGCTAGTTCTTTTCACCAGAAGGTACAGGATTCAGCAATTTAGGCTACCGGTACTAGGGGGGATTGAACTGGGACTGGCAAAGGAGGCAAAATATCTTGGTGTGTTCCTTGATAGTAAATTATCTTGGAAGAGGAACACTCAGGAGAGGCTTAGGAGAAGTCTCAACGCCTATTACACAAGCAAGAACTCCATAGGTAAAAGTTGGGGGCTCAAACCGATGGTAGTAAATTGGATTTACACCTCGGTGGTGAGGCCAATTCTGACGTATGGATGTCTTGTCTGGTGGGAGGCAATGAGAAAAGGAAGTCGTAGGAATCTTTTGTCCAAAGCCCAGAGATGTGCTTCGATTGGCATAACAGGTGCCGTAAGAAGCACACCTCAGGCGGCACTTGACGTCATTCTGCATCTCCTACCCATTGAGGAGTTTGTGATGGGAATGGCTGCAAGGAGCCTGCTTAGACTTAGTGAACTAGGACTTACAGGATCAATCAGAATAGGACATTCCAAACTTTTAAACGAGGTCAATCTCGGTGGACATACCCTGGTTCCTTCAGGATCCACGGACTATATGTGCACGGAGGTCGATTTCGGGGAAAATCCTATACTGATTATTCCGAGTAGGAACAAATGATCAGATAGGGAGAGACTATTCAGTGGAGTATCGGTGTTCACTGGTGGGTCCAAAATGGATACAGGCACTGGTGCAGGTGTGTATCTGGTTGAGGGAAACATCAGAAGGACGTATAGACTCCCGGATAGTTGTAGTGTGTTCCAGGCGGAAATTCTAGGTATTCTTAGGGCCACAGAATTGATTGCAGGGAACATTGAAGTGAATACAGAGGTAACTCTGTATGTGGATAGCCAGGCGGCGCTGAAGGCCTTGAAAGGACATTTTGTCAAGTCTAGGCTAGTTAGCGACTGTAAGAGGGCTCTTAGGAGATTGATGAGGGATTATCATATCAGACTCTGCTGGGTACCGGGTCATTGCGATATAAATGGCAATGAGGTAGCTGACGAATTGGCTAGGATCGGCTCAGCTTTGGATAGGACTGCAAGTGAAAGCGGTGTGAGACCACCTCTGGGCTTTTACTTCAAGTTATTTGGGGAGTCGATTCGGGATAGAACCAATCATGCATGGAATTGTAGAACGGACTGCAGATTATCAAGGGTCCTATGGCCCAAACTTGATAAAGCAGATACAAATCTACTTTTAAGCATGAAAAGGGGAAACCTGAAGACTATGATAGGTGTTCTGACAGGTCATTGTCCCATAGGGGGAATGATAGGGGATTGGGATAGGGGCTCCTCCGGTCTTTGCAGAATGTGCGAAGATAATGAGGAGCTGGAGACGGTGGAACACATTATATGTCACTGTCCATGTCTACAACTAAGTAGGCAGAAATGGTTAGGCAGTCGATTCCTTGACGAATTGGACAGTATATCGAGATTAGATCTCGGTAGACTGATAGGATTCGTCATGGGAATAGGCTGGCTAAGAGGGGGTCGTTGGCCTAGAGCGAGCGACATGGGGAGGTAGTACTTTTTCTTTTCAAATTCTTTCTATTCTTTTCTATACTTCTCTTGGTCTCAGCTTTTTCTCGGCTCTTTCTCCACTATTTTCCGTCTTGTTCTTTTCTATATCCTATTTTTAGTTTATTTCTATTTTCTTCACGAAGGGACTCACAATGGACCTCATGGTCTCCGAGTGGATGCACAAGAACTCTTATGAGTGCTGTGCAAACCTTCTTTGCCTACCTACCTATATACATATAAAGATGCTCAAAAAATACATACATTTTCTGGCAACACTGGGCTTGTTTGTTTTTATTTTTGACATTTGACAGTATTTATTTGTAGAGGGTGAAGTCGACCGGCTCCAAATTGGCGTTTAGCCGCCGCCGATTTGCTGAAATTTGTATTAATGAAAGAGAAGTAGACTAAATGCAGCCACCATAAAATAATTGTTAGAAGCAAAATGAAGACTAATATTTGTTGTATTTATTCCAATTCAAGTAATATAAAAAGCCTTTCAAGGCCAATAATTTTACATTTCAAAAATGAATTCCTGAATAAAAACCTGAATTTAATCTAAAAGATTAACCCCCGTATTCAAAAACAAATTTTAAATTTAAAATACATTTTAGAGACAGAATTTGTATGAAAATTGTGGGAATTATCAAAATAATTGATGTAAATTCCATTATTTATGTACTTTTTTATTTCTTTAGCATACCTTAATAATTGATACGTTTTTATATCGGAGACCATTTCTCATTCTAATATGCAAACAATTATTCTAATCTTTTTGCAAAAATACAAAAATTTCCTTAGATCACTCCCATATTTTTTCTTACATATTCTCAATAATTTAATAATTCTATTTATACTTTCGCTGGAAAAAATCTCGTCCTATTTTTATGAACAATGTTAATCAATGGGGCATGAAAATATAAAATTTTTAATTAGAAAAACGTATGTAATATCAGCCGGCTGACAGCCGATTTTAAGCCGTCGCCGCCGGTAAAATTCCTCGGCGCAGGTCTCTGTTTGCTTTTTTTAGAAATTGTAAGAAAATTGCCAGCTTTTTTTTTTTTTTTAATAAAATATCTACTTAAATAGCTTTTAAAACTAAATTTAATAATGCCATCTCCAATACCGGACAGGTAGGTTTAATTATATGTCTTAAAACCAAAGCTGAAATAAGGATTTCCTTTAAGGTGGTTAGATTACAAACCAATTGGCGAGAAGATTGAAGGCACGAGATTTATTGCTTTTAAGGTACCACTGAAGGAGGTAAGTTTTTGTTTTTAAGAGTTTATACAGTGTTTATTTTGGGCTTAAATTAAGATCAGCGATCCATTTGATTCTTAAACAATTTTTATAATGATTCAGTAGTACTTTAATTTGTGATTAAAGTAATTTAAACAATTTTGCCCGTTCTTAGTTTACATATATTTAGTTTTAATATATTTTTCTGACATATGCGACTTAAAAGCCAGTGTTAGACATACATAGAAAAGAAAGTCCCTGATCCCGACCGAAGACCGGCTACACGGAAAAACTCTTATTAACGTTGAAATGAAGATATTTTTATTTCAACTGGTCCGGTGATCTTAATTTGCTCCTTATTTTGTAACAGAAATATTAGTGTCAAAAATCAAAATTTTGTCTCCCTAACATTGAATGAATGTGCCTAGTTTTGTCTATTTATTAAGTGTAACGGTAAAACTCAATTAGGGGATTTCCTTCTTTGTAATTTAAAATGACTAATTTGTTTAAATGTTAACAAGAGTTAGTCTTAACCTATAAGTGGAATATTGACAAATATCAGTTATGGATAGTTGTTTGTTATTCCTTTTATAATTTCACCAAAATCTGTCTGGGACCCCGTTAAGATATACATATCTGTTAGTGAATGGTATGAAAAGTTAATAATCGATTTTTTAGACCTTTAAATATGTATATATTGTATGTTGATATGGTTAGCAACTAAACCAGAGAGTATACCCTTTTAACCAAACATTTTGAGGATGTAATGCAAATAATAAAAAGAATCGAAATATTCGTTATTAACAGATCACTCTAATAACGTAACTAAATGTCTTAAATTTAGCACCATAGAATTCAAATACATGAATTTGTAAAAGCATAGGAAATAAATTATTCATTTCACCAAGTAAGCAATGATATAAAATAGTACATATTGAATTGACAATGGAACCGAGTCTGGAATTTTTTCTGCAAGACGGGGCACTTGTTTCGGAAGACAGTCGACATTAATTTTAATGGTAATGCCGCGATTAAAGCACGGAATTCGTAAGTTCTGCAGTCGCAGTGTCTACTCCACTGCACTCAATCACTATACTTCTCAGCCTAGTCTTGGTAACAGGGTATTCGTGTGATCGAAATGGCGAATGAATGCTACAGAAATTGGTCGCTTACGGATGTAACACAGACGGATAATCATATTCCTCTAGTCGAATTGTCAAATACGGGCTTGAGAAAAGGATGACTTGTTTTATTGAGGATTAGAACATTCATGTGAATATCCGGCACTGCTATAACTATAACTAATGCTCAAATTGTAATTAATAATTATTTCTTGAATTGTATTTTTATTGATTTTTTATCTTTTAAAAAATTGTCCCAACATTTATTTTTTAGAAAGTTTAAAGTTCTGCTTTGCAATTTATTTTTACAAACAAGTATTTCACTGCGCAAGGTTGATTTTCCTATTAATCAAAGTCTAAAAGTCGATTTCAGTATAAAGTTGGCTGGTAAGAATCGACCACAAAATAATCGTTTTTTGACAAAAAGAATCGACTTTCGACCATAATCGAAATCGATTTACCAGTCACTAATATGTATATTTGGGGTACTTATAAGAAAAAGAATTCATCTGTCCAATTAACTTGATGTACATTAAATAATGATTTTTGAAAGGCGGACTTAAGATATAACGTAACTTAAGGCATTTGGAACAGGTTAGATAACATAAACAAGTTACTATCGGTATTTGTTCTTGTCTCCATTTGGTGGTACGAGTACCAAAGGGGACATAAAGTTGGAAGTATGATTTGCTACATGATAACAACATGTTTGAAGGTCTCAGCTTACGGCTGCAGATATATAGCCCTCTGTTTCGTTTGAAACAAAAACATATAAATTATCTATATACTAAACTTTTGTTCATCTTTTAAATTTTATTTAAAACTGATTTTCCTTACTTTTCAGCATATTGCCAGAAAGGTTGATAATGACATACGTTTGGATGGTAACATACTTTTAAAAATGATTCCAAATTTAGGTTTAATTATAGATTTAACCAATACGTATCGCTATTATGATCCTAAGGTAAGTTTTATTTAGAAAAAAGTCTAAAAAATAAAATAACAAATAATCAATAAAACTCTATACTTTAAGATTTTTCAAAAAGAGGGAGTGCAACATAAAAAACTAATGATACCAGGTCATGAAACTCCATCTAAAAATCTAGTGGATAAGTAAGTTTGATAAATTTTTTAAATATATATATACAACAAACTTTAAATGTTTTTGTTTTTATATTTAATAGATTTATTACAATTGTTAAAGAATTTATGGAAGATAATGCAGATAATGGTAGGATTTTTAATTCTTAAAATTAAAATTATTTTAGAATAAATTTTATTTTTTATAGATAAATTAATTGGTGTTCATTGTACTCATGGAGTAAATCGTACAGGTTATTTGATTTGTAATTATATGATCTCACAAATGATTATAGATCCAAATGAGGCTATGGACCGTGAGTATTTTCTATTAGGTATATCCTTTCAATTTAAATTTATTTTCATGCTTCATTTAAACAGGATTTGCCAATGCTCGTGGTCATAAAATTGAAAGGTACAATTATATTAATGCTTTACACAAGTTACTGGAAGCAAATGTACAAACAAATTCAATTGCTGAAGAAAAAACTGAAATCAATAATTGGAGAGAAAGAAGCGTGGAAAAAGTTGACAATTGGAGAGAAAGAAAACAATCCCAAAATGAAGCAAACAATTATAGAAAAGGAAATCGCGAGCACCCTAGAAACTCTAATAGAGATCAATGTAATAGAGAAAAAAGAACACATGACAATTATCGTAGCAGATGGGATAACAATATAATAAGACCAAGATCAATTTCCCCACCTCCATATTATGCAAATAATAGAAGACATGATTTTTATTCTCATCGCCGACCAACTGTTGATGATCATCATAGAGTTGAAAGACAATATTACCCTGTGCCACCATTACCACTACCAGAAAACCAAGAACAATTAAGAATTCCAAATCATATGCCGCCCTATCAACAGCCACCACGTTTAAGATTAGATTATTATAATGCCAGATCTGTGGATGGTTCACAGCGTAACAACAGGAATATGCAACGTTTTACTTATGTACGCAAAACAAATAATTTATAGTTGTTTCTTTTTTTTTATCTTGTAAAAGGTTTTTAATGCAATTCTATAAATGAAGAGAAATTATTGTTTTTTTTTTTAATGATGTGAAAATCTAAGAAAAATAATTACATATACATATTTAATTTGCTATATTGTTTTATTGTAACCACTTTGAATTTACATTTTAATTACATTTTTTTGCTATTTTTGTTTTTATTTTATTTATTTTTAATAAAATGTGAACAAATTCCCAATATAAATGTTTATATTTTTTAGCTGTAAATAAATTTTTAAGTAATTTTAGATTTTTTGATCCTCGATTACTGAGGAATATATATGTAAGCTTTTAACGATAAAATTAAGAAAATCTTTTCGAAGGCCACATATGTATGTTATAGAATTTGTTCGTAAACAGGGAAAAATCTTTTACTTAATTTTCGACGACAGATTTTAAAAACTTTAAAAATTTATATATATATATATATATATATATATATATATATATATATATATATTCAAGCCTCCGACAAGTTTTTAGGAGTCTGTTAAGAGTTTTACAGAAAGTACCATAAAAAAATTACCAAAATGTTTTTTAATGTACAAATTTATTTATATATATTTCTTTAAGTAACAATTTTCCAAAAAAATATAAAAATATAAAATTTTCAAAAAAAGTATAAATTTTCAAAAAATAATTTTTTAGAAAAAGTTCCTATTTTCCAAAAAAGAAAAAAAAAACAAATTTAAAACAGTTCCAAATTTAAAAAAAGTAAAGATTATCATCTTACTAATTTTCAGAAAAGTATAAATCTTCAAGAAGTAAATTTTTAGAAAAAGTTCCGATTTTCCAAAAAAAAGTACTAATTAAAAAAAAATGAATTTTCGATAAAAAAAAAACGCGATACAAATTTGAAACAAATTTAAAACAGCACCAAATTTTAAGAAAAGTACAGATTTTTTAAAAATGTTCCAATTTTCGATTTTCAGGACAGTATACCAATTTTTAACGAAAAGTATCGATTTTCAAGAAAGTATCAATTATATAAAAATTATTAATTTTTTAAAAAGATACAAATTTTCCAAATAAGGACCAATAAAAAATATAATTTTCAAAAATGTACCAATTTAAAAAATTAATAATTTTCAAAAATTACGAATTTTCAAAAAATTATTTTGTAATTTTCAATAAATTAAAAAATATATACAGTACTGTGAAGAACAAAAGCAACAAAATTAAGGTAAACCTAATAATTGTTTTATTTTTTACATATTTAGTTTACAACAAAAACAGTTTTACGAAATTAGTTATGTTCATATTTATGAGTTAAAAAAAAAAACACTAAAAGTTTGTGTTTTTGTTAACCCTTTAACTTTGTCTACTAACGAATACATAAATAAAATTCTACAATCTTCATATAAGAGTGTGCTCAAGAATAGCAATATATTAAGATTTCAAATAAAATAGAAAAAAATCTGTGATCATCAAAAATATATTTCTATCAAGCAAAAAAATTTAATTTCACAACATAAGGAAAATTTTGTAATCTCAATAAAAATTGATTTTTTTATGAAAACTAAATCATGACCAAAAACTTGTGCTTGTGCGTTTTTACCAACAACCATTTTTTTGGATGAAAATCTAAAATTATATAAGTGCATTCAAGTCTAAACTCGAGATTACCAGTCGAATAAAATGTTCAAAAGATGTAAATTTTGCTAATATTACAACCTTTTGACTTTTGTTAATATTGTCAAAATATTTTATTCCTGCCAAATTTTGCAAAATTTCTAAGTAATATTTTTTAAGAAAATGCCAAAAAGGAACAGTCCATTTGAAAAATATTTATCCAAATTAATTAAGAAATACAAAGAAAAAAAAAATACTTTCAAAAAATGACGTACATATCACTATATTATCACCTAAAATGCAAAATGCCATAACCACATTTTTTATTTTTTTCAGCAAAAGCAAAAAAACATTAAGGGTTCTCATTTATATGCTTTGCGCAATTGTGCAAATTTACGCTACGCATTTCATGAACCTTTTTCAAATGTACAATATTAAGGATGAGAAAATATGAAATCATTGTAAGCAATTGAAAAAATTTGTTAAAAGAGTAATTTCATTTTAAATTTAAAAAATTTTGACCCCTGGTTACCGATTAAGATAAAATTTGGTGCATGTGTAGAGGAGGATTCAGAGGTATGTAAAATTAATTTTTCTCATTTTTATTTTGAGAACTGTGGCAACTCTTTAGCTTTTAAGGTGATTAACATATTTATTTAAATGGCCTTAACTTTTGTTGTATTAAAGATATCAAAATATTTTTTTTGTCAAAGCTTGTATTTTAAGAAGCCAGTATAAAAACAAAAAAATTGAAAATATTTTTATAAACATATTTTCTTTAGTGACGTACATTTAAAAGTTCATCTTTAATTTTTTTTATATTTTTTTGGTAGGAAGCCTTATCAGTATACTTGCTACAAAGAAAATTTCAGACAGGTCAAAATTTATAAATTTAAAATAGATTTTATCAAAATCAAAAATTCATGCAATGATTTTATTATAATAAACGTAACTATAATTTTTTACATCACATTTATTAGAAATTTTTAAATATAAACAAAAGGCGGCTTATTTATAAATGCACAATTGAACTGCGCTAGTTTGTGCTAACTTATAATTGATTTTCATACAATTTTTGACTGCTGCTAGTGAAAACTTGCACACATTGCACAGTTTGCAAGGGTCTTGCGCGTTTTCATGAGGACCCTTATTATGAAACTCCAAAATACTGTAACCACAATTTTTAGTTTTTTGCTTTAAAATTAAGCAATTAAGTGAACATTTTTAACTGTTCACTTAAATCAAAAATGGATAAAGCATAATACACTCTTTAAACCAAAATTTTTCTTAAATAGAAAAAAATTTTAAGACTGTTTCGTTTATGATGTCATTTTGGATCAATAAATTATAGTCCTAAAAAAAAAAAAACGATATTTTACGGCCAATATGTAAAATTGTATAAATTCTAAAAGCGGAGAAAACTATAATAAATTTCAAAGTAAATGATACTTTTTCTTCAACCTGCTAATAAAAATCAGCAAATACTCGTATTAAAATTCATATGATATTTAAAAAAATTTGTCCTAGTAACATTTTTTTATAATTAATTATAGAATAAGAATAGAGGTATTTATTAAAAGTCTAATAAATATCTCTATTCTCTTTTATACATGTTTAAGTTTAGTTGCAAATGTTGCTATATTTTGCATTTAAATTGAAAACACCACGATCAAACCCAAAATAACTATATGTCTCTGTGTGTATTAACCGCAAAACTGAGTAATTTTCGAAACAAATATGTTCGAGAAATTATCGAACATTAAATAAAATGTGTATGTTTATTGCATCGAAACTTACTCGATAATTTCTCGATAATAAAAATTAGAGTAATTTTCTTCTTTGTGCATATCATTCTTGAGTCATAGTTCATATCGATCGGTTGGAAATTATTGTTCTTTAAAGTTTACGCTGTTAGTTTAATTTCAAAATAATTTTTTTGAAATTATCTTCTAAAGATATTTGCAAAATAGCATATTTAACTTAATGATTAATTTATTTTTTTATTTTTTTTTTTTTTTGCAGATTAATTTAGTAAATTTTGATCTAAAAAATGTGGTTTTGAGCAACAGATGAACTAATATTATTGAGAGGAAACATGTTTGATGACTTCCTGTGCGGCCATCAAAATGTAGCGCTATGTTCTAATTGCCGTAGAAAATTAAAGTTTTTAATTGTTTATATTGTTAATTAACTTTAAAATATAATTTAATTTAATTTTATTTTTCGAATATTCGAAGTTTAAAATAAAACATAACTTTAAACATGAAATCAGCTTTTAATATTAAATTGAGAACAAAATGAAATAAATTAGAATACATTTTCGAACTATTGCCAACGATTCGTTAGCAATATCGACCGATTGGCTGCCACAAACTGAACGACAGGTGAGCTCTACGAGTTCATACTCGAAACGCTTTGATAGTCGTTCTCGAAGGTTTTGTTAGAGAAATGTTCGCGAATTATTCGAAGGCGATATCACTATTAAAGTTTGTGGTTAAGCGGATATTCTGATTAAGTAAAGCGATGGCGACTTTTGTAGTAAATTATAAAAATGTTTATATTTTGATCTATAACTTTTCTTCTAACGGTCCGATTCAGGTGTTTTTTTTTTTTTTTTTTGTAGTAATGTGAAGTGGTAGTCATACTGAATCAATTAAAATTTATCATTTAAATTATAAAATTATAATGAAAAATCGTCGGTGTTAGAGTTTTTTTCCAGGTATAGTTCTAAAACTCTTTTTCTACTAAACCGAGTTTGCTGATTTTAAATAACAAACTGTTTAGGAAAATAACAAATAATCTGGGTGAATTTCATTTAATTCGAACTAGTAGTTTGGACATTGAGAGTGATATTATTGCAACACCCCGATTTGCGCAACCAGTATTTTTTTACATTGCAGAATTTATAAGTTCTATTGATATTTGTAATATTGCATCAATTTATCGTAAGTTTTTTTCCTGATTGTGAATACGGGAGTATATCTGAATATGAAACTAAAACCAGAGATCTGTTATATCTATTTTAGAGGTTATTTTCAAACATAAACACCTTTACGAAATTTTTAGTATTTTTCGTTTTTCAAAACGTTACATTTTTGACCCAGAAAGGACCATGAGTCTAAAAGTTTACGATTTAAGAAACAATTCCAATATCCAATGTTTCTAGAGAATTTCATTGAAATCTTTATAAAGTTTATTTATATCAAAAGTTCAATGGACATATAAAAATCAAATTATTATATATTAAAAAAAACGGTGTTTTTAAAATTCTTAAAAAAATGCTGAGATAAATGTCATCCCTACTCGTGTAAAATTTCAAGCTGGTCACTCATCTAGTTTAGAAGTTATGTACCAAAATGTACTATACACAATAAAATTTAAATTTTAGTATAATTCATCACAAAGATAAAGAAATTGTCTTTAAAATGACATGTAGAAAGTTAGTTTATTTCGAAAGTTCAAAGGACAAAATTAGATTTATAAAAATTAAATTATTATGTCTTCAAAAACGATATTTTTAAAATTCTTAAAAAAAATTATATAATGTTAACACAACTCATCTCCATACTAGTGCAAAATTTCATGTTGGACATTCTTTTAGTTTAAAAGTTATGTAACAAAATAAAATCCATAGTAATATTTTGTATTAAAAATGTCACTAATATTAAATACTAGTTCAAAAATATACATACCATGTATAGTTTAGAAGTTGTCAGCAATTAAACAAGTGCACGTTTGTAAAGTCTTTGCCTTTTTTTTCAAAACGTAATATTTTTGAACCAGAAAGGGCCATAAATCTAGAAGTTTACGATTTGAGAAACACTTTCAATAGTCTATGTCTATAGTGAATTTTATTGAAATCGTAGGATCCGGTGTTTAAAAAAGTATCACTTATACAATTATCCAAGAAAATTGTAGTTTTTTTTTTTTTTTTTTTGAAAGAAATGTACTAGTTTTGGGAAAAGTAGTAATTTTTAAGAAATAAACATTTTCATAAAAACAAAAAAAAAAATCTTAAAAATTTCCAAAAAGGTACTAAATAAAAAAAAGTATTTTTAAAAAGTACCAATTTTATTACAAAAAAAAAAAAATCAAAAGAACTGCTTAAAATTAACAATTCCGAAAAAAAGCTTACAAAAATAATAAAGACCTTTTTCGACATAATTTTTAAAAAAAAGTATGTTTTTTAGACAGCCCAAGCATATAATAAAGAGATTCTCAAGAGAGGATCTTTATGGGAAATATTGTCAATTTTGAATCGATACGTCTGAGTTTAATTTGTATGATTAAAGCATAAATTCAAACTATTTATGCAAAATTTTTTTCAGACAAAAATTATGTTACATAGTACCTATGGTGAAGTATAAACTTATTCTTCTAAAACTTAATATAATTTATACTTTAAGGACATTTAATAGTGCTAAATTTTGTACGCTATTAATATTTAAACGTGATGTTTATGTACGTTTAATTGATTTTCAGTTAAGGAACTTTTATGGTAGCAAACATCAAGTAGT
This sequence comes from Protocalliphora azurea, assembly GCA_932274085.1. Taxonomy (NCBI): domain Eukaryota; kingdom Metazoa; phylum Arthropoda; class Insecta; order Diptera; family Calliphoridae; genus Protocalliphora; species Protocalliphora azurea. The sequence goes on along the minus strand of OW026521.1, from coordinate 24,754,672 downwards.
GTAGGGAATAAAAATCTTTTTTCTAAAAATGAGACTAAGATGGAAAGTATGTAAGATTCGACACCACCGAAAATATGGATTTTATTTTGTTTTAATAGGTATAATTTGATTTTTATGGAAAATCAAGCTTAATGAAATAAATATGAATTATATTTCTCGTGTAATTTGCTATTTAAAAAGAATGTTTGTTAAAGCGTTATCTGTTAAAAAACTGTTTGTGATTTATTGAAATTTTCTTGGTTCTATTTGTTGGTTTAGTATATTGTCTACAATTGTTATTACACTTACATACAACAAATAATTACTACATATTAAATTAAAACAATTTGATACATGTTATTATGTATATAAAAAATAAAGAGTTTATATACAAATATGTATACATATACATATATAGTAAAAGGTAAATATATATAAGCGTTCAATAAAAATTGCTTTGGTTTTCAAATGTTAAAAAATTGATACTTACATACATAATTTGAAAAATGATTATTTACCAAAAAAAAAAAATAAAATAAAAATATATATCAAATAACTTAAACACTAAAAACTAGAGATTCTCAATTACTAGACATAAGATTTTTGAGTATAAATTAAGCTTAATACATACATTTTCACAAATATTAAATTAAAAACTAAAACGGAAAACAAAATATTCGATTAGGGGAATGCAATGATTTTCATAAACAAAACTACATATAAAATAACAAAATAAAATTTAATGAATATTTAAAAATATTCACCAGCCGCTTTATAAACACGAGGACAATGCGTTTCAGCCAATAAACAATACGCACATTTTGTACCTACTCTTATGGGTTGTTTAATAGAATGTTTATTCCATATATGAGCCACGAAAGAATTTCGTATGCGTTTCATGGTCGACTCTAATAGTTCAGGTTCAAAGAAATGCATCCATTGATGCCAGGGTATGGCATAGAAAGCATCTATAGGATATACTTTAAAACCCATACAACGTTTAATATCCATCATTTGTTCTATGTTACGGGTACCACAAATATTTTGCATTACCCTTGTTATAACACCAGGACCATTATTGCCCCAATTTCCGCCATCAAAAGTTTGTTGAAAATTTTGTAAACATTGATAGGCGATTTCGTGGCCAAAGCCTTCGGAATCAAAGTTCATAATACCGGCTGCTAAATGGGTATTAGATTCAGCGCCTGTGTAGTTGGGAGGTAATTCTTCCATGGAACGCAGCATAACAATATCCATGTCGAGATAAGTGCCGCCCCAACGCCAGAGGGTTAAATAACGTAAAAAGTCCGATATGTGGGAAAGGACGTAGCTAGGAAAAAATTGGCGGAAGAATTAATATTAACATAATTTTAGTTAGTGTAATCAATAAACTTTATTCTATTCTATAATATAAACTATATTCTAGTTTATATTATAGAATATTATAGAATTATATCTAGACTACAGAGTCCAGACAATAATATAGACTATAGGGTCCGGACTATAATTTAGACTATAGAGTTCAAACTATAATTTAGACTATAGAGTTCAAAATATAATATTTCGGGTTTTTCGATTTTGATTTTCAAAATTGATTAATCGAACCATAAAATCGATTTTTTTTATTTAAAACTGTGGACCTTTTGAACTCCGACACATTTAAAATCATAAATGGTACAGAGAGTACTATTTATCTGATTGTAAAGCTTAATATCTTTTGAACGAATATGTATTTACAATTTATTTTTTTTTTATTTTATCACAAATTTATGCTTTCGGCAAAGGGCAAGGGTTTTCAATTCTGAAGTAAATCAGAAATCAGCTATTTTAATCAAATTTTCCTTCTTTATCAAATTTGTTACCTCAATATCAATTGTACAGGGAAATTCGTTTTTCAAACTCCTATAAATAATTGTACTTACAAAATTGCATTTTAAGCTTTCGGTTAAAATTATTGTTAATGGTGAACAAATCTAAGGCGATTCAAAAAATTCAAATTGTGGCAAAATTCATAAAATGTCAAAATTACATAAAAAATTTTGGCAGAAATGAATTAGCACTAATTAATCTAACCACATTGTCATGTGTTTCCACAAAGAAGAACGTTATTAAAATTGTCAAAATTGTTAAAAATTCTTAAAGTACAGGGGAAAATCGATTTCAGAGAATATCGTTAACAAAAATTTTATTGCAAACAACCGATTTTATTTGCCACAAAATCGATTTTCTAGATTATAGTCCAGACTATAATCCAGAATAACATAGACTATAATCTACTATGACTATAATCTATCTTATCTACCTTATCTTACCTTGATTTAAATAATGCTCCATCCTTTAACCAATCATAGATAGGTGTATTTGCAGCATATGTCCATAAATTAATATTTCTTAAATGTACATTTTCATAGCTTAAAATGGCATCCAAAAGAGCTTCATTGCCCGTACTGCTACTACTACCATTAGAATACTTATAACGAGGACTAGCAAACAATACAAATACCTGTGAATTGGGATTGTGTAAAGCGGACGATTCTATAGCACAAGCTTGTCTAGCATTTAATTTTACCATATTCCAATGTACGGATCTTTGCTCTTTAAAAGTCTTATCGAAACCAACCGATGATGTTGGTGAGTCTGGTTGCATTTGAGGGCAAGATGTTTCATGAAAAAATATACTTTTACCTGGAGTTGGCTGTATTTTGGCCAGCAAAATATCTTCCAGTTTTTCCAAACCCCAGTCGAAGGAATTATCATTGTCGTTTTGTTGTTGCCCTACAGGATGGGAGTCAACGAAACACAAACGTATATCGGGTTTTTGGTACAAATTAATTATTACACCAATTATGCACAATAACACAAGGAATAGAAACATAAATCGTAAACGAAAATTTACCAACATAAATTTTCCTAAAAGTTTTTGGAATTTTATAAAATTCATTAGAAAATTGTTGGTAATTTGTGGTGGTTTTGTTGCGATGTAAATATTTCGTTTTTAATTAGTTTTTTTTTATTTTATTTTATAAAACTTTACATTAATTGCACTTTAATTATCTTGATTACAAATTAAAAGGGGAGAAATATTAAATCTTTTCCCTTGCCCCTTATGATTTTTGTTTGAGTATATTTATTCGAGTTACTGAATAAATTATTAGAAAATTTACTACATTAATATGTAAACAAAAAATTAATAAGAATTTGAAAGCAGCGCAGCCAATAGCAGGGTGTCTAGACGTGAAAAATAGTGTTAAAGTAGTGTCTATATTAGAATTTTTTTTTTTTTATTAAAACAAACGTCAAAATTAACGCAAATTAATGGAAGGTAACAATAAGGCGAATTCATTAATTTTTTTTACATTAACATATATATTTATATTGTATTTATATTATAGTTTAACAACTGTAACAACTAAAAATATCAATCGACTGTTTAATTGTGGTTACTTATATAGATTCGCACTGATTTTGACGTTCGTCTTGATAAAATTTTGTAACAAATTTGTTGATAAAAATTTGTTAGAGACGTGGTAATACACAAACATCATATCAATGTAGCAATAAAATTATTATTTTGGTTATTAAGATAACCACCTTGATAAAAATTTGTCTAGTATAGTTATGATATAACGTAGTATATATCATAACGATGAAATAGCGTATTTTCTATGTTAGACAAATTTTTATCAAGACAAACGTCAAAATCAGAGCGAATGTAAATAAGTAACCTCAGTTAAACAGCTGATTATTATTTTGGTTGTTACATCTGTCAAACCGAGAAGCAAGCTGACTATAATTTATCGGCGGCAGCTTAAAGAGTATTTTTCAACGGCTCAGCCGCAATAATTATTATACTTTTATACTTTTTATAAATTGTGATTATTTTTTGTTGGATTTTATTTTGGATATAAATTTTATGGTTTATTGACAAATAAATTGTACTTATATATTTACTTTATTCATAATTGCCGAATTGATAAGGTAGATATTAATCTGTTATTTTTAATTTTTTTTTTTTTTTTATTAGTATTGCAAATGTAATGTCGATATAAATTTGAAAATAAGACAGTACCATATAATACAACTAGAAGGATGGTTTTCAAAACATAAAAACAGAATAGATGTGACCACATGTATTTTGCTGTTGCATGAATTAGGTCTTTGACAATTGAATTAGGATTTTGCCTCTCACATAACTATATATTTACTGAAAATTCTGTTATAAAAAGTAATTAATTTTCTCACACCAAAAAAGAAAAAACAGAATTTGAAATAAAATCAATAAACCAATCAATATTGTAACAACATTAAAATCATAAAGGTGATAAAAATGATCACATATGATAATCGTCTTTGAATTGTAAACGTATTTGCGGACTAAGTGTACTTTTACTTTTGCAAAAAATCGTAATCGTAATTTATAAAAATAACGATAATAAAATTGTAATGAATATTGCGTTCTGAGTACTGTTTAATACAATATTATGTTCTTTGCACTTAAATATACCAAAGATAATCATAAAGAAACATAATCAGCTAAAATAACAAAAAAAAAAAAAAATCCTTCTGTTAAAAGTTTTATCTATTCATGATATGAAAATAATAAAGTAGAGCCGCTCTCTCATTTTGTCACCATGACAACCATTTGACATTTAAGTCAATACTAGTCTCATCATAACAGTCTCATAATATATCTCATAATACTAATATTTGAATCTACACGTCAAATAATTCTCTCAGAGAGCGAATTTGACACTCTCTGACACAAAAATCTTACATAATATGTTACGTCTAGACGGGCTGTTATAATTAAAAAAAGAGTTTTTTGTTCACTTATTTCTATCAAATATTTTGTTAAAAAAATATCATTGACCATTCCAGCAAATTTTGTATTATATAGTGGAAAAAAAAACATTTAGACGCTAATATGATCATGCAAAATTTCGTACACGTGGAATTAAAACCCAAAAATACCTAAATTTTAAGATAGGAAATATGCCAATATTATACAATCCGTTCACGCAAAGAGTCTTGTTTTCTAACAAAACATTTTGGACAGCCTTCACAAAATGTATTTATCTTGGAGCCAACAAGAAATTAAGAAAACTGTAACACAAAAAATTGTAGTATATTATTTTGAAAATTATTTTTGTTTATTTCTTTAATAAAATAGCATTTAAAACATAAAATTAATATTAACGAGAACATTTTTTTAAATATTTGTTATTTGCAATATCTGTTCTATAGTGGACGAAGTTCAATTAAAAAAAAATTTTTTAGTAAAGAAGGGGATATATATTATCCTTTTTAGCTCATTATAATGCAGTGACGAATTCTGTAATATACCGTTATATATTTTTTATATTTTACTATTTAAGCAAAAGAAAATTTATGTTTTTAAATCAAGGAAGGTATTTAAGTAATTGTAGTAGCGATTTTATAATTTTAGCTAATCAACATCAATGTGTGGATTTCTTATCCAATTGCCACCTTCCGTAAATTAATTTTTTGATAAAAAATTGTCTAATATAGACATGATAAATTCTTATCATGTCATGTTAGAAATATCTCTCGTGTAGACCTTACGATACAATGAGTCGCAACCGTAATAAAAACAGATCTTAAAAAGATCTGTCGGACCCAAAAAGAAGCCTAAAACAGCTGGTGTTTTGAAACAAAACATAACATAGTGTCTATACTAGATAAATTTTTATCAAGCTTACCTTGCTTGTTGCTGCAGTCAAACTGCATATATAAAAAATTAATGAATTCGTCTTATTGCTGTTTTTGTGCAACTGTGTCCATCATTGTCTAATATAGACACTATATAAACCATGTAAACACAATGTTGTGAAAAATTAAAATTTTATTGTTAAAAAAATCCATTTGAAAAATAAAAATAGAAAAATAGAAATAAAAACTTAAAAAGTATCAGTCTTTATAAAATTTATTCTATCTATTAATCTATCTATCAATGTTGAATTAAACACCAATTTTTCTGATTAAAATAAATAAAAAGCAGTCCTCATAAAAAAATTTTATTTCAAAAAATTATAATTTTAAAAAAGTACCAAGTTTGAAAAAACGCAAAATTTCAAAAAAGTACCAATTCTCTAAAAATGTGGCAGTTTTTAAATATGTATAGTACAAATTTTCAAAAGAATAAAAATAAAAAAATCCAAATTTTAGAAGTACATTCTAAAAAAAATAAAATTTTTTATAATTAAAATATGCTAAATGTAGTATTATTTTTTTCAAGTTATAATTTAAATAATGTTAATAATAATGTTACAAAATACGTTAAATTTTGAAAAAGTACAAATTTTTATAAAATTTACAAATTTTCGAAAGAGTACCAATTTTGAAAAATACAAATTTTCAGATAATACCAAGTTCCCAACTTTCGAATGCATATATACAAATTTATAAAAAATATTTTTTTTTATAGTTTAGTAATTTTCAAAAAAGTGCTGTTTTTACGCAAAAGTAAAATGAAAAATTCTTAAAAAAAATTAATTTTCCTATACACATTCAAATTAGAAAAAAATACAAATATTCAAATTTAGTAAAAATTTAAAAAAGGTAAAAATTTTCAAAAATTATCTAGATATTTGTATAAAGTATGTAGTTTAAAAAAATTGGTAATTTTAAATTTAAAATTTTTTAAAAAGGTTATTACCGTCGTAAACAATTTTAAATTTTAGTCTGGTAACTCTTTAAACAGCTGCCGCTTCTTCTTTATTTTTTCTCTATTTTCTTATTATTTCTTCGTTTTCTAATTTTTTTATATAAAGGATAAAACAAAACAGCACGTGCAGGGCACCTTGTGGGAATAAGTTAATACTTTTAGATTTTGTTGCTTTTAAATTGGCTTTTATTAATTTTAGCTACAATTTAAATTAAACAAAAACTTAAACACTATGGCCGTGGAAGTAAATAAAAGAAAAAGAAAACATGATGAAATCTCGCCTCAAGAGGAAGATGAAGGTGCTGTTGAAGTGCCCAAAAAACAAACGAAAAAGTCTTTAACTCCTCTAAAAGAGAAAGACAAGAAATTCTTAAATAACAGCGAAGAACACATGGATGATTCCCAACAAGACTCGGGATTCGATACCGAAGAAAAAGATATTAAATTTTCCAAAGATTTCAAAATGATGGAATTTCGCACCAAATTAAGAGGAGATAAGTTCATAACAGGTAAGCTCTATATATTCTATCTTTTTTTAGAGTATTTGCAACAATTTATTCCTTTCCAGAATTACGCCACTTTTTACATTTGTGTCAAATCCGGCCAAAAACTATTGCCAAATACATAGAAAAACGTGGTAAACCTTTAGAATTTGCGGAGGCAATAGAACGTGTCGATAAAACGAACATACTTCACATTGCCTACATTTGCGATGCTCTTCAATTGGTTATTATGGAAATTCTAAGCAATCAACGTAATCACATGGAATCGGCTGTACATGCTTCACGTTATTTCCTTAAATCGCATGGCTCTTTATTGGAATTACTCTTAAAATCAGCCCAACTAAATCACCGAAAAATTGCACTTAAACTTTTAACAGCAATGGTCTGCGTGGAGCCTCAATTGGGTCGCCAAGTTCTCTCGTCCTATGACATCCTATCGAATGTGCAAAATATTACACAATTTCTTTCGCATTCACAATTCGAACTGCAACAGCACCAACAACAGCACCAACAACAGCCCACCGATCAAGATTTCGAAACTGTACGAAAATGTTTTATTCATTTTGTGCTTTCATATTTGGTCGATGGCAATACATTATTGATACGCAACATTCTCGATCGTGGCTCTCTCATAAGAGCTTTAGTTGCTGGTCTTCTTTATGATGATGCCGTTACTGTTTGTGTTGTTTTAAGCACTCTCAAGAAGTATGTTCTCGAATGTCCAGAGATATCGAAAACCAAAAAGATTCATGTTTTTGATTTGGATTGTTGCAAGTCATTTGTTCAATTGTATGATTGGAAAGGACCTCGTATTTTTGCTGCCAAAAATTCGGGTAAAAAGGGAGCGAGCAAGAATTTAAGTGCGACCGAAATAGATCATTTAATAAATCCCCAAGAAAAGGAGGCAGTTTCAAAGGCAGTGCATGAATTTTTGGTGGTTTTGTTGACCTCTAGGAAATTTGGTATAACATTTGATACGATAAAGTTTTTCCGACAGAAACATAATACTATACAAGGTGAGTGTTAATGAAAGGAAAATTTGTTCTAAACAAAAATTTTATCCCAAGAAAAAAAAAAAAAAAAAAAAAATAAAAAAAAAAATAAAATTGTTTCTTTAAAATAATTAAATTTGTCCCAAACAAAATTTTTCTTATAAATAATTTCTCCCAAACAAAATTTATCTTGTAAAAAAATGTCAAAGGAAATTTCTTCAATAAAAAATTTTCCCTAAACGAAATATTTCTGTAAAAATATATCCTAAACTTAATATATTCTATAAAAACTTTGTCCCGAACGTAATTTTTTCTGTAAAAATTTGTTCCGAACGAAATTTTTTCTGTAAAAAAATTGTCCCGAACGAAATTTTTTCTGTAAAAAAAATTGTCCCGAACGAAATTTTTTCTGTAAAAATTTGTCCCGAACGATATTTTTTCTGTAAAAAATTTGTCCCGAACGAAATTTTTTCTGTAAAAAATTTGTCCCGAACGAAATTTTTTCTGTAAAAAATTTGTCCCGAACGAAATTTTTTCTGTAAAAAATTTGTCCCGAACGAAATTTTTTCTGTAAAAAATTTGTCCCGAACGAAATTTTTTCTGTAAAAAATTTGTCCCGAATGAAATTTTTTCTTTAAAAAATTTGTACGAAAAGAAATTTTTTCCTGTAAAAAATTTGTCCCGAATGAAATTTTTTCTTTAAAAAATTTGTATGAAAAGAAATTTTTTCCTATAAACAATTTATCCGAAACAAAAATCTTTTCCATACAAAATTTGTCGAAAACGAAATTTTTTGTATAAAAAATTAATCCCAAACTTAATTTTTCTATAAAAGATTTGTTCCAAAATAAGTAGCAAATTTATTTCTAACTAAATTTTCTTTGTCCCAAACTAAATTTTGATAGAAAAATTTAGTTTCTCAACTGAATTTTTTTTATGAAAGATTTGTTCCAAACTGATTTTTTTAATGAAAATTTTGCCCCAATTTAAATTTTTCTATACAAAATTTAAGATAATTTTTTATTAATGAATATTAATGTCAAAGCTGAATTTTTCTTAAAAAAATTTGTCCCAAGATAAAAAAAAAATGGTTTTAAAAATGTTTTTTTCATATAAAAAATTTTTCTTAAAAAATGTTCCAAAAAATTTGTTCAATCTCAAACAATATTTTTCTATAATAAATTTAAAAAAAAAAATCAATAAAATCTTTGTTGCAAACAAAATTAATAACGTTTGTCACAAACTACTTTTTCTATAAAAAACTGTGCCACTTTTTTGCTGCAAATAACTTTTCTCATAAAAAATTTTTCTATAAGAAGTTTGTGCAAAACTAAATTAAAAAAAATGAAAAATAAGGGAAAAAATGCTAATAATCTGTTACTATTTCGAACTTTTCCACAGGTCAAATTATGGGCTACATTCACATCCCCTGGGTCGATGAACGCAAAGCTGATTTAGTTATGAAAATTTTAGAATCCTGCCCTGATTTGTTCCGTAATTCTGTACGTAACTTTGCCGGCATTATAAATCCCTTACGCACATCTTCACGCTATTGGCTTCAAGCTGCTGAATTCTTAACACAAATCATAACTGCCTGTCATCCACGTCACCTCAAGGGAGCCCTGGATAAGATCACCTTAACCGATTTTTCATTTTGGATCAAAGACATATGTTTGCCTTTGGAATCATTGGTGCATATTAATGGCAACAAGTTTTTGTTACACAAAAGTTTCCCACAACGTTTGGCCACCAATCGTTTGCTTTTGGCCATGTTCCAACAGTATACCAACTATATGCAAGTTATAAATCAAAGAGAACAAAATAAAAGTTCCAATTCATTGAGACGTTTTAAATTTGATATTCTAAATCATTTACTTATGAATTTTCCCACTATGGAAAATATTTTACTATCGCTAAACACTTCTGTAGAATTGAAAGATCGAGAAGAGATAGATGTTTTGGCTCATTTGGATGTAGCTTTGGATTTGATATTGATTTTGTGTCAGGAAAATCGCGCATTTGTTAATAAAACTTCAGTTATCTTGGATTATTTGGAATTGTTAAGACCTTTATATGCTCAAGATGGAGAAGAAATCATTAAGGTGGAATCGGGGGGCAAAAGTGACATTAAATTGGAAATGAAGGCTATTAAGACTATATTGTGGTTGTTCCCCAAAGCTTTGGAACCAAATAAGGAACGTTTTAGCAGTGTTTTGAAATCTCTTATTAAAGCTTTTGTGTATGGAGAGTCAGATGTTAGCCGTGAGGCAGGATCATTACTTAGAAATATATTCAAAAATACGGGTATATTTGAATCGGTGGAATTAGAAATAGATTTATGGTTGGAATCGTTAAAATTTGTGGATGTGGAGACAGTAAATGTGGTGGCTCAGGTGTTAAATGAAGTTTTGAAGGTAAGTTTCAGAGTAATATAATTAAACAATAAATTTTAATTCATTTTTTGATTTTAAGGTAATCAAAGCCGAAGTGGAAATGCCTAAATCCTTGGAAATAGCTGTTAACAGTGAAAATTTACATTCTTTATTCGACAACATAGAAAAAGGCTTGTCGGTACAAGCCTATGTGGAAAATCTAAGCATAAGCAAACTTATGCCTTTGATTTATAAAGGCGTAGATATTGAGCCACCTTTAAGTAGATATTTAGAAATTGTTTGCTTTCTAATGTTTCACTACTATCCCTCAGCTGAAAGTGTTTTGTCTTTGTATGAACAACATTTCAAAACCATGTTGCGTTATATGCAGAATTGGCTAAATAAGGAATATAGCAAAGAAAAACATTTGTATATCGACGGCAAAGCTGGCAAAATTATACCTTACCTCAAGGAAGTTCAGGCATTAGTGCTTTTTGGTCATAAAGATTTTGAGCAAATTTTTGAAAGTATCTCCCCAGATGATGTTTGTGAATTGGAGTATAAGGGTAATATGAAAAAGTTTTGTGGACTCGTACAAAATCCTCGTTTGTTAATGATTTATATACAACATGTTTTATTTGAAATACAACAATTACGTGAAAAACATATGTTAACTCAGCAACAAGCCCAAAGATCGGCAGAATTTATTAATACTTGTTTGGCTATGATTGTAAAGTTCGCTATGACAGAAGAGAAACCTAAAACAGAGGAAAATGATTGCATTAACCAGGAATTGTTTATACACAAAATAATGAAATATATTTATGGTGTTAGACTGCATGGTGTTAAGTCTAATGAATTGATTTCAGCGAATGTACAAGAATCCTTTAAAAATTATTTAATTTTCTTAAATACCATAACGGGATATTGCCACGAGTTAGAAAACTTTGATAATTATGCAGAGAATTTCAAATTAAAATTAGTTAAGGCCGTGGCCATTTCTTTAAACTGTAAGGAAGAAGTGAAACAAAACTCCCAACATTTTGAGGAATTTATAAACTTATGTAAAGTCTTCCAGTTATCGTCAGAACACTGTGTGGAAATCTTAAATTTATTAATGGATAATTTAAGCTACAAAGATCTTTTCCTTGTGGATAATAATAATCAAAAATCCATTTATTATTCTTTAACAGTTACTGTCCTGCAACGTTTGGCTGACTTAAAAAAATCCATTAAATGTGGTGAATTTACTAAAAAATTTAGCAAAATGTATAGTAATTTCTTTAAAAAATTATCCGGAGACTTTAATGTGGAACCCTTGGAAGAAGCTTTCTTTAATTTCCTTCAAATAAATCACCAATTTATCCAGAATTTGGACAAGAAATTGTTTGAATCCTTTTTCTTAGAAAGAAAATTAACAAAATCTTGCATAAAATTGGCAGCTTTGGTATTTGCCCGTCATGCCAAATATGATCAAATATTTATGGACAATTTGGAACAGCATATGGATAAAAAGGAACTAATGTATCCTTTAATAGATTTGGCTTTTAAGAAAAATCTACAATTGGATTCTTCGGTTTTGCAAAAAGTTTATCAAAATTATAAAAATGGTTTTATGAGAACCATTGAGAAGCCCTTGAAAGCTGGCATGATTTATAAGGAACATGTATCAACCAGTTTAAAACTAATAGAGTTATGTATGCCTTTTACCGAATGTAAAGATTTCTGCAACAAACAATTTAAATTTGAAAACATAGAAACCTATCAATTGAGAACCATCAATAAGATATATGAAAAGGCTTTTAAAAATAGCGAAATAAAACAAAAATCTTCTATATTTGTTAACTTTATAATGTTGCAAGTGCAAATGTTGGCTTTAGATTTGAAAATGCAAAAATTAAATAAAGAAAAATTGGAATTATTAAGCTATCAACTGCAAGAGTGGTTTAAATGTGGCTGGGAGTTAAATAAATCAACTGAAGAGGATAAAGAAACCAAGGAATTTTCTCCCGATTTCTCTAAGCTTTTAAAGTCCCAACAATGGCTACAATTTTGTAAATCCTGCCTAAAATATGGCATGCATATCAGTGACTCTGAGGTAGAAGTTGAAGCTCATGATGAATTTAATGGCTTGTTACTAAAACTTTTATCCTTTTTAGCTGATAATTTGTATAATGACTACTCGGAAGAGTTACAGGATTCCACGGCTAATAGTGAATGTGCACAATTATATGAAATGATATTTACCCATTCCAAATTCTATGATATTGTCTTAAACCCTTCACAATTTAAAGTTAAAACTCAGGTTTTACATTTGCTATATGTAATAGCTAAAAAATTTCCTAACTCTTTGCAAGAGCCACAAATTCCTGTTATTTTGGGAGCCTATCAAGCTAAACTCTATAACTCGGATCGTTATTGTTTGGCTTTGTTGAATTTGTTTGAATATTATGAGTGTGGCCTGAACAAATATCGTCCCTTCATTTGGGGTGAAAGTGCTATAGCTTTTTATGCTCTAAAGGCTGCCGATGAGGAAAGAGCAAATCTTACTCAACAGGAAACTTCAATACAGCAAGTTATGTCTTTGGTTGATCGCCAGCTATGTGAATACACCATAGATAATTTCCCTATATGGCGTAAATTGGATACTTTGCAGCAATTGCCAGAGGAGGAATTCGAAAATCCTTTTGTTAAAGCCTGGCATTTTGGTGCCAATAAACTAGAACAAAAATTGGAATTAGGTGTGCAGGAAATAGCTGAAAGTGAAATGCGTTTATGTCCCAAACGCCCAGAAATCTATGAGCAATGTTATGATCCTGCTTTCTTTGTGCCTCTGATGTCTATGTGTTTTTCTGCTGAGTCCTATGCTCATCCTGCTAGACCTGTACAAAATGGTTTATTGGCTTTAACTTTTTCTGCCCTCTCATCGCAAGACAAAGAAATGCGCCAGGCAGCTGGTTGTGTGCAATTACGTTATCGTCATCACTTTGAAAATAGTAAATTTTTTGAGAAACCATTATGGATACAAACCTATGAAAATTTACAGTCTGGTCTTAATGATTTAAGAAATTCCTGGATGAAACATAAATCAAATTCAGGTACCCCCAGAGTACCCTATATCTCTGGATTATTTGTGGCCAAAGCATTTAATCTTACCACAGATCCAACACATTTACTATACAAACAGCTCACCATGTATTTGAGACTCAAATCCAGTTTTAATTTCCAATGTATACCCGAATTTAATGTGTTATTCTATTCCCCCGAAGTAGAACATCAAGAATTTCGACAATTCATTGTAGAAATTATAAAACATGGTGTAAAGTCCAGCTCCGATTTGTTTTTACTTGTTTCCACCAATACCTTCAAAGTTTTAATGGGTTTCTATGGCAGTACCATGTCTACTTTGGAATTAAATCTACAAATACTATCAGTATTTTCAACTTGTGTTAAAATACCCGCTTCCTCTAAAATCATGATTGAACATATAGGCATAATACCCTGGTTAAGTTCCATTATTACCTCCATAGAATTTTATCAGTTTGATGTTATTGAGGGACTCATCAGCATAATAAATAATCTTTGGTATGCTGTTAAGGCCAATGAAAAAGAGTTCCATAATTTCTCATACATTTCGCTAGAAATACACCGATTAATTTTACAGCTTCTGCCCTTAATATCGCCACGTATATCCATCAACAATTTTGCTAAATTAATGAATATTTTAAATAAAACTTCACAACATTCATCACAATATTTGGCCTTAAATCCAGAACAATTAAGTAAAATTTTATCATGTGCTGAAAAACATTTTGATACTTTGGTTTTGCCCTTGTTATCTATTTATGAAAATGGTGGCATGGGCTGCTCCTCTATGCAGGATTATTGTAAGGATCTTTATGACCAGCAGGTGGATAGTAGAGCCATATTAGCTTTATCTAGTTTAAGATCGTACGTTATTTCCTGGTGGTCTAGTCACAATGTTCTGGAAGATAATGTGATTGCTACTGATACATTAGTGGAATGTTAATTTTCTAACAGCTGTTAGGTCATTTACTATGTAATAAAGAAAGTTTTATATTATTATATTTTATTAGTTTAAAGTTTTTGAAAATTTAATAATAAAGTACAATAAATGTTAATAAAAAAAATAATAATAAATAAATAATAAATGTTTTTGATTTCAAGGAACTTTCCTTTAAAGGGTTTTTTTATATTATATAGTCGTCAATTTTCCCCTAGATAAAAAATAAAGAAAAATTTTATATATTTGTGGAAATTTTAAATTTTCACAAAATTGTTCCCCTAGATAAAAAATGTTTCTTAAAGGGATTTTTTTTTGTTTTAAGAGAAATAATTATAAAAGTAATTGCTTTATTTTATATTCACTACAAGTTTAAAATTTTTAAGAAAATTTTTGAAAATTCCCTTGGATAAAAAGGAAATTGGTTTTTCAAGGAAATTTTTGTTTTACAAATCATAACTAAAATTTTATTAATTTATATCAAATTCATAGCAAAATTTTAAACATTCACACACAAAGGAAATTTTCGTTTTAAAATTCATAACTAAATTCCACTGCATTATATCTATTCATTCCTAATTTAAAATTTTTATAATATTTTTGGAAATTTCCCTAGATAAAAAAGTTTCTTTAAAGGAAATTTTTGTTTTACAAACCAACCCTATACATTTTATTGCATTATATTATATTCATTCCAAATTTAATTTCTCTATAACATTTTTTAAAATTTCCCCTAGATTAAAAATTTCTCTTCAAAGGAATTTTTTGTTATACAAGTTATAAATAAAAATTTTATTGCATAATATTATATTAAGGGTTTTTGTAAAAATTTCCACTAAATAAAATAATTTCCCGTTTTAAGGAAATTTCTATTTCACAAGATAAAACAATAAATTTAATTGTTTTATATTACATTTATTCCAAATTTAATGATATCATAACATTTTCGAAAATTTGATCTATATAAAAAATTTCCCTTTAAGGGAAATTTTTATTTTCACAAATTATGACTATAAATTTTTAAGACTTATATTAAATTCTTTGTGAAATTTAAATTTCCAAATCATTTTTAAAAATTTCCCTTAGACTAAAAATTTCCTATTAAGGGAAATTTTTGTTTTACGAGATATACCTTCAGCTTTTCTGGATTTATGTTATATCAATTGCAAGTTCTAAATCATCATAAAAAATTTGAAATTTTTTCTACATAAAAAATTTCCTTTTCAGGGAAATTTATGTTTTACTGTAAATTTCTATAACTTTTAAAGCATTCTATTAATTACACATTTTTAATTTTTATAAAATGTTTAAATTTTTCGCAAAATAAAAAAATTTCCCTTTAAAGGAAATTTTTGTTTTACGTAATAAATTTATAAATTTTATTGCTTTGTATATTATATTGAATAAAAATTTAACAAAATTGATTACTTTCATAGCAAATTTAAAATTTTTGAAAATTTTCCTGTATAATTTTTTGTGTTACATAAACTTTTAAGTACTAAAGTACTAAAGACTTTAAAATTCTCTCTAAACGTATGGTTAATAAACAGTTATTTCCTGTGCTGTATACATTACTCATACGATTAGTATGTCGTCGTTTAAAATCATCCAAAAATCATTTTATTCCCTATAAATATTTTATCAATATTTTTTTCTAGTTCAACTAAGCCATGTTCCATTTTCTACATAATTTATACGTTCCCATAGCTGTATTTATTTTCCAGGAAAAAAGAATAATATTCCACTATTGTTGTTCTCTAGGATAAACGTTGTTCAATTGCATTTTATTGCATTGTTATAGAGTTTTCATATCATTGATACTTAAATATTATTTTTTACTTTTTTTCCAAATTTTTTTTTACTCTCTCTCCCTCTCTTTTAGGGTCCCTGGGCTGCTTTGTTGTTAAGTACCCTTATAGTGGTACAATATACTCATACAGACATATGTATCTTATATATAAATTTATATACACATATTGTTGTTTTTTATTTTTTTTGGTTTACAAATGTTGTTTTTTCTCATACATATATCGTATATTCCTTTTCAAATCGTAAATGTCGTTTAGGGATTTTAATGGTAGGGATTGAATATCTTTTTTTTTGTTTTTCATTTGAAATTTAACAGTGTATCAGTATGTTATTGTTTGTATGTTCATATATCTATGTATGTACTATTTATGCGCTCTTAACACTTATTTTGAAGATTTGCGTATTTTGCCAATTTTATTTCGTTGTATTATTGTTTGGCTAAATGAAACATTTAGTTGTTGGCAACATTTTTTAATAGAGGGATTTACAAGTGCATTGAAAACATTTCAATTTAAGAAAGTGTCAAATATCAAATATATTTTTTTTTCTGCTTATTTAAATGGATTTAAAAGCAGTTAGGTTATATAAAAGAGAATATAGACTCTTTAAGAAATTAAAATTTTACAAAAAATAAAATAAAATATTTATTTTAATTTTAATATTTGTGATGTGATTATTTTTTTTTTATTTTTTTTTGTTTATGTGATTCGAGATATGAGCTTTAATTTTACTAACATTTTTGTTTGGTTGTCGATTAATTTTAATATTTTAAATTTTTGTTTATTTATTTTTGTTTAATTGGCATTGAATTTTTTTGTCAGAATCATTTTTCAAAATTGAAAATTTTCATCATTAGAATTTTTTTTTTAAAACAGTGAAGTTCACATTATAAAGCAAATAATTTGTTTTAAAATAATTTTGAATTGTGATTTTTGTTGTTATTCTTTTTAAATTTTTTGAATTGTTTTTATTTTTATTTCTTGTGCAAAATTTAGTGTCTTAATTTAGTGTGTATTTTAGGTTTTTCTATTACCATAGATAAATAAATTTACACTTGGATGGTGCTATTCCAAAGTTTTGCAAAGCGCTCTAAATTTTCATTGGTTGTTACAACATAGGAAGCTCTCATAATTGTAAAGAACTGATTCGGCAGATAATATCTGAAAGTGAGAGTGTTCGTTTTTTGCGAGACTAAAAATATTATAAATTTTGGAAATTACTTGCAGAGTCTTCTCCAAAAGGGGGAGACCTAAAATCCATTTTAAAGAAAAGGAAAAAAATTTTCAGGTGACCAGATTTAATGAGAAACAAATAGCAATTGTGTAAATTTTATTTCAATTTCAAATTAAACACATTCATATGAAAGGAAATCTCTGAAGAGCAAAGTCCATTGAACATTTGAAAATCGTCTTATATACGGTTCAAAGATTCCTAAATCTAATATTTAATACAATTTCCATTATAAAAATTCTTAAACACTTGACGGTTAAATTATATTTTAAAATTGTAAATTTTTTTTTTGGCCACCTATATTATATTTCTCTGTACTTAATTATTTCGTTAAAAAAAAAAAAATGTAATACACTCAAACTTCAAAATATTCCAAACATTCATTACACTTAATCGCTCAATTATATGCATTTTCCATCTACATAAATTCTAACCTATAATAATACAATAACACTCAAAATGCTCACATAAATATTAATAACATTTACATTTACTCATTATGTTGATTGCATTACGAATAAAAATCATAAATATTCATACGTAACATAGTCCAAAAAGACAAAATTGTGAGTTTCTGCACTGCTTGAAATACAGCATCATATAGATATTGAGCTTCAAAGTTTCGAACTTTTCCGTTGGGAATATATTAAAAAAGTAAACGCTTCCGTAATGGCTTATCATCAGTTTCGGAATATAAGCAAACAAGACAAGAATATAAAGAAGCAGTTTTGAGGACGTTTGGATAATTTTAACACCTGTATCAAAGTACTTTTGTAGACCAATTTCCTTTGAATATACAATAAACATTTGCATCAATTTATTTGCAATTCATTTCAATTCATTCCCTATCTTTAGATTTGTTGACTGCTATAGCTTTTTAAACTTAAAATCAATTCACAGTGAGTGCGTACATATTAAAAAGACAAGGTAAAAAACAAAATTAATTGTGCAGGGAATCATAAAAAATTTTTAACAACGAAACATTTACACTGAATAGAATTATATGTAGAAAGACAACAAATGATATATTGCTTTTGTACAAAATTTTAAATAAAAGAAAAAGAAAATTTGAAAAATGTAAATAATATACATACATATGTAATTAAAATTAATAATAACTTTTTTACATATATAGGAAATGTATCTTTAGTTTCATTTTTCTAGGTTCAATATAAATATCAAAGAGTACCATTAGAAGAACATACATCTTTAATTTCTTATTATAGAAAGTTCAATTCCTTATGAATTCTTACACATTGAAATTTAATTTCATGTTTCTATGTGAATTATTAAAAAGAATCAAAAAAGTACCACAAAGTCCTACTTGTTAATTTATATCCAAATAGACCAATTTATCTTTAGTACACAAAAGTATCACAAATTCCCCCTTTGTGAATTCACACTCAATAAAAATTACATATACTTATATAAGTTCATGTTTCTAAGTTTAATAAAATATAAAATTCATTACTGACTTTGAATAAAATGTAATTTCCCTATCTTACCCCCGTTTTTGGTAATTTTTCCCCATGGATGTAACAAAAATTATATTCGAAGAATTTCTAAATTTTTATATGTGTATGTCAATAAGATAAGATTTTTATCCCTTAAACGTTCAAATTTCCACAAAGTAACAAATTAATACTTTCTAGTTATATGTTGCAAAGAATACGAAAATACATATTTCGCCCATTTTCTCCTAAAATAGGCAAATTTTAAAAACGTACCAGAAAACTCTACCCTTATTTTATAAATGAATAATATCAGGTATCAAATTTTATTGTATCTATAACAGTTAGGAACACACAGATGGCAATTAGAGTCACTTATTGTCTGTATAAGTCCACTCCCCCTTGTTTAGTTGGAGCTATCTAACCTTCTGACGCACTATTTGCGGCGATGTGTTGCCATGCACAACTACTTCGAAAAACTAGTACCCTTCCTGCGATTTAGGTTTTAAACTACAGTCAACACGCGACTCCCCGAAGGTCCTCAACCAGTACATCAATGCCGACCAGCAGCAGTTGCTGTACCATGGACTACTGGCTTATGTGATACCAGATTTTTTCTACCAGTATAGACCCCAGACAAATCCAGGCAATGGTAAACCTATATATACCTGCCAAACAACTCTTAGACCGAAAGTAGAATCTTAGAGCGTAGCATGACAGGCTTTTTACTCTACCACGTATGAGCTATATATCAAGGAAGACATTTTTTCCAAGAAGACAAGCCGCTGTGGCGGATTAGTTTAGGAGATATAAGATTACCGATTTTACCCTTTTTTATCTCCGAAACATTAGAATTTCCAAACCTTCGGTCCAAATTTCCTTTTTCTAACTTCAGCCGTTTGAGATGATGTCATATACATAAGAAGAAAATTTATTTTTGTCACTTTTATGCGTGAACAACTTCCGTAACATAGATATCATTTCAGGTGACGTGAATTCGTTTTTTGAAAGTTTATCGAAAAAATTAAAATTTGTCCTTACAATTACTAAAAAATTAACTTATGTTTTATTACTTCATAAAAAAGTAAGCCTCGCAAAATAATTATTATTATTTGAGTAATAAAATTAAAATAAAAAATAATCCTAATTTTTGAGCGAAAAAAAAATATAATTAAAACGTAATTATCTGTATCGTAATTGTTACATTCCCTGCATTTTTCATATCATTAGGAAATGACAATAAATCACATTTGTTAAAATCTCTCATATTCAAAAATTTCTCAAAGAGAACACGACATATTTTGTTTTTGTTTCATGGTTCAAATTCAACTCATTTTTTCACATAGTTTTTTTTATTTTAGTAGTAATGTGAGAGAATGTTTTTCAAACATTACTGTGGATTGAAAACAAATGTTTTGATTCAGATGTTTAATGGCTACAACACAGGAAATAATAAAAAGTATTGAAGTGGAGATTAGAAGCCTGGAACCGATTTCAATTGAAATATCACATGAAACTTACAATGATTGATGGAAGTCTGCAACGCCATAACACAAACATCTTCTAGTAGGAATTGTTCAATATTTGGCAAAAAAAGGCAGAATTCTTAAAATGTTCTTAAATTCGGTATATTTCCTTTGTATGTCCGTATAAGATTTTTGGAATACTTTCTTCATCTAGCATATGATTTGAAGTATAGAGGCATATCAGGGAACTAAAGTAAATCAAGAAATAAAAATGAGTAACTTAATAATAAGAGAGCGAGCGAAGAGGAGAGAATTCAATTAGAATTTAAATAGGAAACTGAACTAAACATCGATAAACCACTCATAGGATACGGGAATACGAACGATGGGAATACAGCTCGGTGTTTTTTCAAATAATATGAAACCATCTCACAAATAACAGGAATTGATATGGAATTAGTACGAAGCCTCAACATAATTTTAATGACAATAAATAGTAAACATAAAGTTATTAAAAAGAAATTTATCGAGTATTCCGATGAAATTTCAAAATTAGTTATAAAATTATATTCTTGAAAATTATTATTTTAATAATCTTATACTATCGTCTGATCCAGTCTTATCATCTATGAGAAAAAGTAGGATTTGTTATAGGGAATTGTCACATGAAAACATTTATGAATATAAAGATTTATTTTATCTTTTAGATATGAGTTACTTTGAATCCGATTATTTTATTAAATTAAGCTCCTGTAATGATTTACCTTAACTTTTAGATTTACATTATTATGACTAATAAAATAATTATTCGTATAGAATATTTTACTCATACCCAATATTTATATCAATATCACAGTACTTCTCGGAAGTTACCTGTAATCTACATGAATTAACAAGTAAGAAATATATAATCGGTCAAGCCCGACCATATGATACCCCACACCATTGTGCAGGGGTCTTATATTTCGTGGAGGGGTCTTATATTAGACATGTGGACAATTGTGGACCGATAATTTTACTAAGTGTAAAATAAAATATATGAATACAGAATATTACGTTAATACTAACATTTATATGAATTTATGCACTTTAGGGTGATTCCCGAAAGTGGGCTTATATGGGAGCTATGGTAAATTATGTAGCGATCCTCATAAAATTTGTCACTATATGATTTCTACTTATATAAAACTTATTTGTGTTGAATATAAAGCTGATACTGACATTTGTATGTGATTTATGCTTGTTAAAGTGATTTTCGGAAGAGGATTTTCTGTGGAAGCTATGGTCAAACTGATCTTCATGAAATTTGATACTTATACAGAACTTCCTTATACCGAATTTCATTAAAAAATTGCTATATTTAAATCATTTATGACGGTTAAATCCCTATTCCGGGAGGACATTTGTATGGGAGCTAGGTGAAATAATGGACCGATAATCACCAATTTCAGTAGACTTCATCCTTGTGTTATGAAAGTCTTATATGCCAAATTTCATTGAATTATCTTCAATATTGCGACCTGTACTTTGTGTACAAGGTTTACATGGACAGTCAGCCAATCAGCCATCCAGCCAGCCAGACGGACGGACGGATTTCATTAGATCGATTCAAAAAGTGATTCTGAGTCGATTGGTATTTTTAATTTTGGAATAAAATTTTTGTTAGCAAATATTTTGAAATGAAGTTTTGCACCTAGATAGACTTTTTCATGCTTAATTTGGAACTGTAGTCACTTTTTTATATTTGTTAAGAAAAATCCCGCAAATCCCAAAAAAACTTTGAAAAATTTCCATAAATGGAATTTTTTACTTTTTTTTTCTATATCTTCACTACTGATATCGCGGAGCAAAAGTTTTTATTACCAAAAACTTAAAAGCACATTAAACTATGTAAAAATTTATATTTTTATTTTTAATTCTAATTTGAGAAATTAAGGCAAACATTGGAAAATCATGAAAAAATAGGTCGAATTTGGGAGACTGGTTCTCGCAGGATTAAAGTTTTTAAAATATTTTTCCTTCACGCAATTTTTTTTAAAGCTATCTTTTGGAAAAGCAAAAATACTATATATGTATACTTAAGAAAATTTTTCATAATTGAAAGAATGTTACTTCTTTTTTTGTAAAAAAAAACTGCGAAAAATCGACTTTTTTCAAAATTCAAATGCATATAACTTTTAATTTCGTAAAGATTTTAAAAAATTTTTTCCTTTACACAATTTTGTTTGTTAATAAAATAAAAAATATTTTAAAAAAATTAGGTCAAATTTGGACCCTTTATAGCGAAAAAAAACTTCGCCAAGGTAGGTCAAAAAGTAAAAATTTTAATTTTTGAAACCAATATCTCTTAAACTAAGACAATGTTTTTTTTATAGATCTCGACTAGCACTAACTACTCATATAAAAATCTTTTAAATCGTGTCCAATTTTGCGACCCTTTGGACCCGCCCCCGTTATGTCTGTATCGTCTAAACTTGAAACTTAAACTCTCCTAAACCTTTACTATCATCGGGCCAGCCGTTGGGAAATTCGACATTTTTTTCTATTTAATTTATTGAATGGAAACTGTGCAGCTGGGTAAAATCTGAATTTTTGTAAAAGGTCTTTTATTTTAATTTTCATTGAGGTATTAATAAATTTGTTATTCCATTTGTATTTTTTACAACATTCCCTTGGGCCTCTACTCATGGGTTTTTGTTGGTAGTTCAGTCGAAATAACGATGTCTGTCCATCTGTCTGTTGAAATCAACTTTCTAAAACCCTCGATAACTATAAGACATGTTTTATACATCAATACATCGGGTAGGATCCTCAAAATTTTGTTATTGAAAATCATTAAAATTGGTCTACTATTGGTAGCAAAAATCATTGTTTTGATGTAAATAAAGTATTTCTTTGTCTACAAATTTCCAAAAAAGAAAAAGAAAAAAATAGAATAAAATAAAATATATATATATATATTTTTCATTTATATATTTTGCAAATTTTCTTTTTATTTATCGGTTTTTTAAATTTTTTTTTTTTTTTTTTCTATTATTTGACATTTTTTTAATTTAGCGTTTTTTTAGTATTTTGCGATTTTTTGTATTTGACTGATTTTTTTTTATTTCACATCAGGCTTATATATATATATATATACCTCACACCAATACGGGTTAATCATTTAATAAATAAAATACATAATTATATTAGCTTTTGGTACTTAAATTTAGTGTTGAGATTTATATTTATGTGAAATCCATTGTTTACATAGCGTAAAGAATTCGTATACATATAACACAAAAAATTTGACTTTGGTAGATATATGAAATTAAATTGATTTATGTCACCATAATTTTGTGTAAAGTATGAAAATTAAAAAAAAACAACCGTTTACATTGTGTCAGCAATGTATAAGCTATGTAAAATTATGTTTTTGAGCATTTAAGCCAAAATTTTATGTTAAATATTGAAATTACTTAAAGCAATCGATTGCTTATGCAGTACCAAGTGTAAAACCTATTGTTTAAATTGTGTTAACAATGTGTAAATTATGTAAAAAATCGATTGTTTACATAATGGCAACAATGTGTAGAATATGCAAAATACCTAATAAATCTAAGTTGTATTACTATAATTGTATGTAAAGTTAGAACATAATATAAAAAATCTATTATTTACACAATGTCAAGAATGTGTAAAATATGTAAAATATCTATGAAATTGAATTTTGAAATACAAAAATCACGTAAAAAAATTAATTGTTTACAACAATGTGCTTTCATTTTGTATAAAAATTTATTGTTTAAATACGTTGATGTTAATATTAAAATTTTAATTCTAACAAATTATAAAAATTACACAAAAAATTAATTTTTTACATGGTGTAAACAATGGGTAAGGAATAAGAAAGAAATATATTTGAATTATATTTTGCTTTAAAAATTCTTAAATTATAAAAATTACATACAAACGTAATTATTTACATGATGTCTACAATGTATAAAATATTTGAAAATGAGTAAATTATGTAAAATTATTTTTTTAAGAATTGTGGTTATAAACAATTCTGTGTTAAATATTAAAATTACCCTAAAATCTATTGTTTACATAGTGTCAAGTACAGGTAAATCATATAAAAGAGTTATAGTAATAGTTGATGTATGAAAAATACTTAAAAAATCTATTGTTTACATAATGTCATCTGTAAATTTTACACATAATGTTGACATTATATATTTATTATATTAAAATTTAAATACTAATCCTAACAAAATTATAAAAATTATACATTTTGCTTTTAAAGTAGTTCAATTATGAAAATTATGTACAAAATAAATAATTTACATTGTTATTATTTATTGAGAATTATGGTTAAAAACAATTCTTTATTAAATATAAAAATTACCCAAAAAAAAAAAAAAAACCAATTGCTTACACAGTGCTATACTTGATAAATAATATAAAAGAGTTCTAAGTAGTAGAAGAATTTTGCTTCAATAATAGTTAATGTATAAAAATTACTTAAAAAATCGATTGTTTACACAATGCCAACAATATGTAAAATACCTAATAAATTCAGATGTATTGCCACAATTTTATGTAAATTAACAAAATTATATAAAAATACATTAGTTCTA
The DNA here is from genome assembly GCA_932274085.1 of Protocalliphora azurea. Classification (NCBI taxonomy): domain Eukaryota; kingdom Metazoa; phylum Arthropoda; class Insecta; order Diptera; family Calliphoridae; genus Protocalliphora; species Protocalliphora azurea. Next base: position 24,729,542 of record OW026521.1, on the reverse strand, counting down.
CAATGATAACGATTTGTAGATTTAATTATTTTGAATTTTATTTCAGTATTAATATATCTTTGAGATTTATGGACATAGAAGGGCTTTGTGGAAGTGGGTTTTAAATGAGAAAAATGAGCTTAATGTCACAAAATTTGGCGTTATTATTTATGCTTTTATAAAACATATTCGAAACTTGTATTTGTAAGAAATTTACAATAATTTAATTAATTTTCCTTGTAAATAAGGTTTATATGGACAGACAGGTGATCGAACATCAGTAAATCGACTCGAAATATGATTTTGAGTTAAGTTTTATTTTTACAGTTTAGTATTTCAACATTTAGTTTGGGTCATTTAAACTATAGTTATATTAATCCAAAAAAAGTTTATAAAATTAAAAAATCTGGCCAAATTTCTTAAAAACAAAAATTCATAAAATTCTAAAAACTGTCTAGCCGTGGGGAATTATCAAAGTCAACACTTTGAAATGCCTATATTTCTAATCTAAAAAATATTTTTAATAACTATCGATCGATTTGACACTAAATTAGTTCCCAACCACTCTAAAATATAGACAGGGGAGCATATTTCATGATATTAGAAATTTTTTAGAATCGTATTTTTTAAGTGCATAAAAAGCTATTATAATAATTTTTTATTTAATTTATTTTTTATGCAGTATTTTAGCAAGATAATGATCTTTATGTGTTCTAAAAATCATTTTGAGAGCTTTACAAGGTAATTTTTTATAAAACCTTAAATCTAAAAGAAATTTTTCTTTACAATTATAAATACTTAAATTTAAATTTTTATATATTTAAATATTTAAAAAGGTTTTTTTCTTTTCTACTAATATTTTAATATGAAATTATATATTCATTTATGCCTTTAAACATATTTTTCTAGCTTAAGTTATAAAGTTTGTAATACAACCTTCATTCTTATGCAAATAAATAAATATTTAATACTAGTGTGTCTGCTATTATAAAAAAAAGAACACCCATTTCATGTTCAGTCATCATCATCATTTACGAGCATAAAGATTTTAATTATTTTCAAACAACTCTGCAAAAGATTTTACAAAACAATTAGTCAAATCACAGGGACTTACAATTACTTACATAGTCTCTTTTAAACAAACACTCTCACACATTATACTTTTAATATTAAATGCAAATATATTATAAGTTTTACTAGTAGATATTACAACAACTAAACAGCAATAGCAACAAAAATAACAATATGTGTTCAGAAACATTTATTTTAAATAAACATTTGCCAGAATAGTCTAAGTTTATTGTAGATGAATCTATTAAAAACATTTAGCCTAAATATTTTATGCAGCAAGCAGCCAGGCTGGAATGTTTATATTTGAAAAATAACTCCACAACTACAACTATTGCTGGTATTTTAGTCTATAACAACTAGTTGATGCTTTAAAGCATATTTGAAAAAGGAGGGAAAAAAATAAAAATTACAACAAGAAGTATTAAAATAAAGTGTTAAACAGTGAGGCTAATGGAAATAAATCGATCTATATTGTATATATCTTTTTACGAAAGAATTCGAAAAAAATTTATTTATTTATTTAAACACATTTATTTTCAATTGATGAACAACATAAGCAAATTATCAGTTATTTATACTACAACTAACTAAAAAAGTGTAGCATTTAATTATTTTTTTCTTAAGTAAGCCCCACTGTGTATCGTATTTTTATTTTATATGTTGTCACAAGGCTCTAATGTTATGGTGATAAAAATATATAAAACAAATACATTCAAACAATCACAAAAGCAATGCTAACACTTAAATACACACATCTAAACGCACTTCTTTACAAAATCCAAAAACAATCACACTTTCAAATTTACTCTAAAAATAATATACAGTTATCAAGTAGAAATAACAGAAAAAAATAGAGAGTGAGTATATACATATAAAGAGTGAGAGCAAAGAAACATAAACAAGGCAGCAAAGAAAAAAAGTGCAGCATAAATAAGTAGAGCATGAGTTTTAAATCAAAAATTGCCAATAGCACAATTTACCATTATGATAATAAATGTGTGGATTGTGTGCTTGTGTGTATGTATGTGCAAGTGTTTGAGTAAGTTCGTATGAGTATATCTTCTTCACGATAAAGTCTAAAAAAAAAACAAAAACAAGAAATAATAGTAATCATGGTAGGAATAAAAGCAGAAAAGAGTAAATGGATTCATGTTGATGTTACAAATTAAAATAAATGTCTTTGTTTTAAAGTAGACATCTTTGTAATGTATATGTGAGTATTTTAACATATGTGAGTTTGTGTTTTTTTTATATAACAGTTTGTGTTGTAGTTATTAGCATTTTACAACATTTTAAATTATTTACTAAATTGTAGACAGTTTATTTAATGTGTCTTTAAAAGATTTATTTAACATTTTATAGAGAATGTTAAGAAGAGGTATTAATTTAAAAAACGGGCTGTGGTTTTGATTTTATTTATTTAAAAGACTTAAATGAAATGGTATATTACTAATATAAGTTATCAATAAAATAAAATTAGGGGTTGATATAAAAAAATAAATATTTAGAAACATTTTTAATTTTATATCTACGAAAACTTTAATTATGAACTTAATTTTTAAAAACATTTAATTATGAACTTAACATCAAATGCCTATTGTTATATAGAACTTACTAAGCGTGAGAGTAATTTTTATTTTTTTTTTTTTGGTTTATAAACTATTCTATAGATTTAACTATAAGCTAGTCTATAGACTGGATTATAAACTATTCTATAGTTTATAATCCATTCTATAGTTTATAATCCAGGACTATAAACCAGTCTATATCCTGAACTTTATATTAGTTTATAGAATAGAAAACTACCTTATAGACTGGACTATAAAATAGTCTATAGTCTTGACCATAAAACAATATATCGTCTTGACTATAAATAAGTCTATAGTTTGGACTATAAATAAGTCTATAGTCTATAGTCTGGACTATAAACTAGCCTATAGTCTGAACTGTAAAGTTTTCTATACTCTAGATTATAAATTAGTCTTTATACTAGGCTATAAATTAGCCCATTGCCTGGACTATAAACTACTCTATAGTCTGGACTATAAACTAGTCTATAGTCTGGACTATAAACTAGTCTATAGTCTGGACTATAAATTAGTCTATAGTCTGGACTATAAATTAGTCTATAGTCTGGACTATAAATTAGTCTATAGTCTGTACTATAAACTATTCTACAGTCTGGATTATAAAATAGTTTATAGTCTGGACTATAAACTTGCTTGAAAAATAAAGTAGTCTATAGTCTGGACTATGAACTAGTCTATAGTCCGTGAACTATAAACTACTCTTAATCTGTATTAAAAACCAAAATCTGTAGAATAGCTTATTTTATAGTCTAGTCCATAGTTAGTATAGATATATATATTGCGTCTTTTATTTAAGTTTTTTTTTACCACTTTTACAAAAATAAGTATTTATTTTTTATATTTATATTAAAATTTCTTCCATAATAATTGTTACTTAATATTATGTTCTTAAAAGCACATCACAATAATAAAAGTAATAATAATCTCAAGTCCCTAAAGCATTTTTCTTACACAAAAGGAAACTAATCAAAAAATCCCAAATGACAGCAAAAAAAAAATCTCTTAAAAATTAGTATAAATTTTATTTTCTAAACGCACTCTCTCTCACACCACTACACTGCTATAGCATTTTTTTAACTTCCGTTAAAACCACATATTTTCTATGTATATGCGACACATAACATTTGTTTACGGACATGTTATGTATGTGAGTATGTATTTGTGAATACATTGCGGTTGAATATGTCAAGGCTTATTTCCGTCAGTAACGGATGTGTTTGTCTGTAACGCCTTCGGACATGTATTTGTAAGTATATGTTGGTTTTATTATTGTTATTATTAGTGTGTTGTGTTGTATTGTATTGTATGATGACTGTGGTTAACAAAAATGAGCGTATTATGTAAATATTACACAGTGAATGAAAAAAGACAAGTGTATATTTATATGTGGTATTTTTTTTGAGAATTTCTTTTGATGCCTTTGATTGTAAAAAAAAAAAAAAAAAAAAAAAAACTGACAACCACACGCATACTGTTATTATAAAGCTTATTATAAATTTTTCTTTTTTGCTCGTGCTGCTGTTGTTTAATATTATGTTATGCGTCTGTGTTAACTTGTTTATATATTTTGATGCCTTTTTCTACTTTTTATTCAGTTTTAATTCATTTCAATAGGGCTTTCAACTCAGTGTATGAGTATTCTTTGCTTTTATAAACTATACAACCATTTTTCATATTTATTCATTTTACCAACCAACTAGCAAACCGACAACCATTTATTCATTTTAACATAAACAAGTTTTTCATTAGTTTCTGTGTTTTCATCTTTCTTTTTTGTGTTTAGTTTTTATGTTTTTTGTGTAGAGTAGATACATATATATGTAAATAAATCTACTTTTGTTAATGTAGGCATGTTAAAAAAAAAAAAATCCTAGCTAGAGGCAAGGATTTTTTTCTGTTACAAAATAGAAATTTATCAAACAATTTCACACTTGTAAAGAAATTTAAATTAAAGAAAATTTTCAAAGGGAGAATATTTTTAATATTTACTTAAATATAAATGAAAAATGACATATATTTTTTTGTTAAGAAATTTAATATTGAAGGTTTGTTTGTTAATAGCTTAATTTAATAAGCATTTGTTTTTTCCTTTTAGTTTATACAAATTATTTAATTATTGATTTTTTTAACTTGTAAAAATGTATTAACCTATAAATGTTATGATACGTATAAGTGGTTTATGACCAAATATTAATCATACACATAATAGTTCTATTGAAAAATGTAATTTTAGGAAAAACTATTCCTCCTTAGCAATATGTATAAAAAAATAAATAAATAAATAAATAAAAAATAATTTTCATAAAAAATTAATCTCAAAATAAAATTTCTTCAAAATACAAAATATTCAAAAATAAAAAATAAATAATGGCCAATTTCTTAAACTTTTAAGAATAATTTATAAAGAAAAAACATTTGGGGAAAAATCATCTCAAATTGAATTAAACTGGAACTGTTACTGAACAAGAACTGAACTAGAACTGAACTAGAACTGGACTAGAACTGAACTAGAACTGAACAAGAACTGAACTAGAACTGAACTAGAACTGAACAAGAACTGAATAAGAACCAAACAAGAACTGAACTAAAATTTAACTAGAACTGAACTAAAACTAGAAGTGAACTAAAACTGAACTAGAACTGAACTAGAATTTAATAAGAACTGATTTTTATGAAATGATGTGTATTTGTTAGGTACGGGAATAGGTTGTAAAGTATATTTCATATTGCTAGAGGACGTAAAATAGGCCGCAAGGGGTAAAAGCTACCCCTCCCTATATCTTCCTAACTAATAATCCGATTTTCTATTTGGCGGACAAATAGTGTAACATCTGGAAGGAACTATAGCTTATAATTTTTATTATTTAGGATGGGAAATAGGGTAAAAGTTTCCGCTCCCTATATTTTCTTATCTAATCGACCGATTTTCTTGAAATTTGGCACGAAAATAGTGTAACATCTTTTTTTTTTTTTTTTTTTTTTAATTATTAATTTATTTATTTACAGTTATTGTTTACAATTCAATAGATTAACATTTTATATTAATATTTTAAAAAATTTAAAAGAAAAATACAATTTAAAATATAAGTTGGGTTGTCCTCGGCTTATGTTGAAGTTACTTCATTGCTGGAAAATTTCATTTATAATTCGTGTTCCTATACACATCTCCAGGTGCTGAGGTTTTAATATTCGGTCTTTCATATATTTTATTTTCATTTATATGGTTTATTTTAATTTTAATTTTATTTATTTAATTTATTTATTATTATATTTTTAATTTTATGTGTTTTAAATCTTGTTTATTTTAGAGAATTTTATAATATTATCCTGGAAGGAAATATAGCCTATAATCCTATTCCTATACCTTCTTAACTAATCAACCAGGTTTCTTAAAATTTGGCATGTAGACACTGTAACATGTGAAAGGAACTTAAAGATATAATTTCTTTTGGAAATTCAAACATTTAGGGCGTAAAATAGGGCTAAACGGGCAAAAGCTTCCCCTACCCATGTCTTCTTAATTAATTATCCGATGATAGTTTCAAGTCTTGAAGGAACTAAATGCTATAAATTTTAACATTTAGGGCGTAAAATTAAGCAAAAGGGATAAAAGCACGCCCACCCATCCCCACATACTTACAATACATTCGTTATTTTTTAATTAAAAACCAAAATATTCACTTGAAATAAGTTATATGGTAAACAACGTTTGGCGGGTTAGCGTGTATATATATATATATATACATATATATATATATATATATATATATACATATATACATACATACATACACATACATACATATATCAAAAAATAAACATTTTCACTAAAAAAAAACTCAATATCTTGAGTTTTTAAAAATTGGCAATTTTTATATTTTTTGTATTTTTGTGCTTTTTGTGTCTTTAGGCCTGAAAGACATCGTTTTCATAACGCTGGACAACTTTGTTTTATTATTTGCTATTACTTTTCTCATAAGTCATCTGCCGAGAAATCGTTTTTGATATTAACTATTTTCTTTTATTAAAGAAAATACTGATTGAATTGACTTTTCCTTTTCCCTCGTCAAACAAATTTGCGTATAAAAAAACTTCCTTCAGAAACAATTAGTTATAAACAATATGTAATTTAATTAACAAAAACGAATACATATAACAACGAAATAAAATATTAAATATAATAAAATATAAATAAATCAAAATAAAGAAATTTAAGTTAAGAGAAATAAGAACTAAAAAACGCAACCAAATCAAGATAAAAATCACCACCATTGAAATAATTTACAAAAGGAAAGAAAAAAAAAAAAAAAAAAACTTGAAACAAATGACTAAAAAATGCTCAAAAAGGCCAAAAATCAAGGAAAGAAAAAAAAAACATTTGCATACGCAGTAGAAAATTTACTTGGCACTACAATTTAAATGTAATTTTAACGATTTTTGTTCTTCTATAAATGAAACTGTAAATGTTAGTATTATTGTTGCTGTTTTTGTAATTTTGTCATCATGTTGGCACTCTTAACATTGTATAAGAACAAGTAACTCGTAATTACCATCAAATGGTCATTTGTCAGGCTGTCCAAAATAAATGTAGTGAGAGAGAGGAAAAGAAACATTTTATTTTATAAAAATTTCACATGGTTGCATGTTCTTTTATTTCTTTGAGGTTTACTCCCCTTTACATTACCAAAAAATAAAAAATAAACAGCCTGTCATTCTTTCATTTGTGTATATGTATATTTTGATCAAGTAGCTTTTATCGTTGTGGTGTAAAAGAAAACGGAAACGGAAATGTTACCCTGCTTTAATGCAAAAGATTTTGAACCACAAACTAAAGTTATGATGAAAAAATTTCTCAGGCCAAATAAATAGAAATTTATGATTTGTTAGTGTTGCTGTCATTCCCAACACGCATAACTGTACTTTAAGAAAATTAAATATAATTTTATAGCAAAAAATAAAAAAAAAAAAATAAATAACTGAAAGGCCAGGAATAAAAGTAAACTAGGCGAATAACTACCAACTAAATTTGTACGTAATTTATTTGTTACTGCCCCTATAAATGGTTGGTGTTTATGTTCGGCAATTCATCAAAAGTATGAAAACTTTGGGAGTGGTAGTGGCAGTTCGGCTTAAATATCTTTAGGAAGAATTTAATAGGGAAGAGGAGGAGAGGGGGAGGAAGAGGGAGAAATAATATTTATGGTTAAAACGAATTTGAAAGTTACTAAGCTTGAAGGAAGAAATCAAAACACTTAAAACAATATTGTGTGCATTCAGTTCAGGTTCAGTTCTAGTTGTAGTTCAATCCTAGCTCAGTTCTAATTCTAGTTCAGTTCTAATTAACTTCTAGTTTAGTTCTATTTCGGTTCTAGTTCAGCTCTACTTAAGTTCTAGTTCTAGTTCAGTTCTAGTCTACTTTGAGGTTAGTTATAGTTCCATTCTAGTTGACTTATAGTTAAGTTCTAGTTCAGCTCTAATCTAATCTCAAATCTTGTTAAGTTCTTTTTTTTTTTTATTATATTTCGGCTCTAGTTCAATTCTAGTTAAGTTTAATTCTAGTTCATTCTAGTTCAGTTCAATTTCGGTTCTAATACATTTCTAGTTCAGTTCTAGTTCAGTTTTAGTTCAGCTCTAGTTCAGTCCTAGTTCAGTTCTGGCTCAGTTTTAGTTCAGTTCTAATTCAGTTTTAGTTCAGTTCTTCTTCAGTTAAAGTAAAGTTCTAGTTCAGTTCTAGTTCTGTTATATTTAAGTTCTGGTTTAGTTCTAGTTCAGTTTTAGTACGGTTTTATTTTCGGTTTAATTCTAGTTCAATTCTGGTTCATTTCCATTTCTGTTCTAGTTCATTTCTAGTTCAGTTCTAGATTAGTTCTAGTTCAGTTCTACTTCAGTTCACGTTTAGTTCTAGTTCAGTTCTTGTTCAGGTTTTGTTCAGTTCTAGCGCAGTTCTGTTCAATTCTAGTTCAGTTCTTGTTCAGTTCTAGTTCATTTCTAGTTCAGTTCTAGTTCAGCTCTAGTTCAGTTCTAGTTCAGTTCTGGCTCAGTTTTAGTTCAGTTCTAATTCATTTTTAGTTCAGTTCTACTTCAGTTCTAGTAAAGTTCTAGTTCAGTTCTAGTTCTGTTATAGTTAAGTTCTGGTTTAGTTCTAGTTCAGTTTTAGTTTGGTTTTATTTTCGGTTTCGGTTTAATTCTAGTTCAATTCTGTTTCATTTCCATTTCTGTTCTAGTTCAATTCTAGTTTAGTTCTAGTTCAGTTCTATTTCAGTTCATGTTTAATTCTAGTTCAGTTATAGTTCAGTTCTTGTTCAGTTTTTGTTCAGTTCTAGCTCAGTCCTGTTCAATTCTAGTTCAGTTCTTGTTCAGTTCTAGTTCAGTTCTAGTAAAGTTCTAGTAAAGTTCTAGTAAAGTTCTAGTTCGGTTCTAGTTCAGCTCTAGTTCAGTTCTGGCTAAGTTTTAGTTCAGTTCCCGTTTAGTTCTAGCTCAATTCTAGTTCAGTTGTAGTTAGTTGTAGTTCAGTTCTAGTTCAGTTCTTGTTCTAGTTCTGTGAGAGGCAAAACTTTAAAAAGGTTCCAGTATTAAGACTAAGTAAAATTAAATAAGGACAAGAACTGACAGGTGATTAATTCCATAGATTGAAAAAATCACTAATTTAATCAAATTGACATTACATTGAGCAAAATCGGTTCAGTTTTAAGAAAGTTCCGAACTAAAGTGAAAAATAACTTCTAAGAAAAATATATATATTTTTTTTAATAAAAATTCAATTATTTTGTGCACAGTTTGTTATTAGTTTAATGTTAAACATTAAATAATTCCTTTTTTACTAAAAGCGAGTATAAAAATAAAAAGCTAAACCAACCACCATTTAAAAAAAAATATCATTATGTCAGAGTTGGCAACATTATATGTTTATTGTTGGTCATTTATCATATTTAAAAAAAAAAAAAAAAAAAAAAAAACAACAATATCAGACGTCGTCATCATCATTACAAATATCATCAACAATAAACATCTTAAAGTTTCTTTTCTTCTCTTTCAGTTATATTGTAGTTTAGGTCCCTTTAGGAAAATTATTTACATTTTTTCCAGCTGGTTACGGCCTGTTTAATATCGAGTTAAAATAAAAAACATCTTTATGATATTTTGGGTAAAATGTTTTGGAAATTTATAGCTTGAAATAAAATTAAACAAAGATTGAAAGAGAGAAAAAAATACCAGACTTCTTTTGCTAAAATGTATAAATAAAATTTATTAAGACTATTAAAAGCAGAAGGAGTAATAGATTTTTTATTTTGCTCTATAAAAAAAAGTAATAATATTATCATTCATTTCTTGTCATATAATTTAAGTATCTATTATAACTTTTGTTTCTATTGTTATAGAAAAGAATGAAAAAAAAAAAAAAAATCATTAGCAAATCCTCAAACCATATGTCACCATCAAGTAATCATTACAGTCATTTAAATGTAAATTACATGATTCAATTTTTTTTTCAGTAGTTTTCTGCATTTCCTGGTTGGATTGGTGGAAAATATTTTTTTTTATTTTTTAGAAATTACTACACGGTGAAAAGAATTTGCATTGAAAAAGTTTTGAACACAATTCAAATTATTTTTTTTAAATTAATTTAAATTTAAATTGATAAACTTGAAATGTGCTTTAAAAATTTACTATTTTCGAAACTATTTCATTTCATTACAAAAATATCAATAATTTCTGAAGCCTTATCTATAAATATAACAAATCGCTAACAAATCGTTTAAAAAGTAAAAAGGAAAAAGTAAAAACAAAAGTGTTTTATGGCGATTTATCATGAACCGATGAATTAAGATATCAAAAAATCATTCAACACATTATATTAAAATAAATTGGCAATGGCAGGCATTTTTAAACATTTTTTTTTGCTTTTTCAATTCCGATATTTTTTTCAAAATCTAAAACAAAAAAAAAAAAAAAAAATCTAAAAAAAACAAAGGCGAAAAACAAAAATGTCAACCCATAATATTTTTTAAACTCTAAGGGATGACTTAGTGAAGTAAGCATATATCTCATCGCAGTTTCTACAAAAAATTAAAAACCTATTTGTTTTCTTTTCGCAAAAAAAAAAAAAAAAAAAATAAAAAAAAATAAAAATCATCAAAATCGCTTTTTATTTGTAAAAGTTACGGGCTTCAAAATCTTTTTTAAGTTCGGGTAGTCTACTTTGTTATCTTATAACTCTTAACGTTTTATAACAGGGTATCTATGAAATTATCTTTTTGAAGCCTTAGTTACTCCTTCCCAACTTTCCTTTATATTGCTTTTCTATCCAACCAGCAGTTTAGGAGTTATATATTTATTATATAGTGTGTCAGTTTAATACTTTGGATTTGAGATTTTTCCAAAAAATGTACCATTTTTCAAAAAAAGATAAAATCCTCCAAAAAAGTAATCATTTTTTAATAAGTACCAAATTTTAAAAATGTAAAAAATTTCATATAGAGTATTAATACTACGAAGAAATACCAATTTTTCTTTAAAAAAATAACGAATTTTTAAAATTTTCTAAAAAGTACTAATTTTTAAAATACTAAAAGTACGAGTTTTTTTAAATTTTCTAAAAAGTATTAATTTTTAAAAATACCAATTTTCAAAAAAGAAGAAATTATAGAAACAATTTTATAAATTCAATGAAGCCCAAATTTTTAAAGAAAAAATACTAATTTTCCAAAAAAAAAAAAAAAAAATTCAAAAAGTATCATTTTTCAAAAAAGTACAAATTTTAAAAACAATTTCCTAATTTCACAGAAGCACCAATTTTTTAAAGAAGACAGCCGTTTTCAAGACACATATCAATTTTCCCAAAAGATACAAGATTTTTAATATTTAAATTTTTAAAATAAATAAAAATTTTTAGATAAATATATATTTTTTTTAAGAAAAAGTATTAGTTTTCAAAAAAAGTATTAGTTTTCAAAAAAAGTAGTTACTTTTCAAAAAGTATCAATTTTTAAAACATTTCCAGTTTTTAAAAAATACAATTTTTTAAAAAAAAATTTACTTTAATAAAAAAAAACAGTTTTCAAAATATATTCAAATTTTCGAAAAATATACTAGTTTTTCCAAAAGTACTAATTTTTTAAAATAATTTATTTTATTAAAAAAAAAAAGAAAATAATAAAAAGTTTTCAAGATTTAAAATTTCGAAGGACATAAGATTTTTTTGTTAAAGAAAAAGTACCACTTTTTTAAAAATATAATTACTTTCCAAAAAGTACCAATATTCAAAAAAGTATAATTAAAAAAAAAAAAAAAATTACCAATTTTAAATAAAAATTTTTAGATAAATATATATTTTTTTTAAGAAAAAGTATTAGTTTTCAAAAAAAGTAGTTACTTTTCAAAAAGTATCAATTTTTAAAACATTTCCAGTTTTTAAAAAATGCAATTTAAAAAAAAAAAATTTTGTTTAATAAAAAAAAAAAACAGTTTTCAAAATATATTCAAATTTTCGAAAAATATACTAGTTTTTCCAAAAGTAGAAATTTTTTAAAATAATTTATTTTATTAAAAAAAAAAAAAATAAAATAATAAAAAGTTTTCAAGATTTAAAATTTTGAAGGACATAAGATTTTTTTGTTAAAGAAAAAGTACCACTGTTTTAATTACTTTCCAAAAAGTACCAATATTCAAAAAAGCAATAATTTTCAAAAAAGTATAATTAAAAAAAAATTACCAATTTTCAATGAACTATCATGTTTTTTGAAGAAAAAGTATCAGTTTTCAAAAAAATTTATCAATTTCTGAACAAGAAACTTTTTTTTCAAAAAGTACCAATATTAAAAGTACTGTTCTCTCAAAAAACACAAATTAAAAAGAATTAAAAATTCAGCAAATTAAAAAAAAAAAATAATAAAAATTTAATTTTCAAATAAGAATTATTTTTAAAAAATATTATATAATATAATAATAATAATAATAATAATAATAATAATGATAATAATAATAATAATAATAATAATAATAATAATATAAAAAACTTACAAATTAAAAAAAATACTAATTTTCAATGCAAAACTATAAAATTTTCCAAAAGATACTAATTTTTCAAAGAAATACCAGTTCTCAAAAATAAAGTACTAGCTTTAAAAAATATAATTTAAAAAAATTTACTAATTTATTATTTTTTTTGTAAACAATTTTCAAAAAATATATTCATTTTTTAAGAAGGTATTAACTTGTCAAAAATTTTAAAAATAGTACCGGATTTCAAAAAGTACAATTTTTAAAATAATTTACTTTCAAAGAAATACCAACTGTTTAAAAACAAGAGTCGGTTAAAAAAAATTATCAATTTTCAAAAATTAATCCTGCGTATTGCATATATAATTTACATAATTTTCAAAATAAAATACCGATTTTTGAAGCATTATATTAATTTATAAAGTAAACAGCAAATTTTTTTGAAAGGTTTCAATTTTTAAAAAAGTCTCGGTTATTAAAATATTAAAATTTTTCAAAACAATTATAAATTTTTCGAAAAAATAACATTTTTCAAAAAACTTAAACATTCTTAAAGAAATAATTTTTCAAAATATGTATATATATATTAATTTTTTAAAAAAGTATTAGTTTTTTAATTGGACTAATTATAAAAAACATAAATTTTGAAAAAGTTCTAATTTAAAAAAAATTAAAATAAAAAAGTACCACTTTTCCAAAAAAGGTATTAATTTCTTTAAAAAAGGTGTCAATTTATTAAAGGAGTACTAATATGTATAAAAAGTAACTACCAATTTACAAAAAAATACCATTTTTTTCAAGAAATTACCAATTTACCCAATTTTCAAAATAAAGCATCAATTTTCAAAGTAAAGCAACACTTTTTAAAAAGGTATCAAATTTCAAAACAAGCATCAGTTCTGCAAAGAAGAAACATTTTTCAAAACAATTGCATACAAAATTTTTAAATTATTAAAAATTATTAATTTTCAAAAATTAATTACTCGAAAAAAGCTGCAATTTTAAAAAATTATAAATTTAAAAAAAAAAAAAATTACTAATTTTCAAAGAAATTAAAATTTTTTAAAAAGTAACACTTAAAAAAAAAAAAATTAATCATTTTCCAAAATAGTACTAATTTTTCAAAAAGTTAAGATTTTCCAAAAAGTACCTACTTATTTTCTAAGTGTTTAAAATTTTGTTTTATTTTTCATTTTTTTCCCATTATTTTACTAGGAAACATAGTTATCTGTCTCAATGTCTTTCAAACTTTATGTTCCTATAAAATCCTATATCTCACTCATTTTCTGACTCCATACGTTTAGATTATTATTTTGTTTTTCTTGTTGCAAGAAATAATTTTTATACTTTGTATTCTGTTTGTTGTTTAAACAACTCTTTACTGTTTCATTTGTTTATTTGTTTGTTTTGCATCCCATAACTACTAACAGAGGGGCACACACACGCTGCAGCAAATGCCATAACTACCAGCATAAACTATGCGTTCTTTAAACTTGTGTTTTTGTTGCAACATTTATAGTTTTTTCTTGGTGACGACTACTGGCGGCTATTTATTTATTCTGCAGTTTTGTTTGTCATGTCACTGACAATGAGTTGCATAAAAAAAAAAAACTAACGAAGTGTTAGTCCCTGATAATGTGTGTACATGTCTGTCAGCTAAACAGACTATATGTACCAAGAGTGAATAACTATGGCTGGAATAGTGAGCCAACCAGTCAACCATAGTATTTTCAAGCCCAGCAATAACAATGTTAGGCCTTAGCAAGAGTAAATAACATGCGGAAATAGTGACATTTAAGTGTCACAGCATCACTTTAATAAATATCAAACATGTTTGCTAAATCCTTTTTTTCTTAGTGTTTTTGTCTTGGACTTACTGCTGTCTGTCTGCTGGTATTTGTTTTATTTATATTTAAATTTATCTATTAGCTATGGCTGATGTTTTTTTTTTTCAAAACGCCATAAATGTTGACAAGAGGAGGTAATTTGTTTAAATAAAAAATAAAATGGGATGGTTTTGTTTTTAAAGTAAATAAATTTGAAGGTGCCTTTGTTTAAAATAGCGGTTATCATTAAGGAAAATGTATTATTTTATGTTCCAGACTAAAATGAATTATGCATATGACATATGATCCAAATGGATGGGCGTTATATAGAAAAATATTTCGAATGATGCAGATGATTATGATGAAATTATAGAAAATTATTGAAAGAAAATTATAGAAAATTATTGAATGAAAAATTATAGAAAATTATTGAAAAGAAAATTATAGAAAATTTTCTTTAAAAAGAAAATTATGAATTTTTTTTCAAAGAAAATAATCGATTTTTTTAGAAATTAAATTATATAATTTTTTTAGAAATTAAATTATAAAAAATTTTCTTTAGAAAGAAAATTATATAAAACTTTCTTTAGAAATAAAATTATAAAAAATTTTCTCTAGAAATAAAATTATAAAAAATTTTCTTTAGAAAGAAATATAATTTTCTTTCTAAAGAAAGAAAATTATTATCTAGAAAGAATATTATAGAAAACTTTCTTTAGAGAGAAAATTTTCTTTAGAAAGAAAATTATAGAAATTTTTTTTTGAAATAAAATTAGAGAAAATTTTCCTAAGAAAGAAAATTATGAACAATTTTCTTTAGAAAGAAAATTATGAACAATTTTCTTTAGAAAGAAAATTAAAGAAAATTTTTTTCAGAAACCAAATAATAGAAAATTTTCTAAAGAAAAATTAGACAAAACTATCCAAAGAAAAATTATAGAAAATTCTATAAAGAAAAATTATATAAAAATTTTTTAAAGAAAAATTATTAAACATTTTCCAAAGAAAAAAAAAGTATCGAAAAATTTATAAAGAAAGAAAATTATCGAAAAATTTATAAAGAAGAAAATTATCGAAAAATTTACAAAGAAAATAAAATTATCGAAAAATTTATAAAGAACGAAAATTATTGAAAAATTTACAAAGAAAGAAAATTATGCAAAAATTTATAAAGAGAGAAAAAAATCAAAAATTTTCTAAAGAAACTTATCGAAGATTTTTTAAAGAAAGATCGAAACTTTTCTAAAGTAAATTATAGAAAATTTTCTCAAAATTTTCTAAACGAAAATTATCGAAAATTTTCTAAACGAAATTACCGAAAATTTTCTCAAGACAATTAAGGAGAATTTTCTCAAGAAAATTAAAGAAAATTTTCTCAAGAATATTAAGAAAATTTTCTCAAAAAAATTAAAGAAAACTTTTGTCAAAAAAAAAAAAAAAAAAAATAAAAAAATTAAAGAAAATTTTGTCAAAAAAGAAAATTTTTTCAAGATAATTAAAGAAAATTTTCTCAAGAAAATTAAAGAAAAATTCCTCAAGAAAATTAAAGAAAATTTTTTAAAAAAATTAAAGAAAAATTTTTCAAGAAAATTAAAGTAAATTTTCTCAAGAAAATTATCAAAAATTAAAGAAAATTTCCTCAAGGAAATTATAGAAATTTTTTTAAGGAAAACTAAAAAAATTTTTTTCAATAAAATTATAGAAAATTTTCTCAAGAAAATTAAAGAAATTTTCTCAAGAAAATTAAAGAAATTTTTTTCAACAAAATTAAAGAAAATTTTTTCTAGAAAATTAAAGAAAATTTTTTCAAGAAAATTAAAGAAAATTTTTTCAAGAAAATTAAAGAAAATTTTCTCAAGAAAATTAAAGAAAATTATGGAAAATTTTCTAAAGAAAGAAAATTATAGCCAACTTTCTAAAGAAAGGTAATTATAGAAAATTTTCTAAAGAAGATTATATAAAAATTTTCAAAAGAAAAACTATAGAAAATTTTTTAATGAAAATTAAAAAAATTTTATTTCATTTAAAGTTGAATATATTCAAGGACAAAATTAATAACACATCAACTAAATTAAATACAACTACTTTATACAAAACTCTAGCTATATAGAATACTTAAAACAAAACAAAATATGTTTCTCTATTTTCCATTTTAATCCCTAACAGTTTCTAAATCCTCTACTTGCTATTAAAAAGAAAAGAAAAACAAAAAGAAGTACAGACTCCGACATAATGCAGTTTCCAAAAACATGATATTAATAATTGAAAAAAGGAAAGCAAGCTTCTTTCAATTGCTATAGTTACAAGGTACATAAACAAATAAACATTACCCCAAATTAACAAGAGACAAAAATCTGCTTAAAAATCCTATGCAACGAGAAGAAAAACTGTTTTGTTTTTCCTCTGCAATATTATGTTGTATGCATAACCCAACAAAAATCTACGATGGAAAAAAATCTTAAAACAAAATTGCTTAATCACCATTTATGCTTAAAATTGTTTAAAAGGGGGATGGAGGAGGAAAACCAATACCTAATACATTAAGGCAGTTTTAATAATCAATAATGTTCTTTCATAAATATTACAATTTCATTGTCTACTAAAGTAAAATGGACAAAACAGCATAAAAAGAGTAAAATATAGGAACAACAATAACTGAAGCTACTATAACCGGATACATGCATTTTAATAACCTCCTTTGTATAACAAGTTCATGTCCTGTTTTATATTCACATATACTCTTGGTATATGAGTTTTAATACTTCTGTCTGTCTAGTTATTTTGCTGTTGTCTTCTTGTTTTGTTCTGCCTGCATATTTTCTATTTTAAGTAAGTTTTATTTGAAAATTCCATGTTGTAAGTTGGTTAAAGTGTGTTAAAGGTATTTTGTGCTGCATGTATGTTTGTGGTTGTTTGCAGAGTGTCTGCTGATGGGTTTGTTGTTATAATCAATCATATTGTTTACAATGCACAATTGGCTAAAAATGCTTGTCTTTAAAGTTTACAGTCGTGAAAAGGAAACAGTAAAATAGAAATTTTTTATAATTTGTTTTAGATGTTTTTTATTTCATTTCGAATTTTTTTTTTAATTTTCTCTAGAAAATTCTTTCCATTTTCCATAGGAAATTTTCCCTAATTTTTAGAAAATTTTTTCCAGTTTTCTTCTTAGAAAATTTTCCCTAATTTTTAGGAAACTTTCTCTACTTTTCCTTTTAGAAAATGTTCTATTTTTTGCGTAATTCTCTTTGTATAAAATTTTCTCTTATTTTCTTTTAAGAACATTTTTTCTAATCTTCTTTCTAGAAAATTTTCTTTAATATAATTTTTAGACAATTTTCTTTAATTTTTAAAGAGTTTTCTCTAATTTTCTTTTTAGAAAATTTTTGAATTATTTTTTTTGAAAATTGTATTTAATTTTTTTCTATGAAAATTTTCTTTAATATTAATTTTAAATAATTTTCTGCAGCTTACTTTAGATTCTCGATAATAATTTCTTTATAAAATTTTAAATAATTTTTTCTTTAGAAAATTTTGATTTCTCTACTCTAAAGTCTACAGTCTACTCGATAGTGTAGTCGATAGTCTAGTCTATAGTCTAGTCGATAGTCTAATCGATAGTCTAGTCGTTAGTCTAGTCGATAGTCTAGTCGATAGTCTAGTCGATAGTCTAGTCGATAGTCTAGTCGATAGTCTAGTCGATAGTCTAGTCGATAGTCTAGTCGATAGTCTAGTCAATAGTCTAGTCGATAGTCTAGTCGATAGTGTAGTCCATAGTGTAATCGATAGTATAGTCTATAGTTTAGTCGATAGTATAGTCGATACTCTAGTCGATAGTCTAGTCGATACTCTAGTCGATAGTCTAGTCGATAGTCTAGTCGATAGTCTAGTCGATAGTCTAGTCGATAGTCTAGTCTATAGTCTAGTCGATAGTCTAGTCGATAGTCTAGTCGATAGTCTAGTCGATAGTCTAGTCGATAGTCTAGTCGATAGTCTAGTTTATAGTCTAGCCAATAGTCTAATCGATAGTCTAGTCGATAGTTTAGTCGATAGTCTAGTCGATACTCTAGTCGATAGTCTAGTCGATAGTCTAGTCAATAGTCTAGTCGATAGTCTAGTCGATAGTGTAGTCCATAGTGTAATCTATAGTATAGTCTATAGTCTAGTCGATAGTCTAGTCTAGTCCATAGTCTAGTCGATAGTCTAATCTATAGTCTAGTCTATAGTCTAGTCTATAGTCTAGTCGACAGTCTAATCGATAGTCTAGTCGTTAGTCTAGTCGATAGTCTAGTCGATACTCTAGTCGAAAGTCTAGTTGATAGTCTAGTCGATAGTCCAGTCGATAGTCTAGTCGATAGTCTAGTCGATAGTCCAGTCGATAGTCTAGTCGATAGGATATCGTCAGTCTATAGTCTAGTCTATTGTCTATAGACTAGATTATATCCTACATAGTCTATAGTCTAGTCTAAAATCTAGTATATAACCTAGTCTAAAATCTAGTCTATAGCCTAGTCTAGTCTAGTCTAAAGTCTAGTATATAACCTAGTCTAAAGTCTAGTCTATATCCTACTCTAAAGTCTAGTCTATAACCTAGTCTAGAGTCTAGTCTATAGCCTAGTCTAAAGTCTAGTATATATCCTACTCTAAAGTCTAGTTTATATCTTAGTCTAAAGTCTAGTCTATAGCCTAGTCTAAAGTCTATTCTATAGTCTAGTCTTTAGCCTAGTTTATACTCTGTTCTGTAGTTTAATCCGCATTCTGCTTCATAGTCTGGTCTATAATCTTCAAATTTTTAATTATCTATTTTTTTCTCGAGTGTTTCCTTGTCTAATCCTTCCTTATGTTGTAGTTATTTTGTTTTCCAGTTTTTTTCCTATTCCTTTATAATACTTTCTTGCTAAATGCTCTATAACTCCTTTGACTCTAAACTCTATGTTGCTTTTTGCAGTTATACTTGTTATAATGGCCAAAGAAGACATTAGAACTTTAGACAAAATTTTCAAAACTCCAACAACAAACATTTACTGCATCTCCGTTTAACAAGTGAAAACTTCCGTTTTGTTGTTTTTTCCAACTCATTTTTTTTCGTTGTTAACCTGCTGGGTGCTAAGAAAAATATTTCGTTTTCATTTCTTTTACTGGTCTACTGGACAAACAATACGTTCAAGGGCTACGTTTTCTCATAAGGGCAAGCATACATACGTTTTGTATTACGTTAGCTATTGTTATAGTTGGATAGTGTCCATAGATATTTAGCCAGCCAGGCATGCAGTCTATGGTAGGGAGTTTGATGGAATTTTCTTTTTTTGCCTTTCGCTCGTAGGAGTTAAAGTTTTGTGGTTTTAGCATGTGGTTTTAGAAGATTTTTTTTCTCTAGGTTTCTTTGCAGAATATCTTGTTTGCACTCATACTAACACTAGCTGCTGGTTTTAATCTTGCACTTGCATTTAATTTTAAGCAGGAAGGGAGAGTGTATAGGTGTGTTTACCTCTTACTAATACTAATAACAGGTTTTTGTGTTCCCTGTGTATTGTTTAACGGAAGTTGTCGTTTTTAACTTCAAACAGCAACTGTAAACTATGGATAATGAGTAAACCGGAAGTTTTTCTTGTTGTTATTTTTATGATATTACTTTTTTTCTCTCTTAACCACAAACATTTTAAACGTACATATTCTCATTGGTATAAAGGTGTAAGTATTAAAGATGTTTGTTGTTGCTGTTTTTAGCAGTCAGTCTGTTGGCTATGAGTTTATATGTGTGGGAGTGTAAGTTTAGTTTACAGTAATTGTTAGTGTATGTGGGAAATTATAAATATTTCTAACTTTAAATAAAAGAGATTTATGAAAAGTTATTTTATATTGTTTAAAGAAAACTCCTTATGATACCAATTTTTTAAACCAATTTTCAGCACAACCTCGCATTTATGTTTTTACATTTCTAATCAAGCTTTATTACTTTTTCATACTTTTTTCAACAAACTTTTTTTTCTTTATTACTCCTGCTACTAATTTTGTCTTATAAAATGATGCTCTATGGATTCTTACTTGTTTGTTGGAAAGTTTTTTTCCTTTTATTATATATAAAGTCCTTGTTACGTTTTCTATTTTATTTTCCTAATATTTATGATATTTTTCCAAAAATCTAAAATAATGTAAACTTTCATTTAAAGAGAGTTTTAACAAACTTTTTTCTTTTTCTTTTAGTTTTATAATCTTAAAGTTTTTACGGAAATTGTTAAACATTTTACTTGATTTGTTTGGAGGATTGGTTAGATATTGTAATGTTTGTACATGAAACCTTGTTTAAAAGTGTAGATTGTTTGCTGCATTTTTATTTTATTATTTTTTTTTGCAGGGAAAAGGATGTTTGTAATGATTATAATTTGAGTAGAATTGCAATATTAAATGAGAAAATTTATTTTTGAAAATAGAAAAAAAACTTTTTAATGGCTATAAAAGTCAAAGATCTTAATGGAATTTTTAATAGTTTTGAAGAAATGAGTAAAATGTGTTCAAGGATATTAAAATAAAACTAACATTAACTAAAACAATGAGAAAAAACTAGATTATATATATATTTTAAATTATATTAAATTTAAGATAATAAAATAAATAGACCAAACTATAGTAAAACTTAAAATATACTGTGGAATATAATAAAGATTGGAATATAGGCTACACTAAAGATTACATTATATACTACACTATAGACTAGACTATAGACTGCGCTATATATTACTCTATAGATTAC
This sequence comes from Protocalliphora azurea, assembly GCA_932274085.1. NCBI lineage: Eukaryota > Metazoa > Arthropoda > Insecta > Diptera > Calliphoridae > Protocalliphora > Protocalliphora azurea. The sequence continues at coordinate 24,708,330 of OW026521.1, read as the reverse complement.
ACTGTAGACTAGACTATACTCTATACTATTGATTGTACCATAGACTAGACTATAGACTAGAATAAAGACTACAATATAAACTGGAGTATAGACAAGACTACAGACTATATAATAGAGTACACTATAGACTATACTAAACAAATATTTTTAAAGAAAACTGTAGAAAAACTTTTTATGAAAATTGTAGGAAATTTTCAAAAGAAAATTGTAGGAAATTTAAAAAATAAAATTGTAGAAAATTTTCTAAAGAAAATGATGGAAACTTTTTTAGAGAAATTTACATGAAGAATGTTATTAAGAAATCTAAAGAAGATTATAGAAATAGTAATAAAATAAAATTTCCTAAAGAAAGAAAATTACTGAAAATTTTCCAAAGAACGAAAATTATAGAAAATTTTATAAAGAAAGAAAATTTTAGAAAATTTTATAAAGAAAGAAAATTATAGAAAATTTTCTAAAGAAAAAAGAAATTATAGAAAATTTTCTTAAGAAAGAAAATTGTAAAATATTTTCTAAAAAAATAAAATTATAAAAAATTTTCTAAAGAAAATTATAGAAAATTTTTGAACATTTTAAGAAAGAAAAGTATAGAAAATTTTATAAAGAAAGAAAATTGTGGAAAATTTTTTAAAGAAAGAAAATTATAGAAAATTTTCTAATGAAAAAAAATTGTAGAAAATTTTCGAAAGAAAAAAATTTATGGAGAATTTTCTAAAGAAAGAAATTTTTCGAAAATTTTTTAAAGAAAAAAATTAATAGAAAATTTTCGATAGAAAACTATAGAAAATTTCTATAAAAAATTATAGAAAATTTCTAGAAAAAATTATAAAATATTTTTGAGAAAAGAAAATTATGAAAAAATTTTCCAAAGAAAAAAATTTGTAGAAAATTTTCTAAAAAAATGGATAGAAAAATTTTTAAAGAAAGAAATTTATAGAAAATTTTCGATAGAAAATTTCTACAGAAAATTATAGAAAATTTTCTAAGGAAAAAATTATAAAAAATCTTTAAAGGAAGCAAATTATAGAAAAATTTCCTAAAGAAAAAATTGTATAAAAAATTTTCTAAAGAAAGAAATTTATAGAGAATTTTTTAAGGAAGGAAATTTACAGAAAATTTTCTAAAGAAAGAAAATTATAGAGAATGATTGTATATTTTCTAAAGGAAATTATAGAAAATTTTCTAAGGAAGGAAATTTATTGGAAATATTTTAAAGAAAGAAATTTATAAAAAATTTTCTAAAGAAAGAATTTTTTAGAAAATTTTCTAAAGAAAGAAATTTATAGAAAATTTTCTAAAGAAAGAAATTTATAGGAAATTTTCTAAAGAAAGAAATTTGTATAAAATTTTCGAAAGAAATTTACAGAAAATTTTCGAAAGAAAGAAATTTATAGAAAATTTTTGAAAGAAAGAAATTTATAGAAAATTTTCTAAAGGAAATTATAGAAAATTTTCCAAGGAATGAAATTTATTAGAGATATTTTAAAGAAAGAAATTTATAAAAAGTTTTTTAAAGAAAGAAATTTTTAGAAAATTTTCTAAAGAAAGATATTATAGAAAATTTTCTAAAGAAAGAAATTTATAAAAAATTTCTTAAAGAAAGAAAACTGTAGAAAATAATAAAAAATTTTGTAAGGAAATTATTAAAAAAAAATTCTAAACAACATTAGAAATGATTTTCTAAAGAAAATTAGAAAAAAATTTATAAATGAAATTAGAAAAAATTTTCTAAAGAAAATTATAGAAAATTTTCTAAGAAAAATTTTAGGAAATTCTCGAAAGAAAACCGCGACAGGAAATTGTAGAATATTTTCTTGTCATGCAGAATTTTCTAAAGAAAATTGTGGAAAATTTTTCTATGAAAATTATGTAAATTTTAGAAAATTATAAATTATATTCAGTTTTCTGAAAATTACTCCAGGTTTTAATTCAGTTTTTTTTTAATTTTTATTATTAAAAATTACTTTTTTTATTTTTTTACTTTATTATTTCCCAATAAAATTTCATAAATTTTCCATAGCAAACACCTTAGGCCAGTAAAATTATTTAACATTTTACATTTATTTATTATTTTAATTCCTACTAAATAAATCACTAAAAGCCGCTCTTACAATTGTTCTTATCACAATAAAGTTAATTGCTAAAAACCCTTTGAGAAAAAAATACGCAGAAACCAATAGTCAACCAAAAACCACTCGTATTCCAAAAAGGAACCACTTTAAAGCTTAAAAGAGCTAAATATTTCACATTTTTGTAATATGGCTAAAAAAACTATATTTGAGCGTAGTTATTTTTAACCACAAGCCAAGGATTTGGTTTTTATTACCCGTTTACTAAGTACTCTAGAGACAAAGAGCAAAAGCATAAAGGCAAACGGAAAGGACGAATTTTTTTTGTGTGTGTATGTGGTATTTTCTAAAAGGGGTTAACCCAATTGGCTAAAAGAGAAAACTTTTTGTTTTGTTTCGTATATAAATACAATACTTTGTGAACATTTGAAACAAAACATAAAATACAGTTGCTTAAATTGTAAGCGGCAATAGTTTTTCTTTTACGAAAAGAACATGTAAATGTTGAAATATTGGATATTTCAAACTAGAGTTGCCTGATATTTAAAATAATTTAAATTGTAAATTTTTAAAAGACAAAATTAAGGAAAAATTTTGAATTTTAAAAATTATGTTCATTGTTTTAAACAACATTTTTTTAGATTCCTTTGAAATTAGTTTTTTTAAGAGACTGGCAACTCTTTATTTATAATTTCACTATTTTTTTAGTTTCAAAAATATTGTTGCTTTTTTATATTGTACTTTCTGTTTGAGTAAATGTTGCTGTATATTTTTTTTATATGCTGTTTGCACTTTGTTGCACTTTTGTGGTAAAGTGTTGCACAATACGAACTTTATGAGTTTATGATCGTAAAACCATTTTGTTAGCTGAATACCAAAAACGTTAAATAAAACTAAACAAAAACACTGTCAGAAAAAACTTTGTTTAGTTTAGTTTTTCGTTGTTTTCTCTTGTTTTATTTTCTAAACGTTTTAAAGCTATTTTTGTGTTTAAAATTTTGTTTGAAAATAAAAAAAAAATACGAACACAAAAGCTACTATGTACTCGTACAATGACTAAAACACTTGAAACTCATTTGACGGATAATAGTTAAGATTTGTTTTAATAAAATCCACTTCAAAGATGATAGATAAAAAATTCTATTACAAATATTCTCGCCATTGCACATTGGGTTAAAAAAGTGAGTTTTGAGGCATTAACTAAATCGTAAGTTTTTATAAGAAGATATTGCTATCGTTGAAAAGAGAAAGATTCAAGCTTCTTAAAAATGTAAAAAAAATTATATGTTACATTTGAAAAAATTACATAAAAAGTAAAAATATACTAAAATTTTGTTTTAAATTATAACTTGCATCATTTTAAGATGTGCAGTTTTATGACGTTTTCAATAATGCTTATAACGGTCAAAAACGATGCTTTAAGTGTTTAATTTGGGACTAAATAATACACAAAACCAATTTAGTAGTGTCTGTCAGTCCGTCCGTCCAACCATTATTAATGTAAATGTTCCGATTAAACTATAGCTTATAATTTGCAAGATATATTTGAAATTTCACACATAACTTCCTTTCCAAGGAGGACTAAGTGAATTTCGTGGAAATCGAGATAAAAATGTTTTCTCGTTATACATATGTACGTTGATACCGTTTGGTCTTTCGAACCAACTCCTGGAACCACATCTATAAGAGCGTTTACGACGCTGGTTCAATCTCTCTTTTACTTGCTCAAAACGCCAGGCGCTGCTAAATGAGTCCCTCAGAATTGCACCTAGTGCAATTCGGGCGCCATTTTTAGGTTTGAACTAAACCAAAATGGATAAGACACCACGAATGCTGATGAAGAGTACAGCGGCACAGAAAATACATATTACATTTTGCTAGTGTCTAGTTATAGTTCACAAACTCTGCTTTGGTACTGCCAAACACTGACAATAAGGCAATTTATGATTGCAAAGTTGTTTATGAACCGGGTCGAAAGACAATAAACAACGACGAAGTGTGCAGCGGCACAGAAGATACGTATTCCATTCTGCTTGTGCCTAATTATAGTCCTTTGATACTGCCAAATAGAGACAACAAGGCAATTTACGATTACAAACTTGTTTATGATCCGGCTCGAAGGACCATAAACAATACATCCTGAAAATTAAAATTTGTAATTTTTTTTAATCTAAAAAATTATTCATTTAAAAAAAAGTTTTGCATAATTCGAACGTTTAAAATTGGACTTTCTGCCGGAAAACTGTTCGAGAGACACCTCTGTGTATTGTAGATAATTTTCATTGTGTCCTTATTCCATTTTCGAGAACCAAGTGTAGAGTGAGCATCTATTTACATGCTAATTACGTCTATATCAAAAAAACACTGTACAGTTAATCATATAATTGAATATTATATAGTGAGAATAACTAAATAATGACAATACTAATAGAAGAAATTTTAAATAATTTATTTTTTTTTATTAAATCTTTAAAAGCTAAAGCTGTCTACTTAACACAAAAACACTTAAATAAAATTAAAACTCCTCTTGTTTAATATCTTCTCTTTTGGACCACTACTATCCCCTCACAGTGGGGCCAAACACAAAATTTTTGGTAATAAATCTGTATCTCTTAAACTACTAGTCGGATCGAATTAAAATGTATGGAAGAGTTATAGAGCTTTTTGAAAAATTGCCAAAAATTGGGTTGTAAAGCTTTTAAAATGATTTTTGCAGGAATGAAAGACAGATATTTATTTTATACACAACATAAGAAATAATAGTGAAAATATTAAAAAGTTTAAAAATTGACTTTTTCCATAAAAACTGCACTCCTGCATTAGTTTTTGGCCGGACGGTAAGCAATTTAGTGTCAAATCTATCTAAATCGTTTTTGCGATTAAATGTCGTCAATAAATTATTTTTTGTTTATTAATTTTTTAGTAATCAATAGAAAATTTACGTTTTTAAAAATTCACCATTTTCGACCAATACTGAATGTAGGATGCAAACCTAAATCAATACAAGACAAGAAATTTAAGAAAAAGTGAAAGAATAGTGCTACGTTAAAAAAATAGCTATATTTCTTGCAAGTTTCCAGTGCTGAGTTTGAACATTTTTCACGTCTAGAAGAATTAAGATAATCAAAAAATTTTTTCAGTATATTATTTCGGAAGACATTACAAATTACAGAATATTTTAAAAAATTTTTCCCTCATATATATCAGAACTTATTTTGGAAAAATGACGTAAAGGCGTGCAAAAAATCAAAAATTAAAAATTCAAGCGTAAATACATTTTTAAGTGTAAGAGATAATTCAAGTGAATGAGCTTATTTTTTCTTTATCTAACTTTTACGTACTCGAGATAGTCAAATTTGATACCCTGTAGCTTATCTTGTGTTATCACAGGGTGATTACAAGATCATTCTTCTGAAAGCTTACGTCCTACTCTACAACTTTTCCATACGCTTCAATTTGATCCGATTAGTAGTTTAGGAGATACAGATTTATTACCAAAAACTTTGCGTTTGGTTCCACTGTGCCAGTGTGCTTTCTCTATTTTCCTTTCCATTTACTAAATTTTTATTTTAACTCTTTGCTATCTCTGCTATTACATATACCTACCCCACTGTAGTTCTATAACTACTGCATGTACTTTGCCTTCAGCTATAAATTTTCTTTACTTACATATTCTGCAATATATTGGCAACAATAGCTTAAATAATAGCAACAACAATACTAATAAAACAACAAAAATCTCTTATATATAACAATAACTAGATAAAAGCTATAAAAATGTTGCCAATGTTATTGGCTAAACAAAATATTTTACTAACTAAAAAAATAAAAAAAAGAAAAACTTATTCTTTTGTTTTTGATTCTTTTTTACATAAACTTTTTTTACTTTCTGTACTCAAGGGCAATTTACAAACCAAATATAAAAGCGTTAGTAGCTGGTAAAACAAAAAAATCAGGTACATAGTCCTTTACTAAGTAAATTGTTAACAAACAATTATTTTGTATGAGTAAAATTAGAAAAAGTTATAGTAAAAGTTCTTAAATTTACTTCTAAGGTAATTTAAAAATGTTTGTTTAGTTTATTAAAAGCTTTTGGCATAAATTTTTAATTAATTTACCACTATTTGTCATCAGGTAGATGATGAAGTCCTAGTTAAAGCAACGTGTTCAACAAAGAACAATAAATACTAAAGTTAATAGTTGAAAAATAATTATTTTAAACTCTGTATCTATAGCAGAAATTATAGTATATAGACTATAATTTACTTTAGAAAATTTTCAACAATTTTCTTTAGAAAATTTTCAGCAATTTTCTTTAGAAAATTTTCAACAATTTTCTTTAGAAAATTTTCAACAATTTTCTTTAGAAAATTTTCAACAATTTTCTTTAGAAAATTTTCAACAATTTTCTTTAGAAAATTTTCAACAATTTTCTTTAGAAAATTTTCAACAATTTTCTTTAGAAAATTTTCAACAATTTTCTTTAGAAAATTTTCAACAATTTTCTTTAGAAAATTTTCAACAATTTTCTTTAGAAAATTTTCCAAAATTTTCTATAGAAAATTTTCCAAATTTTTCTTTAGAAAAATTTCCAAATTTTTCTTTAGAAAAATTTCCAAATTTTTCTTTAGAAAAATTTTCAACAATTTTCTTTAGAAAATGTTCAATAATTTTCTTTAGAAAATGTTCAATAATTTTCTTTAGAAAATGTTCAATAATTTTCTTTAGAAAATTTTCAATAATTTTCTTTAGAAAATTTTCAATAATTTTCTATAGAAAATTTTCAATAATTTTCTTTAGAAAATTTTCAATAATTTTCTTTAGAAAATTTTCAATAATTTTCTTTAGAAAATTTTCAATAATTTTCTTTAGAAAATTTTCAACAATTTTCTGTAGAAAATTTTAAACAATTTTCTGTAAAAAATTTTCAACAATTTTCTGTAGGAAATTTTCAACAATTTTCTTTAGAAAATTTTCAACAATTTTCTTTACAAAATTTTCAACAATTTTCTTTACAAAATTTTCAACAATTTTCTTTACAAAATTTTCAACAATTTTCTTTAGAAAATTTTCAACAATTTCCTTTAGAAAATTTTCAACAATTTTCTTCGGAAAATTTTCAACAATTTTCTTCAGAAAATTTTCAACAATTTTCTTCAGAAAATTTTCAACAATTTTCTTCAGAAAATTTTCAACAATTTTCTTCAGAAAATTTTCAACAATTTTCTTTAGAAAATTTTCAACAATTTTCTTGAGAAAATTTTCAACAATTTTCTTGAGAAAATTTTCAAAAATTTTCTTTAGAAAATTTTCAACAATTTTCAAAATCCTCTCCGAACTGCTGTTAATATGCTAAATTTGATTTGATAAATATAAATTTGGCATAACTAAAGAAGAACTTAAAGATTTTACAAAGTGAGAGAAGCAGTTGGCGAAGCACACCGGGTATTAGCTAGTTTATGATAAAGTATTAAAACCTTATTCAAATTATAATAAAAATTGTAAGTTTATAAAAGTTTTATTAAAGAAATTTATAAATATGAAATTGTTTTATTATAAAGCTTTGATACATTTAAAGGCAGCTAAATTATGCAGCTAAATAAGGCAACTAAATTATGTAGAGATTATTCTAAAAAAATCATTTTTGACCTTAAGTGACCTAAATCTTGGCATGACTTGTTACTTATAACGATTAACATTTTTCCTATTTTTTTTGGCAATAAATTCATCACTACCTTTCAAAAAACGAAAAAAAAAAAACAAAAAGAATCCCTAAACTTTAGTTTATATCCAACAACACCTCACACTCCCTTACTGTCGTACTTTCCAATGAATTCACAGCAAACTAATTTCCATGTAAGAAATAAAACAAATATGTACCACAAACAAAATGAAAAAAATCCCTCACGCAATTTATAAAATACCTTTTTGCCAGACATCTTTGGTAAACAGTAAAACATTGTTGTGCTCAGTCTTGAGAACACACAAACTCACACACAGAAATTTGTTCCCTTCCTAACAGTTAGTTAAGATTTAACCAACAGATAAACTTAACTAAACTAAACTGAACGAATGGTATGTAGTAATTTCACATTGAAATAGATTTAAGCAACCATGAAATTAAAGACTTTCTACTCTAGCAATCAACCACCAACTACTACCCCCCTCTTGCTTCTAAAGTATATGGCAATGCACAGTGGGGCAGAAATCAAGAATTTTTGGAAATAAATCTGTAAATTCTAATCGGCTGCTTTGATTTACATAAAATTTCGCATAGGTGTAGCAGAGGATTGTACAACTTCAAATTTACTAGAGGGACTCCCCACACCTCCCAGGAGCGGAGCTATGGTGGCTCAGGTTTGTCATATTAAACTTTAAAGTAGAGTATTTTTAGTGCTATAAAAGTAATTGACTTCAGTCTTTTTGTATATAATTAAGATTTACATCAGTTAGGCAATAGAATTTATTTGAAAAAATAGAAACCAAAGTTTTTCTAATTTTTGAAATTAAAGTAAAATTTTTATAAAAATTTGGTTTTTGGAGAAAGTATAAGTATTGTATCCATAATAAAATTAGTTAAGGTATCCCAATGAATTTTTCGGTGATTATTGACCTTATAATTCAAAATAACGAAGTAGAAAAAATTTAAGATTTTGGTAGAAGAAATTAAAAAATTCCCAGAAAACCAGAGAAAATCCCAAAAATGGGATTTTTTTTGAATTTTGCCTATAAAGTTCACATTTATTGCAGGTCTGGAAAAAGCCGCCGGCAAAATCATTAGAATACATCAGAGTTTTTAAAACTGCATTCTCTTTGTAAATCCATGCTTTGGGATTTTAGAACGCATAAGCTGAAGTCAAATTTTGGATACAAAATAGGTAAAATTCGGCAAGATGTGTACTTAGCTCTATTAGGTAATTGGGCCCGATTTTAATCTTGAAATTATCTCCGTCAAGCTAACTTTTAGAGAAGTATAAAATCATTATACGTTCTTAAAGAAAATTTTATTTTAAGGAAAAAAAGAGTGTAGATATTTTTTCGGCAAAAAAAAAACTCAAAAAATTATAATCTGCAATTTTTACATTCAAAAACGTTTATTTTCGTATTCGATAGATAATTTTGCACTTTAACTCCAAAAATAAAAAAAAAATCTAATAAAACCGGTCAGGATTGTTGGCTATATATGGAAAGACCTGGATTAAGATTCTGTAAAATTTAAATAGTTAAAATTTCAAATAGAGTTAACTCGAAAAAAATAGGAGATAAAAAATCGGGTGAGAAACAAAAATTTGGTTAGCGGTTAAACAATTTCTATGTTTGAGCCCCCATAGCTCCTTTCCTGAGGTGTTGAGGGTCTCCCTTTCGAAATTAAAATTCTACACTCCCATGCTACCCCATTGTAAAATTTTATGTAAATCCAAACAGCCGATTAGAAGTTACAGATTTATTTCCAAAAATTTTTAATTCTGCCCCACTATGCAATGTTTAAAAAGGTTGCGAAAATTTCACTACAAAACATACAAACCTAAGGAATATACTAAACTCCGTAAGGAATAAATGAAACTAAAACAAAAAAAAAAAAAAAAAACCCACAAAGTCATTGTGTGTATGCATTGGCTGGAGCAGTAAATTTTCACAAAATTCAAGAAGCAAATTAGCAAACAAATCTTTAAATAGAAAAATATAAATGAAACTAACATTTAGCATAGTATATGCGGTAGTATTTGAAACACCAGGAATAAGAAAGAAACGTACAGGATAAGAAAAGCAAACAGGCAGGCAGCTTTAAAGGAAATGAGCATATGTTTTTTCTTTCTTTTATACTTTTGCGTTTATTTAACGTAGTTTGTTTGGACGTTAAACAAATTGTTAAAATTACTGCACCCAAAGGTGTAATTGAATTCAGCGGCAAATGCAAAAGAGGGAGAAAAAAAAAAAACATTGTGAAATTAAATATAATAACAAAATTGTAGTCTTGTTATTTTTATAGACAAAATGCTAGAGTCTTTAAATTAACATTTGATTAATAAGAGTAAAAGAAAATCAAATAGAGTAAATTGAGGAAAATTTTAATAAAACGTGAGATATATAAAATGGCGAAAAAGTTTCTATTGGGATGACTTTGAAGAAGCTTTCAAGCTTCCTGCACAGAAATATTAGATTTTGAAACTATTTTTATCCACTTTTCTATCGAATAGTAGCTAAAAACATGTATATCAGGATTCCATGTTTTTTAATATTCATTGAAATTATTCCTAACACACTACACACTGAGTGGAGTTAGCTCCCAAAATTATTTGTGAATGGAACATCAAAAGTATTAAGTGTGCCAATATAATTAAGATTAAACTATTCTAAATATTTACTTAAGTGCACAGAAAAAAAAAAAATGATTTTAATCACCAAAATAATTCATTCTATATTTTTCTTCATTTGCACCTCTCGCCAAAATGATTATATCAATTACTAATAATTAAAAAAAAACAAAATTTTTTCCAATAAAAAATTTCAAAAAATTTATTAATTGAATAAATCAAAAGTTAATTAGGTTAAGTTAGGTTAAAAAGGGCGGCGTCTTTACGCCTACACCCAGAGACCATCCGGTCCATTGTGATACCAGAGAAACGTTAAGAGAAAAATAAATAGAAAGACCTTAGTAGAATAAGATACTAGAATAGAAAGAAAAATAAAGAAATAAAAGAAAGTGTGAAACCTGAAACTTATCAATCAAATCTGATTACCTCTAAGCCACTTTATCCCCATTACGAACCCTATAAAGTTACTGAATCCTTTACCCGTAAGCTCCTCTTGTTCGTGTAGAATATGGCTTCCGAACCACTTCAGTCTACTACGCTGAAGCACTGTACAATGACAGAGTATGTGTTTCGATAATGGGAGTAGCCCCGAAGTCAATTATAGTTCCAACATAATCCGTTTGGGCGGCCAAGGATAATGTTCGACTATCAAATTTGACTTCATTAAATGTGCTAACATGCCCCGCTGTGAAACTCGCTATTAATCACATTTCAATCAGTCTAAATTAGATCTGTATAGCCATTCCTCTCACAAACTCTTCAATTGGAAGAAGGTGGAGAATGGTCTCCAGTGCTACCTGAGGTGTACTTCTCACGGCACCCGTAAAGACAATTGAAGCCCAACTCTGAACTTTAGAAAGAAGGTTCCTATGGGTTCCTTTTCTCAACGCCTCCTACCATACTGAACATCCATAAGTGAGTATAGGTCTCACAATCGATGTGTAAATCCAATATACAATTATCAGTTTTAGATCCCAGTTCTTCCCTATAGAGTTCCTGCATGCGTATGCATTAAGCCCCTTTCTGGCCCTTTCATGGGTATTTCTCCTCCAAGACAATTTGTGTCCAAGTACTGTCCCATTCAACACTGGTAGACTAAGTCTCTCAACCTTATATCTCCTCAATACATTACTGCTTGCACAATGGGAAAGTTCTCGCAGCCCAGATTGCATGACCTCGCTTATCGTGGGTATAAAAGTTAATTAATGAAAAATTAATATATTAATTGAATCAATCAAGCAGATGATTGAATAAATCAAAAAATTGATTGAAAACAAATGAGAACACCATATTTGGCTATGCCGAATCTTATATACTCTCGCTTTTTATTTAGAAATAAAATATGCTTTATTAATCTACTTATTATTTCTTATGTCCATAATATAGTATAGTGGTGTAAACTTGGTTGTAATGAAAATTTTGTCTCGTATATATGTTAAGATATTATAACAAATTTTTCGACGAATAAGGTGTAAAAAGTATGGAAATTTCGGATGACATTCCTGAAAATATTGATTATTGTATTCCCATACCCTTTCTGGACAGAAGCTTCTCATTTTCAATCTCAGCCGATCCCACCATAAAAGACGAATCAATTGAGGTTTACACTGATGGCTCTAAATCGTCTGAAGGGGTTGGGGGAGGTGTCTTTATTCCCGCATATAGAACGAACATCTCTTCTAAATTGCTGGATCACTGCACTGCTTTTCAAGTGGAGATCTCAGCCATTAGGAGAGCGGTAAATTGGCTAATGTACTATAGAGTATTCGGAGTGGATATTAACATTTGTACCGATTGTCAACATGCGATTAAGTCTCTTTCGGGCGGCTATTCGACATCCAGGTTGGTGCATGAATGCCGGACATCTTTAAATGGGATAGCGAGACATTCAAATCTAGAGTTAATCTGGGTTAGATATGGCCCCAGTATGATCAAAAACGATCGAGTTTCATTCTGTGATTGACCAGGCGTCAACTACGAACACTTGTAGCCATTATTACAGGTCACTGGATTGCTGGTGCACATGCTAAGAGACTAGGACTCCCTTTTAACGACTATTGTAGAAGTTGCTTTAACGAGGAGGAGGATGAGACAGTAGAACATTTTCTTTGTCACTGTCCTGCTTTTGGATTTTTTGCAAAAAATTGTTTATTTTGCTGAAAATAAACCCTTATATTGCGATTTCCATTTATAAAAATCTTCTTCAGACAATGACCTGAAAAATTTTACAATTTAAATTTTACGTATATTTTTTTAGAAATCATGTTAATATTTGGACCTAAATAAAATTTTAACGAGTAAAGATATTCAAATGATGTTTCGACACAATATAGATAGACTTACCTTAAAATTAGGTAATTAAAAAAACACTCACTGGTTTGTACCAAAATATCCAAAATCTGAACAAGAAAAAAATGTGTTTTAAAAATTTACTTTTTCCATTCAAATGTCGTTATAAGAAACGTTCGTTAGAAAATACTTTTTGTGTATTCACTCAAAGGTATGAAGGTATTTAATAAACATAATTTTTGTTTGATTCCAGCTTTGCGATTTGAGAATTTTAAAAATAAATTAAAAAAAAAAAATTAGAAAATTGGCAAAGTTTGGATGGGATTTTTGTGAAGACCGTTGCTCTAAGCGCTTTTGGTTTTTCTGTATATGCATCTACATTAAGGTTCCTTTTGAAAACATTAAAAGAATTATATTAAATATTGACACCTTTAAAAAAAAAAAAACAAAAATATGATTTTTTTTAAGGTTTCAACTTCAGATTAATATAACTTTTTATCTAATCTACGTATTTATAGAAAAAAAAAAATAAAAATGGATTTCAATTACGAAATTGTTAACAACAATTAAACTTTTAATTGGTTTTGATCCAATTATCAAAATGATAATATTAATTGAATTAAATTAATTGATTTTTTTCTATATTTTCAAATAAAATTTTAATTAAAATAATTACTTACGTGATTATAACTTTTCTACAAATCAGTTAAAAAATTTATTAACGCAATTCAAATATTAACAGAATCAACATTCTTGCAATTATCAAAATCTTGAATCGTACCTTTATTTTATCTTTATTGAAAAAAAATTACCTTAAAAATTACAAATTAAATTTGTTATCAATATATTGTAAGTAATGTCATCTTATAGAGGCAATTAGTATTTTGCAGGGACACATTCCATATGCTTGAGATGAGATAATATTAAGAATATTTAATGATAAATGATAATGATAATTATCAAAAAATTATTAATGCTTATTTACGGAATTATAAGTACATTTTTGAAGTTGCAAGCAACAATTGAAGCAAACCCTGACAATGGCTTGAACAATAACTGCGAAGCATAACGGGGCCAGCTAAATTTATAATAATATGAAATATAAATTTTTTATTATATTAACCGTCCTTTTGGGTTAATTTATTTACTCAAGAAAATTATGTGAAAAATTATTGATAGTTAAACAAATTTAAAACAAGAAAATTTTCCTAGAATTTTTTGTTTTGAATTTCAAAATGACTAATTTTTCTTATTATGTATATTTTTTCTAAAATGTCTTTATTTTTAATTTGAATTTTCAAAAGATAATTTTTTATTTTTTTTTAATTTAAAAATTCTTAAAAAAGTAATTATTTTAATAAATTATTGTTTATTGAGTATTAAAAATCAAAACAATAAACTTATTAAAAATAGTTTTAAATATTTTTTTATGTTTATACGATACTTGCAGTAATATTAGTTAGAATTTTGTAAGAAATTCGATGAATATATTAAAAAAAATTTGGACTCAATATTGAGCTCGCCAAGTTAAAAAAACCTAAAAAAACAAGGCTAAAAATGAGTGAAGAACTTATTTCGTTCTAAATATCTCTTAAATTAAAAGAGATAACCTACGCATGTAAGCATATTTTTTATAGGGATTTTCAAGGTCTATCGATATGTAAAATTGTTTCTGTCAAATCATAAATAATTTTTTGGCGATTTAAAAAAAAAAAAAAAAAAATTGCATACCCGATATGATCAACTATGGAGTTCTATTCACTCCCCCCTAATGCACTATTTTGCGTTCCAAAGTTTTTGACAATTTTTTACAATATGAGAAAGTATATTTGTAAATGCTCTTATTTATTCGAACTTCCTGGAAAGTTAGTTTATCACAGCGAGTATTGAAAGTTAAATAATAATTGTTTATGAGACAACAACCTTTAATTTTGATATCTTTTTTTTTAACTTTTAGATTTTAACTACTTATGTATATCAAAGCTTAAGAAAGCTATTACGTTATTCAAGCTTCTTTTCCTACATCATTTATATTTGTTTCTTTTCTTAATATTCTCTGAAAGAAGCCAAATAAAAGCGCTGGACATGATAATATACTACCAAAAATTATATTGAGTAATAAGAATGAATTTACTACTATTTTGGTAAATATTTTTAATAATATGGTAAATATTTATCCTGATATTTTAAAAATTCATAAGGTAAAAAGGAATCAATAGTTGTACGTCCGATATGTATAGACCAATCGCTATTTTATCTAGCATTGATAATGTGTTTGAAAGAATTTTGCACAATCAAATTTCGACATTTATGAAAACCAATAATTCACCAAATGATTTTCAATATGGATTCCGGGAAGCGTGCAGTACTGAGGAAGCTGCCGTTAATGTAGTTAATTTTATTTGTAAAGGCCTAGATGATGACCATTGTGGCGTGGCAGGTTTATTTTATGATTTTACAAAGGCATTTGATTTTATTGATCATGATATCTTGTTACAAAAACTTGAGTATTATGGTATAAATGGAAAAGAAATATCTCTTTTGGGAAGTTATTTGAGAAATCAGATTGGTGCTCGTAAAAGTTCATTTCGTGAAGTTGAATATGGAGTACTGCAAGGCAGCGTACTTGTACCTTTGTTGCTTGTTATTTATCTTAATGACTTGAAAAATCTTGAAGTTACTGGAAAAATGTTTATATATGCAGATGATATTAGTTTATTTTACCCTTACAAGCATGAAACAGTAGAGCCATTAATATCAGAGTTTACGAGAATAAATAAGCTTTTCTTAAATGCTAACAAAACTCGATTGATAAGATTTAAGCCATATTCGGAATATACTAACTTTAGTGTTTTTGTAGATGGAAGTCAGTTCTATTAAGTATTTAGGTATAAAACTGCAGAGCAATCTTGCTTGGAGTCAACATATCCAAAATCTTAAGATAAGAACAGCCCACACAAACTGTTGGTTTTCTATACAAATTTAAGAACAAATTTGATAAAAAAAAAAACGAAATTATTAATTTATAATGCACTTGTTCAGAGCAATTTTAATTATTTAGCAGTTTTATATGGATATAAGAAAAGTTCTGAATTAAAAGAGTTTCAGCGTATGCAAAATAAAGCATTAAAGTTGGTAGCTAATCTTCCCATCACATATTCAACTTTATCATTATATACCAACGATTTTAAAACTGTATTACCTATTTATGGCATTCACAAAATGCAATTGCTAATGTATGTTTTTAAGTGTTTAAACAACATTGGTCATCATACCATATATTTTTCGAGTTATCAGCACTCATTCAGTACAAGGAATAATATGGATCATATTGAATGTTAAAATATTTTTTTTAATTATATATATATATATATATATATATATATATATAGTTATTGTTAACTAGATATTTCTTAAGTTATGCAATATATTATTGCCAGCTCGCCTCTAAAATGCCTTCAAAGTGCAGAGACACTCACAGTGTAATGAATTTTTTTTGTTCAGAAAATTATAATCAGGACCATCTTTATTTAGATCCAAAATGCAATTATATATCTTTTAACTGTTGGCGTTAATTTTTGTAAGACAACCCTGGACCTGGGGTCGCAAAAATTTAAATAAAAAATTTTCCACAAACTGTCATCACCTTACATATAAATGCGCCTGATTATAGCCTTAAAAATTAATTTGACGATTATGTATTTTCTAGCAAAGCGATTTCAATTTTTTTTAATTACATTTGGAATTGGCTTCTAATTCCAATTTATTCTTATCCCTCCTTTATAAATATATATTTTTTTTAATAAATACATTTTTTACAGTGTAATTCTTATTTCTTTTTAATTTTTAAGATCTACGATCATACATCATAATGTTTTCATCGTACGAGTCGTAAAGTATGTAGCTCTGGGTTGTGGAACAACTCCCGAGATGTTGTATTATATTTCAAGTATAGCCAGGCGGGTACTTGCTGTTTGTCATACGTAAATTTTGAGTTTTATTCTCACATTGGCTAAGTGTGTGCCTGTCGCCAAACTGTGCAAAGTTGCAGTTTTTTGAGACTTTTACATTTGTCACACGCAATCGATTTTAACCTTACTTTTCCATTGGATTATTTATGGAGTACCACATAAAACTCAAAGGAATGATATTGATGGAGAGCTAAATTCGGAAACTATAGCTTTCTATACGAAGATATAGTTCGAGTGGAAAATTTGCGAAGGAGGCTTCTTCTGTAATGAATACCATGGCAACTTGTTAGCAGGTATACGTGTCATTTAAACTTTTAAAATAATGTTTTTTCTTTACAAAATGTCAATTTTGTCAATATGATGGCCCCACTCCATGAGGAGTTGCTGCTAAAGCTTCTGTGCGCATTTAGTAGAAAAATCATAAAGTTTTATTGAGTTTATTTGAATGGAAACTAACTCAAAGATATTTCGTGCCTTAATCGCCAAAATTTCGTAATCGACAACATTTTCCAAATTCGTTTTTTGATGAAAACATATTATTCAGAATCAACTACATTATCTGTTAAAAATTTTATCGACGTACCAAGTACCGTTTAGGATTTATAGCTAAAGCAATTTTATCTTAAGTGACGTTTTCCATATACATAACAATATGTAGGCAAGCAAAAAAATGTTTCTTCTGAAAAGTTTTGTGTTCTGCACTTACGATATTTTCACGGTTATTGCTCGATATGGCTTTGAATTTCATGTATTTAAGAAATCGGAAAAAATGAATTTTCAATAAATATGTAATGTCGCCTCCCGTTGAACAAATTGCGATAATTTGTGACTTATACACATCTGTAGATGGTGTACAAAATTCCAAAGCCTTTGGTGTTGGTTGGTTAAATGGGTGGTGTCCAAACTAACTTGGACACTTTAATTAAAAGTAATAAAATTTTTAATTATTATATTAATAATAAATACCTAAATTTATTAATATAAGCAAAATGTAGTTAATTAGTTGTAATTCGTATTATTAAAATGCGACTGTAAATCTATTACAATATGGAAATATGTAATAACTACTCAAAATTATAGCATTAATTATGCTATAGAAAACTTCGCGTTTTCCTTAAAAACCAAAGTTTCGCCTAACTAAATTAAATTTTAAAGAAACACTTACTTTGTAACCATCATGGAATCCACTACTTATTTTACAAACTTACCTCTTTATTATACCTGAAGTTATCTGCAAATAAAGAAAATTTGTATACTTACTTCTTGTAACTGTGCCATCCCTGGAAATAAAGGTGAGAATAAATCTCTCTCATTAACCATAGTTAAAAGAAATACTAATGCCCATTTATTTCTTTTATTCCCTAAACCCACAATTATAATTACTCTATCTATGAGTAATTATAATTGACCGCTCTTTATAGATTGGGTCTCATTTGATTGTTCCCACACTCTGCCCCGCTACCACATCTATAAAGGAGACATAATAATAGTCAGCAAGCTATTACAAGTGGCATATCCGGAATCTTCCAAGAGCTAAACATTACGGCCAACCTTCATTAAACATTTCTTGGTATCGCTTATTTTGCAAAGAAAGGAATCATGGTATGAACCAGGTCGGCTTGCATCTTAGGCCAAAATGCACACTTCGTGTTCATATTCATATTCATATTCATACATAGATTTAAAAAATACCTACCATTGTATCACTAAGGATGTAATGCCTCTTTCGGCCGGGAATGCCGAATTTTCTATAGAAATGTCTTTTTGATGCACTTTGTATTTGATTATTTAAAGAAATCCATACTGGACACAAATTTTTCTCCCTTGCATGCATGAAATTCCACAAGATCTTACAAAAATTGGACTGACTCATGCAAATATTCACATCATTGGCTATAACCGCTTGGTAAGATCCGACAGCTAGGAATCTAAGCACAGCCGCTAGCTGAATATTTGCAGGAATGTTGTTATGAGGTAAGCTTGGTTCTAGATCTTCCAATACCATTTGAAAAGCTCTTCCGTTAAGCCGGTAAAACAAGATAAAGCTGAAAGGCAATGCTTACTTACAAGGTTTCGCTTATATCCATAGGATTTGATAAGTCACGTAAATGACACTTTTTTACAGGTTCATTTTTTAAATGCTGTTTTATTAAATTAATTAATGTCAATAGTTCATTCACTTTTTATTTTCGTTAATGTTAAAAAAACAAAGTACAAATTTAAAAAATCAGCTGTTTTCTCGTGTTTTCGAAAAATTAAAACCACGCTGAAAACCGCAGAATAGCATCAAATCGTCAGTGTGATTTCAAAACGTTTCGTGATTTTAAATCCCGCGGTTTTCGAAACACCCCTGATATACCGGTATTTTTGTTTTATTACCGTTATACCGATACTGATATAATTTAAAAAAACCATTATCGATGCCATTACTGAAATAAAAATAAATTGTATATCGATACCATTACCGCTAACGTTATTCGTTTCGGTTTCCAATCTTGGTTTTTATTAAATATAAAATTGATTTTTTCCTTTTTCTATAAACATTTAGTTTCTTTACAAATGAAATTTAATTATAATTTTTTTTACTAAAATAATCTAATTTTTGTGAAAAATACACAAATTTCTGTCACTTTTTCTCTACTCTCTTACAAATTCTAATTTTAGTTTTTCATTAAAAATATATATTTTTGGTGAGAAATATATGTAGATGATTATAGATTTTTGTTCCTTCTTAAGAGTGAAGGTACGGGGTCTTAAATATGGCATAAATTATTTTTTATATTTTCCTAAAGTTCTTATAGACTATGAAACATGGAATTTTTACTTTTTACAGCTTATTCGTCTAAAAATATGTTATAATAAAATTCCAAAGTATTATTTCTAAATAAAAAATGTGAAAGGTATATAAGATTCGGCATAGATGAATATAGTATTTTCAATTGTTTTTTGTTTTTTTTTTTTTAATTTTTACTTTATTCAAACTTTTAAATTTTTTTGAAAATTGTTATTGTTTTAAAAATGTGTACTTTTTTGAAAATTGCAAATTTTTTTTCTTTTTTATGTTTTGTACATTTTTGCTGAAACTCTTTTGAGTTTACCATTCACTATTTTGGCATAATATTTTCCACTTTCTATAAAAATTGTCGAATATAAACTAATTTACACTAAAATATTTTGTAGTTGCAATTCTTGAATATTTTTAAATATTTTAAATAAAATTTTCATTATATAAAGCAAAAAAAAAAAAAAAAAAATAATAAAAAAATCATATTTCTAATATGAAAGAAATTCACCAATTTATAATTTCTTTTTAAATTTTAATAAAAATTGAACAAAAACTTGCCAAAAATACTAAGTAAGATACTATTGTTCCCTTCTGTGTTCACAATCCATAAGTATTTATTGAAGTGTACTTAATGAAAAGTATTAAACGTTGCATATTCAAGAATTTCTAAAGAAAAATACAAAAATTGTTTTCGGTATTTAAACAAAAATTCATAATAAATAGAAATAATAAAGGAAAAATATAATAAAATCACTTGAAATATTAAAATAAATATTGTGGTTATTTTGAGGACTTAAAATATGTGGTAAACACTTTAACAAGAGAAAAGTATGAAAAAGAACAAGATTTTTTTATAGTAAACGTTTTTTGTAATATTTCTTTGTATATTTTGGGAAAATATACTTTCAAGTTTTAAATGTCTGAGAAAGAAAAAGTGGAAAGTAGTATTTAAAGGCCACTAAATAAATATAAATATTTTTACTCATGCAAGCAAAAATTTGCACACCTTCTCTCTCTCTTCTCTCTCTCTCTCTCTCTTCAATACTAGTCATAATAAAGCTTTAAACCAGAAAGTAAGTAATGAAATTGCAATAGAACATCTAACATAACAAGTGTTTTTCTAAAGCACAATTTCACAAAAAAGTTACTTAATAAAACGTTAAAATTCAAATGAATATCAAGATATTTAAATGAATAATATATATCTTTTTTTGGTTTCTTTGCTATTTGCCTGACTGCTTAGTTACAAAAAAAGTAATAACTTTTTTGGACATTATTCTTACTTTATGAATAATTTTTCATTTAAATGAAAAAATATGCAATGAAATGAAAGCAAAAAAAAAAAATATATATATATATATATTACTATCAATTTTTTGATATGCAAAACTGAGAAAAAAAATTATTTAACCTTGCTACTACCAACTATTGATAAAGTCTGTGGAACTACCAACAGCAGCAGCCAAACACATCTAAAGATAATAAAAAAACCCAGCAGTTGTAATCTAAAAGACTACAAATAATCAATATCTGACGAGGCAAGTAAAAGTCAACATGTTTGTGTATGTCACCTAAGGTCGTAAGTACCATCATGATGATGATAATGTTGCAAGACTGCTAATGTTGTTCAAAGGTGGTGATGGTGATGTTATTTTTGCTCTTCATGATATTACTGCTGCTCTTGTTGTTGTCATCGTTGTCGTTATTTTATTGAAAGCTTAATGGTCACATCAGCAATAGCTAAAGCATTAGCTAGAATGAAAATAAATAAAAGAGCAACTAATAGTAAACGCGCCAAACTCTAACAGCCAGCATCAGTTAAATGTGTGCCATAAGGTAAGCCACCTTAATAGGGAGACGTGCTTTCTATATAAGCCAAAATGAAGCAGAGTTTTGAAAGAAAGGATTTTTGAGCAAAATGAAATAAAGTAAACAATAAATTAATAATGTAGATGTAATCTAGTCTGTAGTTTGTACTACAGTCTAGTCTGTAGTTTGTACTACAGTCTAGTTTATAGTCTGAACCATAGTCTAGTCTATAGTCTGAACCATAGTCTAGTTTAGTCTATAGTCTGGACCATAGTCTAGTCTATAGTCTGGACTACAGTCTAGTCTATAGTCTGGACTATAATCTAGTCTATAGTCTGGACTACAGTCTAGTCTATAGTCTGAACTATAATCTAGTCTATAGTCTGGACTACAGTCTAGTCTATAGTCTGGACTACAGTCTAGTCTATAGTCTGGACTACAGTCTAGTCTATAGTCTGGACTATAATCTAGTCTATAGTCTGGACTATAGTATAGTCTGGACTATAGTCTAGTCTATAATCTGGACTATAGTGTAGTCTACAGTCTGTACTATAGTCTGGACTATAGTCTAGTCTATAGTCTGGATTATAGTCTAGTCTATAGTCTGGACTATAGTCTAGTCTATAGTCTGGACTATAGTCTAGTCTATAGTCTGGACTATAGTCTAGTCTATAGTCTGGACTATAGTCCAGTCTATAGTCTGGACTATAGTCTAGTCAATAGTCTGGATTATAGTCTAGTCTATAGTCTGGATTATAGTCTAGTCTATAGTCTGGACTATAGTCTAGTCTATAGTCTGGATTATAGTCTAGTCTATAGTCTGGATTATAGTCTAGTCTATAGTCTGGATTATAGTCTAGTCTATAGTCTGGACTATAGTCTAGTCTATAGTCTGGACTATAGTCTAGTCTATAGTCTGGACTATAGTCTAGTCTATAGTCTGGACTATAGTCTAGTCTATAGTCTGGACTATAGTCTAGTCTATAGTCTGGACTATAGTCTAGTCTATAGTCTGGACTATAGTCTAGTCTATAGTCTGGACTATAGTCTAGTCTATAGTCTGGACTATAGTCTAGTCTATAGTCTGGACTATAGTCTAGTCTATAGTCTGGACTATAGTCTAGTCTATAGTCTGGACTATAGTCTAGTCTATAGTTTGGACTATAGTCTAGTCTATAGTTTGGACTATAGTCTAGTCTATAGTCTGGACTATAGTCTAGTCTATAGTTTGGACTATAGTCTAGTCTATAGTCTGGACTATAGTCTAGTCTATAGTTTGGACTATAGTCTAGTCTATAGTTTGGACTATAGTCTAGTCTATAGTCTGGACTATAGTCTAGTCTATAGTTTGGACTATAGTCTAGTCTATAGTTTGGACTATAGTCTAGTCTATAGTTTGGACTATAGTCTAGTCTATAGTTTGGACTATAGTCTAGTCTATAGTTTGGACTATAGTCTAGTCTATAGTTTGGACTATAGTCTAGTCTATAGTCTGGACTATAGTCTAGTCTATAGTTTGGACTATAGTCTAGTCTATAGTTTGGACTATAGTCTAGTCTATAGTTTGGACTATAGTCTAGTCTATAGTCTGGACTATAGTCTAGTCTATAGTTTGGACTATAGTCTAGTCTATAGTCTGGACTATAGTCTAGTCTATAGTTTGGACTATAGTCTAGTCTATAGTCTGGACTATAGTCTAGTCTATAGTCTGGACTATAGTCTAGTCTATAGTTTGGACTATAGTCTAGTCTATAGTCTGGACTATAGTCTAGTCTATAGTCTGGACTATAGTCTAGTCTATAGTTTGGACTATAGTCTAGTCTATAGTCTGGACTATAGTCTAGTCTATAGTCTGGACTATAGTCTAGTCTATAGTCTGGACTATAGTCTAGTCTATAGTCTGGACTATAGTCTAGTCTATAGTCTGGACTATAGTCTAGTCTATAGTCTGGACTATAGTCTAGTCTATAGTCTGGACTATAGTCTAGTCTATAGTCTGGACTATAGTCTAGTCTATAGTCTGGACTATAGTCTAGTCTATAGTCTGGACTATAGTCTAGTCTATAGTCTGGACTATAGTCTAGTCTATAGTCTGGACTATAGTCTAGTCTATAGTCTGGACTATAGTCTAGTCTATAGTCTGGACTATAGTCTAGTCTATAGTCTGGACTATAGTCTAGTCTATAGTCTGGACTATAGTCTAGTCTATAGTCTGGACTATAGTCTAGTCTATAGTCTGGACTATAGTCTAGTCTATAGTCTGGACTATAGTCTAGTCTATAGTCTGGACTATAGTCTAGTCTATAGTCTGGACTATAGTCTAGTCTATAGTCTGGACTATAGTCTAGTCTATAGTCTGGACTATAGTCTAGTCTATAGTCTGGACTATAGTCTAGTCTATAGTCTGGACTATAGTCTAGTCTATAGTCTGGACTATAGTCTAGTCTATAGTCTGGACTATAGTCTAGTCTATAGTCTGGACTATAGTCTAGTCTATAGTCTGGACTATAGTCTAGTCTATAGTCTGGACTATAGTCTAGTCTATAGTCTGGACTATAGTCTAGTCTATAGTCTGGACTATAGTCTAGTCTATAGTCTGGACTATAGTCTAGTCTATAGTCTGGACTATAGTCTAGTCTATAGTCTGAACTATAGTCTAGTCTATAGTCTGGACTATAGTCTAGTCTATAGTCTGAACTATAGTCTAGTCTATAGTCTGGACTATAGTCTAGTCTATAGTCTGAACTATAGTCTAGTCTATAGTCTGGACTATAGTCTAGTCTATAGTCTGGACTATAGTCTAGTCTATAGTCTGGACTATAGTCTAGTCTATAGTCTGGACTATAGTCTAGTCTATAGTCTGGACTATAGTCTAGTCTATAGTCTGGACTATAGTCTAGTCTATAGTCTGGACTATAGTCTAGTCTATAGTCTGGACTATAGTCTAGTCTATAGTCTGGACTATAGTCTAGTCTACAGTCTGGACTATAGTCTAGTCTATAGTCTGGACTATAGTCTAGTCTACAGTCTGGACTATAGTCTAGTCTATAGTCTGGACTATAGTCTAGTCTATAGTCTGGACTATAGTCTAGTCTATAGTCTGGACTATAGTCTAGTCTATAGTCTGGACTATAGTCTAGTCTATAGTCTGGACTATAGTCTAGTCTATAGTCTGGACTATAGTCTAGTCTATAGTCTGGACTATAGTCTAGTCTATAGTCTGGACTATAGTCTAGTCTATAGTCTGGACTATAGTCTAGTCTATAGTCTGGACTATAGTCTAGTCTATAGTCTGGACTATAGTCTAGTCTATAGTCTGGACTATAGTCTAGTCTATAGTCTGGACTATAGTCTAGTCTATAGTCTGGACTATAGTCTAGTCTATAGTCTGGACTATAGTCTAGTCTATAGTCTGGACTATAGTCTAGTCTATAGTCTGGACTATAGTCTAGTCTATAGTCTGGACTATAGTCTAGTCTATAGTCTGGACTATAGTCTAGTCTATAGTCTGGACTATAGTCTAGTCTATAGTCTGGACTATAGTCTAGTCTATAGTCTGGACTATAGTCTAGTCTATAGTCTGGACTATAGTCTAGTCTATAGTCTGGACTATAGTCTAGTCTATAGTCTGGACTATAGTCTAGTCTATAGTCTGGACTATAGTCTAGTCTATAGTCTGGACTATAGTCTAGTCTATAGTCTGGACTATAGTCTAGTCTATAGTCTGGACTATAGTCTAGTCTATAGTCTGGACTATAGTCTAGTCTATAGTCTGGACTATAGTCTAGTCTATAGTCTGGACTATAGTCTAGTCTATAGTCTGGACTATAGTCTAGTCTATAGTCTGGACTATAGTCTAGTCTATAGTCTGGACTATAGTCTAGTCTATAGTCTGGACTATAGTCTAGTCTATAGTCTGGACTATAGTCTAGTCTATAGTCTGGACTATAGTCTAGTCTATAGTCTGGACTATAGTCTAGTCTATAGTCTGGACTATAGTCTAGTCTATAGTCTGGACTATAGTCTAGTCTATAGTCTGGACTATAGTCTAGTCTATAGTCTGGACTATAGTCTAGTCTATAGTCTGGACTATAGTCTAGTCTATAGTCTGGACTATAGTCTAGTCTATAGTCTGGACTATAGTCTAGTCTATAGTCTGGACTATAGTCTAGTCTATAGTCTGGACTATAGTCTAGTCTATAGTCTGGACTATAGTCTAGTCTATAGTCTGGACTATAGTCTAGTCTATAGTCTGGACTATAGTCTAGTCTATAGTCTGGACTATAGTCTAGTCTATAGTCTGGACTATAGTCTAGTCTATAGTCTGGACTATAGTCTAGTCTATAGTCTGGACTATAGTCTAGTCTATAGTCTGGACTATAGTCTAGTCTATAGTCTGGACTATAGTCTAGTCTATAGTCTGGACTATAGTCTAGTCTATAGTCTGGACTATAGTCTAGTCTATAGTCTGGACTATAGTCTAGTCTATAGTCTGGACTATAGTCTAGTCTATAGTCTGGACTATAGTCTAGTCTATAGTCTGGACTATAGTCTAGTCTATAGTCTGGACTATAGTCTAGTCTATAGTCTGGACTATAGTCTAGTCTATAGTCTGGACTATAGTCTAGTCTATAGTCTAGTCTATAGTCTGGACTATAGTCTAGTCTATAGTCTGGACTATAGTCTAGTCTATAGTCTGGACTATAGTCTAGTCTATAGTCTGGACTATAGTCTAGTCTATAGTCTGGACTATAGTCTAGTCTATAGTCTGGACTATAGTCTAGTCTATAGTCTGGACTATAGTCTAGTCTATAGTCTGGACTATAGTCTAGTCTATAGTCTGGACTATAGTCTAGTCTATAGTCTGGACTATAGTCTAGTCTATAGTCTGGACTATAGTCTAGTCTAGTCTATAGTCTGGACTATAGTCTAGTCTAGTCTATAGTCTGGACTATAGTCTAGTCTATAGTCTGGACTATAGTCTAGTCTATAGTCTGGACTATAGTCTAGTCTAGTCTATAGTCTTTTTTTTTTTTTTTTTTTTTTTTTTTTTTTTTTGCGTTGGAGGTGTGGAATCTTCAAAAGATGTATCCAACCCGTATTGGAAAACATGCACGACTCTTACGTACTAAACCACACCCCCCTATCCCCTCAGAACCCCGCGGCACTGCCAATTGGTATTACTTCGCAGGGCTCGACAGCCACTTATGGCCTATACTCCATTTACTATTCCTGTATCACTCGGCTGCCCACTAGTGAGTGAGGCCTTGCGGAGTTTTTCAGCTTCACTAAGTTTCAAGTGGACTGCTGTGAGAAACGTGTTAAATGCATCCCAGTTTCCTTGGGATTTCAGAATTATACCAATGACATTATCCACTGTCAAGTTTTCGCCGAGGTGGATCAAAAGTCTTACTCTTATACTTTCAAACCGGGGGCAGTTAAATATTACATGTTCTGCATCTTCGATTTCCCGGGGACATTCCGGACACATAGGAGAGTTGTCGTGTCCGAATCTGTGGAGATAATTCCTATATCCTCCGTGTCCTGTGATAAATTGTGTCAGGTTGTAGTTTATCTCACCATGACGACGGTTTATCCATGTCTCTATACGTGGGATTAGTCTGTAGGTCCATCGACCTCTAGGAGAATTTTCCCATCGTCTTTGCCAGTTTTCTAGCGTCTTTTCCCTTTCAATTTTCCGAATATTACTTCTGAGGGCATTGTCATTTTGGGTAAATTGTCTGTAGACGTTTGCTAGTTCTTTGGCCAAGATGTCTATTGGAACCATTCCCGATACAACACTTGCCGCTTCCGCTGATATAGTTCTGTATCCGCAACAGACTCTTAAGCAGCTTCTTCTAAATACTGAAGACATCTCTTTCTTCGAGGAGCTTCTTAATGCCCCTTCCCAAATTGGTGCGCCATATAGCAGTACGGAGTTGGTAACTCGAGAAATCAGCAGTCTGCGACTGTGTCGTGGTCCTCCGATATTTGGCATCATTCTTGCTAATGCATTCGTAACTCCGGCTGCCTTATTGCATGCGTATTCCATTTGCCGTTTAAAGTTAAGTCGATCGTCGATCATGATGCCCAAATACTTTATGGCCTCCGACGAGGTTATTGAGATTCCACCTACCCTCACAGTTAGATACTCTCTCTTTCTCCTGCCGCTGATTAGCACTAACTCCGTCTTACGTTCCGCTAGGTTGAGGTTCATTGATGACAGCCAGTTTCCTATAGTTCCAATAGCTTCGTTGGCATAAAGTTGTACTTCGTCTAAGAATCTTGCCTGGACTAGTAGCGCAATATCATCGGCAAAGCCAACCACACAGGCTTCCTCAGGAATTTTTAAGTCAAATATTCCATCGTACATAATATTCCACAACAACGGTCCTAACACGGAACCTTGAGGAACACCTGATGTGATGTTATACGTTTTTATACCATCTTCAGTCTCAACCCACAGAGTTCGATTGGAAAAATAATTTTTGATTATTTTAATAAGATACTCTGGGACATTTATACGCCTTAATGAGGATATAATGTGGTTCCATCCGGCAGAGTTGAAGGCATTCTTGATGTCAAGAGTTATGACAGCACAGTATTTTCTTTCTTTGCCTCTTCCGCTTATTGCCCGCTTGGCCGACTCAATTACAAATGTTATGGCGTCTAGGGTTGATCTCGCTTTCCGGAATCCGAATTGTCTCTCGGAGAGACCATGCATGCTATCTACAACTGTCGATAATCTATTATATATAATACGCTCCAAACACTTTCCTATAGTATCTAACAAACATATGGGTCGGTACGATTCTGGGTCTCCTAGAACTTTTCCTGGTTTTGGTATTAGTATGAGTCTTTGTTTCTTCCAGATGTCCGGAAATATGCCTTCCATAAGACATTTTCGGAAGATTTCAACAAATAATGTCGGTTTCATCTTCAGGGCTTGTTTCAAAGCCTTATTGGGAATACAGTCTAGACCTGGGGCTTTATTATCCCCGATCTTCGAACATATATTGGCGATTTCCTCTTCTGCTATATATATATCTTGTTGCTGAGAACTGATTGTTATATCGGTGCAGTTCTCTCCGTCTGGAAATAAGACTTTCACTATTTTATTTATGAGAAGTGGGCAAGAAATCTGGGGGGACTTTGCGCCTTTTAGACGCGACATTACAATGCGATAGGCGTTACCCCACGGATTAGAATCGGCTTCGTTACACAGCTGTTTAAAACAATTGGATTTGCTGCAGTTAATGGCCCTTTGAAGGTCCTTTCTTGTCCGGTGATAGACCTCTCTCATTGTCAGATGGTTGGGGCGAGATCTGCTTCTCTGGTATTTTCGTCTAGCCCGTAAGCACTTTCTTCTCAACTCTGCTATGGTATCGTTCCACCAATAGTTTTCTTTCCTCCTATTGTTTGACCTTTTTAATGGCATGGATGCATCGCATGCGGTCTTTAATGCGTCTAAGAGTTGTTCGATCATGTTGGATATCGCACCATCTTCAATTTGTTGGGTATCGAACGATTCTCCAAAAGTAATTGGATCGAATTTTTCCTTTGCCCAGCCTTTGAATAGTGTGTTCCCACGTGGTAACTGTGCTGGTCCTCTAGGTTTTATATTAAACAGAATAGCTTGGTGGTCGCTGTGGGTATACTGTTCACTCACCTGCCATTCCATGTGCCTAGCCAGGCAGGTACTAACGAATGTTAAGTCAACTATTGACCCAATACCCGCTCTCCTAAACGTATATGTTTCTCCATTGTTTGCAAGGACTACATCAAGCCTTGAAAGGGCGTCTAGGAGTACTTTACCCCTTTCATTAGTTCTCCTGCTACCCCAATCTCGGGCCCAGGCATTAAAATCACCTCCAATGACAAATGGGTTGTGGTCAGTCGCGTCCTCTACCAGATTTTCTACAAGCGTTTCGTAGTCCGACAATGGTATGTTTGGGGACATATAGCAGCTGTAGATGTATATTCCCCCAATCTTTACTCTAACGAAGCCTTCTTCCGGTTGCTTTGATCCTTCCTCTATGGCTTTATTTCCACAAGCCCATACTGCTGATTTCGCTAGTAAATCATGTTCCCACACATTTTTGTTCAGATTTTTGTATTGTTCGCAAATAAGTGCGACGTCTATTTTTTCCTCGCAAATTGTCTGTTTTAAGAGATCTTGAGCTACAGCGCAATGGTTTACATTGAGTTGGATGAATTTCATATATGTTTGCTACTCAATGCTCTCTGGAAAATAGGGCATCTATAGCTTCCTGCTATATGTTTTAGATCCCTCCCTCCGTAGGCTTTGCATAGCATGCAGTTTAGTTCTCCGTTACAATTTTTTGCTATATGACCCTCATGACCGCATTTTATGCAGTTCCTTGATCTGTCATTTTCCGCTTTACAATTCCTCGATATGTGTCCAAACTCAAGACATCGAAAGCATTTGGTAAGTGTTTTCGATTCTCTTATCCGACATATGGACCATCCTATTCTTATCTTACATAGCTCAAGTGCTCTTCTTGCCAATGCTGTTGGGAGTCCTATTCTGGCAGATTGAGTACCTCCATAAGTTCTCCACATAGACTTGACCATCGTTTCATTCAGTTCGCATGCAAGCTCCTTGGCAAAGGCTTGACATATTTCCCGTTTTGTAGTTACATCATCCATGTCCTTACAGACTATTAAAGTTTCTTCTGTTCGAGTCGTAACTTCAAAATCACCATCTAATGTCTTCTCTATTATTTCGTTATAATTTTCCCCAGTGTTTTGGCTATTATGTTTCATTTCCAAAAGCAGATCACCTTTTTGTGTTCTACGTACTTTATTAACTTTTTCCCCTAGTTCTTTTAACTCGGGATCGGTTCGCATCTTTCTAAGTATGTCAGCATATGACGCTGCTCCTTTTGATGATATTATAATTCTATCCGGCTGTGGCTTGCGGGATCGTTTCTTCTTCTTCTGCTTTACAACCCATCCACTTTCTGGTGCTTGTTCCTCTATATTTGTTCTAGAACACTCCATCTTCTCTTCAGTAAGTGGTACTGCCTGGATCTTAGTCTTCTTCGGAGATTCTTTTGCTTTTTTCGCCTTTGGCATTTTGGCTGCATCATCGTTCTTCTCGTTTTTCCGCTTCTGCTCTCTTTTACTGGGCCAAACTTTTGGGGAAGTCTGCGTTGCCTGTTCCGTAGCTACCCGGTTTGGTTCGATGTTACACTGCTGCATATCGTCAAGTGCCTTGTTATAAGCAGCTTTTATCGCCCTTACTTGCTCTTTGATGGCATGATGAACATTGTTCCTACTTTTAACGTAATCCATTAAGCCAACTATTAAAGTACCAAGTTCCGATAAAGAATTGGTCCTTTTTGAAAGGTCATTTGAAGACGCTACCTCGTTCGGACACTGCTCACTTCCGGTAATCCTTGGGCTAGTCATCTTTATGACCGTACATCTCTGGGATGAAGTTTTTTCCCTGTTCGTATTTGAACTTGTCGCTTTATCTGCTACCCCAGCCAAGCTCGAAACCAGAGTAACATTGCAGTCATGGGATAACGACGACGGGTAGCCTGCTTGCGCACTACACTCAGCCGCCGGTACTGGGGTCATTACTCCCTGCACCGTAAGTAAATTTTCCTTATTTGTACCTTCCATTTTTGTTTTATTTTCCGGGATCCTACCCGTAGCGTTTTTAACCTATCCGCCAGGAATTCGTACAACAGCCGCCCCACATGGGAAACAGACGCTGACCAGAGAGCCGTCCACTTTGGATCAGACGCTTCTGGATTTGTGTCGTATGTTGACTGGGGATACACGGAGACGTCACACTCCTATTGCACCTCTCTTGAGAGCATCCCTTTGTGAGATACCTAAGTAATGGCGGTATCTATTCGCCATGTCACAGATCCGTCATTGAACTTTTGTGCCTTTTTATAGTACGCCCTCGAGATCTGCCGCTCTTGGTCGGGGACTGCTTATTAATCGCAGCTAACCCACATATCTGTGGGCTGTTCAGCCATCCGCCACCTGCTGACCCCGGTAGTAGCCTGAGCTTGGCCCTACCTCTAGTCTATAGTCTGGACTATAGTCTAGTCTATAGTCTGGACTATAGTCTAGTCTATAGTCTGGACTATAGTCTAGTCTAGTCTATAGTCTGGACTATAGTCTAGTCTATAGTCTGGACTATAGTCTAGTCTATAGTCTGGACTATAGTCTAGTCTAGTCTATAGTCTGGACTATAGTCTAGTCTATAGTCTGGACTATAGTCTAGTCTATAGTCTGGACTATAGTCTAGTCTAGTCTATAGTCTGGACTATAGTCTAGTCTATAGTCTGGACTATAGTCTAGTCTATAGTCTGGACTATAGTCTAGTCTAGTCTATAGTCTGGACTATAGTCTAGTCTATAGTCTGGACTATAGTCTAGTCTATAGTCTGGACTATAGTCTAGTCTAGTCTATAGTCTGGACTATAGTCTAGTCTATAGTCTGGACTATAGTCTAGTCTATAGTCTGGACTATAGTCTAGTCTAGTCTATAGTCTGGACTATAGTCTAGTCTATAGTCTGGACTATAGTCTAGTCTATAGTCTGGACTATAGTCTAGTCTAGTCTATAGTCTGGACTATAGTCTAGTCTATAGTCTGGACTATAGTCTAGTCTATAGTCTGGACTATAGTCTAGTCTATAGTCTGGACTATAGTCTAGTCTAGACTATAGTCTGGACTATAGTCTAGTCTATAGTCTGGACTATAGTCTAGTCTATAGTCTGGACTATAGTCTAGTCTAGTCTATAGTCTGGACTATAGTCTAGTCTATAGTCTGGACTATAGTCTAGTCTAGTCTATAGTCTGGACTATAGTCTAGTCTATAGTCTGGACTATAGTCTAGTCTATAGTCTGGACTATAGTCTAGTCTATAGTCTGGACTATAGTCTAGTCTATAGTCTGGACTATAGTCTAGTCTATAGTCTGGACTATAGTCTAGTCCATAGTCTGGACTATAGTCTAGTCTATAGTCTGGACTATAGTCTAGT
This sequence comes from Protocalliphora azurea, assembly GCA_932274085.1. Classification (NCBI taxonomy): domain Eukaryota; kingdom Metazoa; phylum Arthropoda; class Insecta; order Diptera; family Calliphoridae; genus Protocalliphora; species Protocalliphora azurea. Next base: position 24,676,064 of record OW026521.1, on the reverse strand, counting down.
CTATAGTCTGGACTATAGTCTAGTCTATAGTCTGGACTATAGTCTAGTCTATAGTCTGGACTATAGTCTAGTCCATAGTCTGGACTATAGTCTAGTCCATAGTCTGGACTATAGTCTAGTCTATAGTCTGGACTATAGTCTAGTCCATAGTCTGGACTATAGTCTAGTCTATAGTCTGGACTATAGTCTAGTCCATAGTCTGGACTATAGTCTAGTCTATAGTCTGGACTATAGTCTAGTCTATAGTCTGGACTATAGTCTAGTCTATAGTCTGGACTATAGTCTAGTCTATAGTCTGGACTATAGTCTAGTCTATAGTCTGGACTATAGTCTAGTCTATAGTCTGGACTATAGTCTAGTCTATAGTCTGGACTATAGTCTAGTCTATAGTCTGGACTATAGTCTAGTCTATAGTCTGGACTATAGTCTAGTCTATAGTCTGGACTATAGTCTAGTCTATAGTCTGGACTATAGTCTAGTCTATAGTCTGGACTATAGTCTAGTCTATAGTCTGGACTATAGTCTAGTCTATAGTCTGGACTATAGTCTAGTCTATAGTCTGGACTATAGTCTAGTCTATAGTCTGGACTATAGTCTAGTCTATAGTCTGGACTATAGTCTAGTCTATAGTCTGGACTATAGTCTAGTCTATAGTCTGGACTATAGTCTAGTCTATAGTCTGGACTATAGTCTAGTCTATAGTCTGGACTATAGTCTAGTCTATAGTCTGGACTATAGTCTAGTCTATAGTCTGGACTATAGTCTAGTCTATAGTCTGGACTATAGTCTAGTCTATAGTCTGGACTATAGTCTAGTCTATAGTCTGGACTATAGTCTAGTCTATAGTCTGGACTATAGTCTAGTCTATAGTCTGGACTATAGTCTAGTCTATAGTCTGGACTATAGTCTAGTCTATAGTCTGGACTATAGTCTAGTCTATAGTCTGGACTATAGTCTAGTCTATAGTCTGGACTATAGTCTAGTCTATAGTCTGGACTATAGTCTAGTCTATAGTCTGGACTATAGTCTAGTCTATAGTCTGGACTATAGTCTAGTCTATAGTCTGGACTATAGTCTAGTCTATAGTCTGGACTATAGTCTAGTCTATAGTCTGGACTATAGTCTAGTCTATAGTCTGGACTATAGTCTAGTCTATAGTCTGGACTATAGTCTAGTCTATAGTCTGGACTATAGTCTAGTCTATAGTCTGGACTATAGTCTAGTCTATAGTCTGGACTATAGTCTAGTCTATAGTCTGGACTATAGTCTAGTCTATAGTCTGGACTATAGTCTAGTCTATAGTCTGGACTATAGTCTAGTCTATAGTCTGGACTATAGTCTAGTCTATAGTCTGGACTATAGTCTAGTCTATAGTCTGGACTATAGTCTAGTCTATAGTCTGGACTATAGTCTAGTCTATAGTCTGGACTATAGTCTAGTCTATAGTCTGGACTATAGTCTAGTCTATAGTCTGGACTATAGTCTAGTCTATAGTCTGGACTATAGTCTAGTCTATAGTCTGGACTATAGTCTAGTCTATAGTCTGGACTATAGTCTAGTCTATAGTCTGGACTATAGTCTAGTCTATAGTCTGGACTATAGTCTAGTCTATAGTCTGGACTATAGTCTAGTCTATAGTCTGGACTATAGTCTAGTCTATAGTCTGGACTATAGTCTAGTCTATAGTCTGGACTATAGTCTAGTCTATAGTCTGGACTATAGTCTAGTCTATAGTCTGGACTATAGTCTAGTCTATAGTCTGGACTATAGTCTAGTCTATAGTCTGGACTATAGTCTAGTCTATAGTCTGGACTATAGTCTAGTCTATAGTCTGGACTATAGTCTAGTCTATAGTCTGGACTATAGTCTAGTCTATAGTCTGGACTATAGTCTAGTCTATAGTCTGGACTATAGTCTAGTCTATAGTCTGGACTATAGTCTAGTCTATAGTCTGGACTATAGTCTAGTCTATAGTCTGGACTATAGTCTAGTCTATAGTCTGGACTATAGTCTAGTCTATAGTCTGGACTATAGTCTAGTCTATAGTCTGGACTATAGTCTAGTCTATAGTCTGGACTATAGTCTAGTCTATAGTCTGGACTATAGTCTAGTCTATAGTCTGGACTATAGTCTAGTCTATAGTCTGGACTATAGTCTAGTCTATAGTCTGGACTATAGTCTAGTCTATAGTCTGGACTATAGTCTAGTCTATAGTCTGGACTATAGTCTAGTCTATAGTCTGGACTATAGTCTAGTCTATAGTCTGGACTATAGTCTAGTCTATAGTCTGGACTATAGTCTAGTCTATAGTCTGGACTATAGTCTAGTCTATAGTCTGGACTATAGTCTAGTCTATAGTCTGGACTATAGTCTAGTCTATAGTCTGGACTATAGTCTAGTCTATAGTCTGGACTATAGTCTAGTCTATAGTCTGGACTATAGTCTAGTCTATAGTCTGGACTATAGTCTAGTCTATAGTCTGGACTATAGTCTAGTCTATAGTCTGGACTATAGTCTAGTCTATAGTCTGGACTATAGTCTAGTCTATAGTCTGGACTATAGTCTAGTCTATAGTCTGGACTATAGTCTAGTCTATAGTCTGGACTATAGTCTAGTCTATAGTCTGGACTATAGTCTAGTCTATAGTCTGGACTATAGTCTAGTCTATAGTCTGGACTATAGTCTAGTCTATAGTCTGGACTATAGTCTAGTCTATAGTCTGGACTATAGTCTAGTCTATAGTCTGGACTATAGTCTAGTCTATAGTCTGGACTATAGTCTAGTCTATAGTCTGGACTATAGTCTAGTCTATAGTCTGGACTATAGTCTAGTCTATAGTCTGGACTATAGTCTAGTCTATAGTCTGGACTATAGTCTAGTCTATAGTCTGGACTATAGTCTAGTCTATAGTCTGGACTATAGTCTAGTCTATAGTCTGGACTATAGTCTAGTCTATAGTCTGGACTATAGTCTAGTCTATAGTCTGGACTATAGTCTAGTCTATAGTCTGGACTATAGTCTAGTCTATAGTCTGGACTATAGTCTAGTCTATAGTCTGGACTATAGTCTAGTCTATAGTCTGGACTATAGTCTAGTCTATAGTCTGGACTATAGTCTAGTCTATAGTCTGGACTATAGTCTAGTCTATAGTCTGGACTATAGTCTAGTCTATAGTCTGGACTATAGTCTAGTCTATAGTCTGGACTATAGTCTAGTCTATAGTCTGGACTATAGTCTAGTCTATAGTCTGGACTATAGTCTAGTCTATAGTCTGGACTATAGTCTAGTCTATAGTCTGGACTATAGTCTAGTCTATAGTCTGGACTATAGTCTAGTCTATAGTCTGGACTATAGTCTAGTCTATAGTCTGGACTATAGTCTAGTCTATAGTCTGGACTATAGTCTAGTCTATAGTCTGGACTATAGTCTAGTCTATAGTCTGGACTATAGTCTAGTCTATAGTCTGGACTATAGTCTAGTCTATAGTCTGGACTATAGTCTAGTCTATAGTCTGGACTATAGTCTAGTCTATAGTCTGGACTATAGTCTAGTCTATAGTCTGGACTATAGTCTAGTCTATAGTCTGGACTATAGTCTAGTCTATAGTCTGGACTATAGTCTAGTCTATAGTCTGGACTATAGTCTAGTCTATAGTCTGGACTATAGTCTAGTCTATAGTCTGGACTATAGTCTAGTCTATAGTCTGGACTATAGTCTAGTCTATAGTCTGGACTATAGTCTAGTCTATAGTCTGGACTATAGTCTAGTCTATAGTCTGGACTATAGTCTAGTCTATAGTCTGGACTATAGTCTAGTCTATAGTCTGGACTATAGTCTAGTCTATAGTCTGGACTATAGTCTAGTCTATAGTCTGGACTATAGTCTAGTCTATAGTCTGGACTATAGTCTAGTCTATAGTCTGGACTATAGTCTAGTCTATAGTCTGGACTATAGTCTAGTCTATAGTCTGGACTATAGTCTAGTCTATAGTCTGGACTATAGTCTAGTCTATAGTCTGGACTATAGTCTAGTCTATAGTCTGGACTATAGTCTAGTCTATAGTCTGGACTATAGTCTAGTCTATAGTCTGGACTATAGTCTAGTCTATAGTCTGGACTATAGTCTAGTCTATAGTCTGGACTATAGTCTAGTCTATAGTCTGGACTATAGTCTAGTCTATAGTCTGGACTATAGTCTAGTCTATAGTCTGGACTATAGTCTAGTCTATAGTCTGGACTATAGTCTAGTCTATAGTCTGGACTATAGTCTAGTCTATAGTCTGGACTATAGTCTAGTCTATAGTCTGGACTATAGTCTAGTCTATAGTCTGGACTATAGTCTAGTCTATAGTCTGGACTATAGTCTAGTCTATAGTCTGGACTATAGTCTAGTCTATAGTCTGGACTATAGTCTAGTCTATAGTCTGGACTATAGTCTAGTCTATAGTCTGGACTATAGTCTAGTCTATAGTCTGGACTATAGTCTAGTCTATAGTCTGGACTATAGTCTAGTCTATAGTCTGGACTATAGTCTAGTCTATAGTCTGGACTATAGTCTAGTCTATAGTCTGGACTATAGTCTAGTCTATAGTCTGGACTATAGTCTAGTCTATAGTCTGGACTATAGTCTAGTCTATAGTCTGGACTATAGTCTAGTCTATAGTCTGGACTATAGTCTAGTCTATAGTCTGGACTATAGTCTAGTCTATAGTCTGGACTATAGTCTAGTCTATAGTCTGGACTATAGTCTAGTCTATAGTCTGGACTATAGTCTAGTCTATAGTCTGGACTATAGTCTAGTCTATAGTCTGGACTATAGTCTAGTCTATAGTCTGGACTATAGTCTAGTCTATAGTCTGGACTATAGTCTAGTCTATAGTCTGGACTATAGTCTAGTCTATAGTCTGGACTATAGTCTAGTCTATAGTCTGGACTATAGTCTAGTCTATAGTCTGGACTATAGTCTAGTCTATAGTCTGGACTATAGTCTAGTCTATAGTCTGGACTATAGTCTAGTCTATAGTCTGGACTATAGTCTAGTCTATAGTCTGGACTATAGTCTAGTCTATAGTCTGGACTATAGTCTAGTCTATAGTCTGGACTATAGTCTAGTCTATAGTCTGGACTATAGTCTAGTCTATAGTCTGGACTATAGTCTAGTCTATAGTCTGGACTATAGTCTAGTCTATAGTCTGGACTATAGTCTAGTCTATAGTCTGGACTATAGTCTAGTCTATAGTCTGGACTATAGTCTAGTCTATAGTCTGGACTATAGTCTAGTCTATAGTCTGGACTATAGTCTAGTCTATAGTCTGGACTATAGTCTAGTCTATAGTCTGGACTATAGTCTAGTCTATAGTCTGGACTATAGTCTAGTCTATAGTCTGGACTATAGTCTAGTCTATAGTCTGGACTATAGTCTAGTCTATAGTCTGGACTATAGTCTAGTCTATAGTCTGGACTATAGTCTAGTCTATAGTCTGGACTATAGTCTAGTCTATAGTCTGGACTATAGTCTAGTCTATAGTCTGGACTATAGTCTAGTCTATAGTCTGGACTATAGTCTAGTCTATAGTCTGGACTATAGTCTAGTCTATAGTCTGGACTATAGTCTAGTCTATAGTCTGGACTATAGTCTAGTCTATAGTCTGGACTATAGTCTAGTCTATAGTCTGGACTATAGTCTAGTCTATAGTCTGGACTATAGTCTAGTCTATAGTCTGGACTATAGTCTAGTCTATAGTCTGGACTATAGTCTAGTCTATAGTCTGGACTATAGTCTAGTCTATAGTCTGGACTATAGTCTAGTCTATAGTCTGGACTATAGTCTAGTCTATAGTCTGGACTATAGTCTAGTCTATAGTCTGGACTATAGTCTAGTCTATAGTCTGGACTATAGTCTAGTCTATAGTCTGGACTATAGTCTAGTCTATAGTCTGGACTATAGTCTAGTCTATAGTCTGGACTATAGTCTAGTCTATAGTCTGGACTATAGTCTAGTCTATAGTCTGGACTATAGTCTAGTCTATAGTCTGGACTATAGTCTAGTCTATAGTCTGGACTATAGTCTAGTCTATAGTCTGGACTATAGTCTAGTCTATAGTCTGGACTATAGTCTAGTCTATAGTCTGGACTATAGTCTAGTCTATAGTCTGGACTATAGTCTAGTCTATAGTCTGGACTATAGTCTAGTCTATAGTCTGGACTATAGTCTAGTCTATAGTCTGGACTATAGTCTAGTCTATAGTCTGGACTATAGTCTAGTCTATAGTCTGGACTATAGTCTAGTCTATAGTCTGGACTATAGTCTAGTCTATAGTCTGGACTATAGTCTAGTCTATAGTCTGGACTATAGTCTAGTCTATAGTCTGGACTATAGTCTAGTCTATAGTCTGGACTATAGTCTAGTCTATAGTCTGGACTATAGTCTAGTCTATAGTCTGGACTATAGTCTAGTCTATAGTCTGGACTATAGTCTAGTCTATAGTCTGGACTATAGTCTAGTCTATAGTCTGGACTATAGTCTAGTCTATAGTCTGGACTATAGTCTAGTCTATAGTCTGGACTATAGTCTAGTCTATAGTCTGGACTATAGTCTAGTCTATAGTCTGGACTATAGTCTAGTCTATAGTCTGGACTATAGTCTAGTCTATAGTCTGGACTATAGTCTAGTCTATAGTCTGGACTATAGTCTAGTCTATAGTCTGGACTATAGTCTAGTCTATAGTCTGGACTATAGTCTAGTCTATAGTCTGGACTATAGTCTAGTCTATAGTCTGGACTATAGTCTAGTCTATAGTCTGGACTATAGTCTAGTCTATAGTCTGGACTATAGTCTAGTCTATAGTCTGGACTATAGTCTAGTCTATAGTCTGGACTATAGTCTAGTCTATAGTCTGGACTATAGTCTAGTCTATAGTCTGGACTATAGTCTAGTCTATAGTCTGGACTATAGTCTAGTCTATAGTCTGGACTATAGTCTAGTCTATAGTCTGGACTATAGTCTAGTCTATAGTCTGGACTATAGTCTAGTCTATAGTCTGGACTATAGTCTAGTCTATAGTCTGGACTATAGTCTAGTCTATAGTCTGGACTATAGTCTAGTCTATAGTCTGGACTATAGTCTAGTCTATAGTCTGGACTATAGTCTAGTCTATAGTCTGGACTATAGTCTAGTCTATAGTCTGGACTATAGTCTAGTCTATAGTCTGGACTATAGTCTAGTCTATAGTCTGGACTATAGTCTAGTCTATAGTCTGGACTATAGTCTAGTCTATAGTCTGGACTATAGTCTAGTCTATAGTCTGGACTATAGTCTAGTCTATAGTCTGGACTATAGTCTAGTCTATAGTCTGGACTATAGTCTAGTCTATAGTCTGGACTATAGTCTAGTCTATAGTCTGGACTATAGTCTAGTCTATAGTCTGGACTATAGTCTAGTCTATAGTCTGGACTATAGTCTAGTCTATAGTCTGGACTATAGTCTAGTCTATAGTCTGGACTATAGTCTAGTCTATAGTCTGGACTATAGTCTAGTCTATAGTCTGGACTATAGTCTAGTCTATAGTCTGGACTATAGTCTAGTCTATAGTCTGGACTATAGTCTAGTCTATAGTCTGGACTATAGTCTAGTCTATAGTCTGGACTATAGTCTAGTCTATAGTCTGGACTATAGTCTAGTCTATAGTCTGGACTATAGTCTAGTCTATAGTCTGGACTATAGTCTAGTCTATAGTCTGGACTATAGTCTAGTCTATAGTCTGGACTATAGTCTAGTCTATAGTCTGGACTATAGTCTAGTCTATAGTCTGGACTATAGTCTAGTCTATAGTCTGGACTATAGTCTAGTCTATAGTCTGGACTATAGTCTAGTCTATAGTCTGGACTATAGTCTAGTCTATAGTCTGGACTATAGTCTAGTCTATAGTCTGGACTATAGTCTAGTCTATAGTCTGGACTATAGTCTAGTCTATAGTCTGGACTATAGTCTAGTCTATAGTCTGGACTATAGTCTAGTCTATAGTCTGGACTATAGTCTAGTCTATAGTCTGGACTATAGTCTAGTCTATAGTCTGGACTATAGTCTAGTCTATAGTCTGGACTATAGTCTAGTCTATAGTCTGGACTATAGTCTAGTCTATAGTCTGGACTATAGTCTAGTCTATAGTCTGGACTATAGTCTAGTCTATAGTCTGGACTATAGTCTAGTCTATAGTCTGGACTATAGTCTAGTCTATAGTCTGGACTATAGTCTAGTCTATAGTCTGGACTATAGTCTAGTCTATAGTCTGGACTATAGTCTAGTCTATAGTCTGGACTATAGTCTAGTCTATAGTCTGGACTATAGTCTAGTCTATAGTCTGGACTATAGTCTAGTCTATAGTCTGGACTATAGTCTGGACTATAGTCTAGTCTATAGTCTGGACTATAGTCTAGTCTATAGTCTGGACTATAGTCTAGTCTATAGTCTGGACTATAGTCTAGTCTATAGTCTGGACTATAGTCTAGTCTATAGTCTGGACTATAGTCTAGTCTATAGTCTGGACTATAGTCTAGTCTATAGTCTGGACTATAGTCTAGTCTATAGTCTGGACTATAGTCTAGTCTATAGTCTGGACTATAGTCTAGTCTATAGTCTGGACTATAGTCTAGTCTATTGTCTGGACTATAGTCTAGTCTATTGTCTGGACTATAGTCTAGTCTATAGTCTGGACTATAGTCTAGTCTATAGTCTGGACTATAGTCTAGTCTATTGTCTGGACTATAGTCTAGTCTATAGTCTGGACTATAGTCTAGTCTATAGTCTGGACTATAGTCTAGTCTATTGTCTGGACTATAGTCTAGTCTATTGTCTGGACTATAGTCTAGTCTATAGTCTGGACTATAGTCTAGTCTATAGTCTGGACTATAGTCTAGTCTATAGTCTGGACTATAGTCTAGTCTATAGTCTGGACTATAGTCTAGTCTATAGTCTGGACTATAGTCTAGTCTATTGTCTGGACTATAGTCTAGTCTATAGTCTGGACTATAGTCTAGTCTATTGTCTGGACTATAGTCTAGTCTATAGTCTGGACTATAGCCTATAGTCTATAGTCTGGACTATATAGTCTATAGTCTATAGTCTGGACTATAGTCTATAGTCTATAGTCTGGACTATAGTCTATAGTCTATAGTCTATAGTCTGGACTATAGTCTATAGTCTATAGTCTGGACTATAGTCTATAGTCTATAGTCTGGACTATAGTCTATAGTCTATAGTCTGGACTATAGTCTATAGTCTATAGTCTGGACTATAGTCTATAGTCTATAGTCTGGACTATAGTCTATAGTCTATAGTCTGGACTATAGTCTATAGTCTATAGTCGTGACTATAGTCTATAGTCTATAGTCTGGACTATAGTCTATAGTCTATAGTCTGGACTATAGTCTATAGTCTATAGTCTGGACTATAGTCTATAGTCTATAGTCTGGACTATAGTCTATAGTCTATAGTCTGGACTATAGTCTATAGTCTATAGTCTGGACTATAGTCTATAGTCTATAGTCTGGACTATAGTCTATAGTCTATAGTCTGGACTATAGTCTATAGTCTATAGTCTGGACTATAGTCTATAGTCTATAGTCTGGACTATAGTCTATAGTCTATTGTCTGGAGTATAGTCTATAGTCTATAGTCTGGACTATAGTCTATAGTCTATAGTCTGGACTATAGTCTATAGTCTATAGTCTGGACTATAGTCTATAGTCTGGACTATAGTCTATAGTCTATAGTCTGGACTATAGTCTATAGTCTATAGTCTGGACTATAGTCTAGTCTATAGTCTAGTCTATAGTCTGGACTATAGTCTAGTCTATAGTCTGGACTATAGTCTAGTCTATAGTCTGGACTATAGTCTAGTCTATAGTCTGGACTATAGTCTAGTCTATAGTCTGGACTATAGTCTAGTCTATAGTCTGGACTATAGTCTAGTCTATAGTCTGGACTATAGTCTAGTCTATAGTCTGGACTATAGTCTAGTCTATAGTCTGGACTATAGTCTAGTCTATTGTCTGGACTATAGTCTAGTCTATAGTCTGGACTATAGTCTAGACTAGACTATAGTCTAGTCTATAGTCTGGACAATTGTCTGGTCTATAGTCTAGACTATAATCTATTCTATAGTCTGGACTAGTTGTCTATTGTGCAGTTTAGAGTATAGTGCATAGCCAAGTGTAAAATGTAATCTGTAGTATAAACTTTAGTCTGGTCAATTATATTTATTTATAGTCAAATTTATATAGTATAAAAGGTAGTCTAGCCTATAGACTTGACTATATACTAGTCTATGTTCAGCACTATATTTTAATATATAGTATAAAATCTGAACTATAGTCTTGTCTATAATTTAGTCTATATTCTAGACTATAGTCTAGTCTGTATTCCAGTTTATAATTAGTCTATTGGTAATATATAGCTAGTTCTTTGAGCCTTCTGACTTCTCAATTTCGATCAACATCTTTGCCACAACAAATCGATTCTGTTCCTTCATCTACTTACAGCAACTATATTTTGGAGTTTTATTTAGCTGTTGATTGCTGCCACAAGACATCATGAGAGGCATGAGTAACCTCCAACAATGATGATGAGGACGACAAAAACAGCAACAAAAATAATAACAACAACAACAAAGTACCTATCAGCCAGCAGAAAAGAGCCACAGCTGCAGTTAAAACATTTTGGTGTCATAACTACAAATTGAAGTCAATGATTTATTGCTTTGGGAAATTGTGGTTAAACTAAACTGTAAAAAAAGAGACAACGAAAAAAATTAAAAACGTAAATATAAAGTGGAAAAAATAAAATAAAACATAAAAGGAGGAGAATTATTCCAATAATAAACCAACATACAAATATTAAAACGATTATACGAGTGTATGGAATATGGGAACATGTTGCTAGTATCTATGTTGTATATGAAATTTTTTCGGTTATATGCAATATCTATCTTTAAGTTTGTTTGAATGTTTGCTTATTGTGTATGAATTTAAAATACATCTAGATACATAATCATCATTATTCATTCGCTTGTTCGTTCAATTGTGTGTGCGTTGATGTTGGCAAAGGGATTCCTAGTAGTCTGGAGTTGGCTGTTGTTAAATGTCACTTGACTTCATCTACTACTACTGCAACTCTGTGTTTTTTTTATTTCAGATTGTTTTGTTGTTGTGCGCCATACAATTAAAAGATCTGTCAGATTGAAGATTTTTTATGTGTATATTTTTTGCAGACACTTGAGATATTGTCTTGTTGGATTTTTTTTTGTATTCCGTGGTGGCAGAATATAGTCAAGGTTAAGGTGCAGGAAAAGGTTAAAAGAATTATGGTTGTTTGGTATTTATAAAAAAAATTTAAATACAATCATAGTTTGGGGTTAATATTTTTGAAAATATTTAAAATCAGTAATAAAACAAATAAAAGTTTAAAAATTACATAATCTCCCTGTTTGATAACTTGTAAAATTCATCACAAAAAATTCATTCCCATAGAAATAAAGTTTATTAATTCTACTTTAATCTCAGTAAAATGTCAAAGAAGTATTAGTTTTCCATTTATTTATTCCATTAAATAATTCTTATTTCTCAATAACTATCTTAATTTAAAAGCATACTTCATATTTTGACAATATCTTTGACATATTATTATAAAATGTCTAACTGCTAATTTGTTTTGAATTCCCCAAACCAGCTGCCAATTGTTTAACAACAATTGTTATTATACAATTGTAATAACCATAAACAGATGACAAAAAAAAAAAAAACAATGCAATTATAATTTGTTTATCACCATAATGTCAGGCATATGCACAAACATAAAACTGAATTAAGCGCATTGTTTGTCAAATTGCAAAAAAGAAAAAAAGCTAACAATGCAAAGAAACAGAAAATATTATCTATTTGTCAACGCCTTTTTACAAGTCTTAGACAAACGCCTTTTAATAAAACTTTCCAACACATAAAATGCAACAATAAATAAACTAAAAATAAACAAAAAAATCTAACAAACGGAATGCAAAAAATGTTTTATTCAGTTTTTTTTTCTTAAAACTGTATACCGCCATAAAACTTATGGCCAGGCTGGTCTTAGAATTATAAACTGCATTACAAGGCAGCCAAGAGAAAAAAATGGTTAAAAAAAAAAAAAAAAAAAAAAACCCAGTAAAAAACCTACTCATGGCTGGAATCTAGCCAATTTAAAACATTAAAATGTTTAGCATTTTTATTATTTTTACTTTTTTATTTACTGGGGCTAAAACACACTCACTAAAACCAACCCAGTAGTCGCAACAACTTAAACACAACTACAGCTCAATTTTCTATGGAAGATGATAGCAAAAAAATTTAAAAAAAAATCTGAAGAAAAAATGTATACATTATACTATAGAGCTACCTACTAACTATACACGAAAAAAATATATATATTAGAATTAAATAAACTAGTTGACACTGTTTCAAAGATGAATTTAATAATTGAAATTTGTGGAATATAGCCGATGATATTAGCTATAGACTAAACAATAGCCAAGTCAATTAAAGACTATAGTCCAGTCAATAGTGAAGTTTAAATAATAGTCAACACTAGTCTTATAAATAGTCATAAATACAGATTAGTCAAAAATCACCACCATAGTCTAATCACTAGTCAAGATAATAGTCTAGTCAATAGTCAGAAATATAGTCTAATTAATAGTCAAGACTATAGTCCAGTCAATAGCTAAGACTATAATCAAAATTATAGTCCAGACTACAGTCTTGACTATTGGCTATTTACTAAAATAGACTATAGCTCGGACTATTGACTAGATTATAGTTTCGACTATTGACTGATAATGATAATGGTCTTGACTATTGATTATAGTCTAGACTATTTACTATAGTCTAGGCTACTGACTATACTCTAGACTACAGACTATAGTCCAGGCATTTGACTGCAGTTAAGACTATTGACTAAAGTACAGACTACCAAATATAGCCTAGACTATGCTCCAAACAAAAGCCTGGACTATTAACTAAAATCAAGGCTATTAACAACAATATACACTATTGATTATAGTCGAAACTATTGACTATGGTGTAGAATATTGACTAGACTGTAGTCAATAGTATAGACTACAGTAATTAGCCTAAACTATAATCATTAGTCTCGACTAAAGTCAATAGTCAAGACTATAGTCAATAGTCTAGACCATGAATAGTCCAGAATATTTACTATAATCTAGGCTATTGTTTATAGTCTTAACTATTACCTATAGTCTTGATTATTAACTTTAGTTTAGACCATTGGCTATAGTCTAGACTGTTATCTATATTAACTATAGTGTACTATATGTTATTGGCTGTAGTCTACTATAGACTTCTGACTATAGTCTATTCTATTGACTATAGTCTGTATTATTACAGTCTAGATTATTGGCTATAGTCTAGACTATTGACTATAGTCCAGGCTATTGGCAATAGACTAGATTATCAACTATAGTCCAAGCTATTGACTAGGTTCAAGACTTATTTTATTAACTATAGTCTAGACTATAGTAATAGCGTATCGGCTATAGTCAGGATTATTGACTGTAGTGCAGGCTATCGACTATAGTTTAGACTATTGTCTATGTTCCAGACTATTGACAATAGTTTAGAGTATTGATTTTAGCGCAGACTATTGGCTACTGTCTATAATATTGACCATCATCTAGAATCTGTATTATTTTTATTGACTATAGCCTACTATAGACTAGTAACTTTAGTCTAAAATATCGACTATAGTCTAGATTACTGACTTTAGTGTAGAAAATTGAGTATAGTCTAGTCTGTTGTCTATAGTCCAGAATATTGACTATAGTGTAGAATATTGACTTTAGTCTAGACCATTGATTATAGTCTAAAATGGTGGCTATAATCTAGACTATTGATTATTGTCGAGATTATTGACTTTAACATAGACTACTGGCTATAGTCTATAATATTGTCTATAGTCTAGACTATTGGCTATAGACTAGAATATTGACTGTACTATATATTATTAACTACAGACTATCATAGACTACTGACTGTAGTCTATATTACTATAGTATATATATAATTGGCTATAGTCTGACTAGTATATATATAATTGGCTATAGTCTGACTATGGTGTAGGCTATTTACTATAATCTCGATTATTGACTATAGTCTAGACTATTGACTATAGTCCAGGCTACTGTCTATAGTCCAGGCTACTGTCTATAGTCTAGACTATTTACTATAATCTAGAATGTTGAATGTAGTCTTTTTTATAATGTATTGACTATAGTCTACTATAGACTATAGCCTAAACTAGAAACTTTAGTCAAGACTTTTGACTTTATTCTAGATTATTGTCTATAGTCTAGACTATTGACTATAGACTAGAATATTGACTATAGACTAGAATATTGACTATAGTCTACTTTATATTTTTGAATGTATTTTACTATAGACTACTGACTATAGTCTAAATTAGTAACTAGAGGCTAGACTATTGACTATATTCTAAATATTTACTATAGTCCAGGCTATTTAATATTGTCTATAGTCTAGAATATTCGTTACAGTTTACCATAGGCTTTTGACTATAGTCGACTATAATCTACTTTAGCCTATACTGACTATATCCTATACTGTTGACTATAGCCAATACTATTGATTATAGTATAGAGTCTTCACTATATTCAAGGTTATTAATTAAATCCTAGACTATTTACTTTAGTCTAGACTATTTAAGTTTATGTTGGAATAAAACATAACCCAAATATTCATATAAAAATTTACTGAAATAAGTTACAGTTTTTAATTAAACAACATATTTTAGGGTTTTTTCTACAGATTTGTTACGTGTAACATTAAAGGATAAATAAATGATTAGATATGATTTTTTTATTTGAAACACCTTCCATTATTAATTCGATTGTAGTTTACGTAACTTCTTTAGAACCAGATCTGCACTTGTGTTTAAAAGTTGTCAATGTTTTGGGTATATTATTTGTCTTCCTTAATTTCCTTTTAAAAAGTTTTTGGAAGTTTTGAAGGGTTGGCATTTTTTGGAACAAAATTTAGATTATGTTTACTGTACCATCCTTAAGAACTTTTGCTGTACTCGCACAATGCAAAATCAGGCTAAAAATATATTATAAATGGAAGCAGTCTTTATAGACATTCTTTGATATAAATATCAGAGTTTATTGTTCACTCTGTTACATTTGATTCACTTCTTTCAGCACAGCTTGCATATAGCTTATCAAATAAGAAAGTTTTTGGGAAATTTTGATTGCTTTTTGGTACGGCACTCCTCTGGAGGATTTTTTCTAATATCTACTACATAAAACTCTTGTCCAGGTAGCTGTGAGAAGTCATAAATGACTTACCTTGCATCATCCATTACACAACATTTAAACTTTTAAAGAATTTTTTTTTAAGGATCTTTGGTCTCTTTTTAGCTTCAGCGTTCTTGTTCGCATTCCTACTCGTATTTGGCACTTTTTGTACTTTAAATATTTGAACCCCAATATTGGCTTTAACTTTGCGCCCACAGCATTCAGAACATTTGAGACGTCTAACCACTTCACGTACAGAAATGTTTGGAATACTTCTTAATAACTGCTCAACCTTTTTGGCTTTGTGTTCGTTTCGTGATCTTTTATTTTTTCCTGTTCCAGATTTCCGATCTAAGGTCTAAGGTAAGCCGTTGTTGAAACAGCATCATAAGGAAAATCGTTTAAATGAGTTTAAATGACAGATCAGTAGAATAAAGTAATATTTTCTGATGAAAAGAAATTCAATTTGAATGGTCCCGATTCATATTGTTGCATGATTTGAGGTCGAAAAAAATTCGTGTCGAAACGCAATTTCGGTGGAGACAGTGTTATGGTTCTGAAAGCCTTTTCTGCTGCAGGAAAATCAAAAATATGTTTTGTTCCAACTAAAATTTATAATGAACTGTTGAAAGATGCTCTTCTCTTATGTATGGAAGAAAAAATGGATGAGGATTGCATATTCCAACAGGATAACGCTGCATCTAAAACCAATGGAGGATCTGTAGGGGTAAATGGCCCATAAAGTTTGTGCAAGAAATGCACAGAATGAAACCATAATGACAATAACGGAGTTAAAGCTAAAAATTAAGTAAGCCTGGGAAAAAATTGATAGTGATTTTCTTCAAAAATTAGTCGAATCAATGCCAGACAAAATTTTTGAAGTTATCAAAAAAAAAAAAAGATTCATGAACACATTATTAATAACGCTAAATTGGTTTATTAGTTTAAGTGCGTATAAAGGAAATTAACATACATTTTAAATTTTTTATTATTAATTTTTTTAATGGTCAATAAATAATTAAAAAAGGTAAATTGTAGCAGCTTGATTAAAAAAATTGATGTGCGTTTATAGG
Source organism: Protocalliphora azurea (assembly GCA_932274085.1). NCBI lineage: Eukaryota > Metazoa > Arthropoda > Insecta > Diptera > Calliphoridae > Protocalliphora > Protocalliphora azurea. Next base: position 24,659,630 of record OW026521.1, on the reverse strand, counting down.
AATATAAATATATAAATAGATTTTTTGATTTCAGCATATTTTTGTTAAGTAATTCAATTTTAATTATTTATATTAATTTAATTATTTATATTAATTTAAATAAAATGTACTACTTTTTATAAAAAAATATAATAATAAAATTGTGTATATTCTTTAGCAAAACATGTAGTTTAAGTTAAGTTAAAATTTTGCTGAGAATATCGGGAATTTCCGTTTACACGATTTTTTCATTCCCGTTTCCCGGGAAGTTGTAAAGTCTTGGAATTCCCAAACCCTTGTCAATACTCTTCTCTTGTTAATAGTCAAATAATCAGTCCATAGCATAATCAAGAGTCAAGACTATAGTCTAGTTTGTGCTTTAGTTTCTGTTGCAAATGTGATTAAGTTAGCAGTTAGAACAGCAACGAAACCGTTCGCGGATGTATTTAATAAATGTCTAAAGGAAGGAAAAAACAAAATTTTGTACTAATTCCGAAACCCAATAAACCACAAGGCGATCCTTCCGCCTATAGACCAATATGTCTACTCGACATAAAAGGGAAAATTCTGGAGAAAATCATATACAATCGATTGCTACCTATTGTTGAGGAAAGAAATGGTCTGTCGAATCGGCAATTTGGAATTCGAAAAGCCAGATCAACCATCGATGCAATTCGTATGGTAGTAGATACAGCACGAATGGCGATAGAAGGCAAGGGAGCAAGTAGAAAGTAACGCTTGGTGTAAAGAACGCGTTTAACTCTGTGAACTGGGGCATAATAATTCAAAAACTAAACAGAATCGGCATACCGGCACATTTAACAAGAATAATAGTAAGCTATTTCACAGACAGAAAGCTCTGTTACCAAACCGACGAAGGTATCGTAAGATACAATGTCACTGCAGCTGTTCCACAAGGCTCTGTGCTTGGCCCACTACGGTGGAATAATGTACAAGAAGAGGCGAATATTATAGGTTTTGCAGATGACATAGCAGTTACGGTTATAGCAAGATATATGGACGAAGTGGAGTTAATCTCGAATGAAGTAGTATGGACTATTAGAAACTGGATGAAAAGTGTGGGGTTGGAACTTGCCGAACACAAAACGGAGACTGTATTAGTTACAAGCAGGCGTAAAAAAGAGACCATGAGAATAACGGTTAGAGAACACCAGGTGACATCAAAATCCCATCTCAAATATTTGGGAGTTCTAATAGATGCCAGACTTAACTTTAGGACACATATGGAGTATACTGCTAACAATGCAGCAAATATTAGAACCGCTCTTGAAAGAATGATGCCGAATGTAGGTGGACCAATGCAATCCAAAAGGAAGATAATATACATGGTGGTCAGCTCAGTTATACTTTACGCTGCTCCCATATGGTCAGTAGCTCTAAAAGCGAGGAAGCTAAAATCTATATACAGGTTATCGATCCTACGAGTATGCTGCTCTTTTCGAACATCATCCGACGAAGCGGCCCATGTCATAGCGGGAATGATTCCCGTAGATATCTTGGCTGACGAAGCCAAACGCTTGGATGAAAACAGAAGAGACCCAAACCAACTAGACACTCTTGTACGTAAATTTGAAAGAGAAGCTTCTATAAGACAATGGCAGAGCAGATGGGAAGGCAACCGCAAAGGAAGGTGGACCTTTAAACTAATCCCAAGAATAGATGTATGGCTAAATAGACGACATGGAGAAGTAAATTATCACTTAACGCAGTTTCTCTCAGGCCACGGAGGATACCGAAGTTACCTGTACAGATTCGGGTTAGATAACTCCCCATATTGCCCTAACTGTCCAAACTAAGAGGAAGACCCAGAACACGTCGTGTTCAACTGCGCACGCTTTCGCCACGATCGACAGAAAACAGAAGAAGTCCTTGGGTGCCAACTGAATCCGCAAAATATTGTTGACATCATCCTTAATAAGAGAGAAAATTGGGATGTAATATCCTCAATGATTAAAAATATTCATGATAAACTTAGAACGGAAGAGAGTCTGAGGAAATCCCATACACCAGAAGTAGCCTAGATAAGGCTCTCCTGCCCTGCGATGCAATATCTTTGTGGACAGTTCCGCAGGGTTGCTAAATGACGAAGGAGGTGGTTTTAGTCGGTATGAATCCGACATATCTCACGATTATTCTATAATCCTGAGAATCTTATGAAAGATTTCCCCTGCCTAATGAAAAAATAAGTTTCTGTTGCAAATGGTGTAAACATGCAACCAACACTTGTCATCATCTTTGTTCTAGCATTTGTATATTTTTTAGTCCGTCCTTCTGTCTATTTGTTTTACTGCATTTACTTAAATTTATTTTTCTTCTTTTATATTTCCTTCAGCCCAGATTTTATTTGCCAACATTTGCATGTCCATTCATATTTCATATTTTACATTTTATTTATTTTTTCTAGTATTTTTCTCTTCTGAGCTTTAGTTTTAATCAAGCAACAAAACTTTGTCGTTTGTTTAGCATGTGCTATTTTGTTTGTCAACGACAGTTAAGTTGCCACTAACTGACAGTATGGGTTGGTTGTATTTTTATAAATACTCGTAACTATGAGCATAGTGTATGTGCACTATTTGATGCAACAAAGAATCACACGGTGCGTGTTTGTAATTCTTTTGAATTGGCATAATGCATTTGTGGCACTTGTATGTTGCAAGCATTGAAATGAATATAGAAGTAGTTTTACAAAGTGTTATCATTGGTAATCAGTAGCACGTTTTGTTTGTTTTGTATTAATCTATGCATTTCAAATGAGTTCTACATAATTTGTTATTTATAGAAAAGTATTCATATGCTAAGATAAAAGGAAAATTATTATGAAATAATTTTAAAGAAATAAATATAATATGTATTATATAAATATATATAAGGATAAAATGGGAATAAAGGAATAATAGTTAATGAGTTCAAGCTCGATTTTGCGCCTAACCAGAAAAAACACAGACCTGTCGCGAAAACTGAATTTTCGCGATTACAGAAAATTTTATTTAATTTTTAAAATTAGAATTGTTTTTATTGATACGAGGGTGGATCAATATATACGTGACTTTTCAAACTTCCCTCATAGTTATATGAAATGCAACATTATTCCCATCAAGTACCACCTGTTAATAGACTACTGTCAAATTTTTGAGCAAGTGTCGTCATTTACTTTGCGTTTAACAGCTGTTCAAAACAAACAACCTCGTGTATTTTTCTTAAAATTAATAAAGTGAATTTTGAATGTTCATTAAACATTATCGATATATACTATGGGGACTCTGTACCATCGACTTTCGTTGTGGTCGCACAAGTACAGATGACGCTGAACGTTCTGGACGGCCAATTGAGGTCAGTACACCCGAAAATGTCGAAAAAATCCACGATATGGTGTTGGCCGACAGAAGAGTAAAAGTGCGTGAGATTGTTGATGCCATAGGCATTTCACATGGCAGTATGGTTTCGATTTTAAATGATCAGCTGGATTTAATAAAGTTGTCTGCAAGATGGGTGTCGCGTTTGCTCTCAATTGACCATAAACATAAACGTGTGACAACTTCAAAGGATTGTTTGGAGTTATTTAACCGCAATCCGAATGAGTTTTTGCGGCGTTTTGTAACTGTGGATGAAACATGTATCCATTACTGTACTCCGGAGACCAAGCAGCAGTCTAAACAGTGGGTTTCTCCGGTTGAACCTGCTCCGAAGATGTCCAAGGTAAGTTTGTCGGACAATAAAATGATTATAACAGTTTTTTTGTGATGCCCGCGGGATAATCCACATCGATTACCTTCAAAAAGGAAAGACAATAAACGGCGAATATTATGCCAACTTTTTAGACCGATTTAGTGAGGATTTAAAAAGAAAACGACCACATATGTCCAAGAAAAAAGTTCTTTTTCATCAAGATAATGCACAAGTGCATACGTGTGCAGTCTCAATGGTAAAACTCTATGAATTGGGCTACGAATTGGTACCTCATCCGCCATATTCTCCGGATTTAGCTCCTAGTGACTACTTTCTATTTCCATACCTAAAGAAAGAGATTCTGTTCCAACGATGAAATTGTTAACCAAATAAATACCTATTTTAATGACCTCGAAAAATCCTAATTTTTGGAATGAATACAAAAACAGGAGAAACGTTGGACTAAGTGTATTGAGTTAAAAGGAAATTATGTTGAAAAATAAATTTTTGTTTCGCAAAAAAAAAAAAACTGTGTCTTATTCAAAAAGTCACGGACTTATTGATCCGATCTCGTATATTTACATTTTAAAGAAATTGGAGATTTTGAGTTGCTTTTTGGGCAAATTATTATGAATGACGTGGTTCATATGGTGCTATTGCCAGCTTATTATTTTCCAAAGCCCATTGTATGCATATGTTTATCAATGTTATACAATAGTCCACTTTAATTTTGTCATGACCACTGTCGTACAAATCCTCCGACTCCTTACTTGATAATTCCATTTGCTCTTCATTACTTTCCACATGAAATTCTTCTTTAATCCAGTTGTTTATATCAGCATTTATGAAAAGATGTTCCATATCAATTTGAGCTATAAGTGTACCAATAGTTGAAAGATTTTCGTTTTCTTCCTGAATTATATTTTGTAAAATATTTAAAGTCATGTTATCCTCTTAACTCCATTCACTAGCGAATTCAAGTAAGGCGTTCCAGGATTTTCGGTTATTGGACACTGACATTTTATCCCAGCACGTATTTAGAATCTGAAATGCATTTTTGAGATTGAAATTTTTTTAGTTTGAGCTCCAAATTTGTTCCCTTCACGCCGAGCAAGCGGATGAGCAGTTGTTTTTTATAATTTAATTTGATCAAGTTGATAACGTTTCGATCTAACGGTTGAATAAGCGCAGTGCAATTGGGTGATAGATTCATTAGAGTAATTAAACCATCATCACTTTTTAGTTCCTCAACTGGGTGACACGTTGCTGGGTGACAAAACAGCTTTTTGCGGCAGACCTTTTTGAAGTAAAAAATTTTCGGACCTAAAAAATGTTTACTTATGAACAACTTACTTTTAGTAATTGAATATAAATGATGTCACCCGGTCATTATTATTGGAGTTGTATATTACAGGATTATTGAAAAAGCATTTAAAGGCGTGTGGATTTTTCGATTTTCCAACTACCAAAAATTTCAGTTTGTCTGTGTCATTCGCATTTGAACAGGGCAAAAAAGTTATTCGCTCTTTACATATTTCTTCTTCCGGGAGTCGTTTTCTCATTACATGTGACAAGAGCGTGATTTGGTAGCATCCTGTAATATAAAACGCATTCATTGGCATTGTAGATTTGGTGAAGAATCAACCTATGCTCATCAACGTAATCCTTAAACTCTTACACAAATGTATCAATAAGATGAGCTTTCGAAGACAATTTCTCGCACGTAATTTTTAAAAATCTAATTCCATGTCGACGCTTAAATTTCCTCTACCATCCCTCACTGGCATTGAAACCTCAATTGGTTTGATAAATTTGAGAAAACGAATGACTGGCTTTTGATCGTAAAATCGCTGCTAATATTGGAACATTCTTTTTCCCTTTGTTTTACAAAACACTTATAAAGCATTTTTTCCATTCTTGGGTACTCAGCTTTTTTTAAGAAAGAAAGTGGTTTGCCAGGGACACTTTCTGTTGTACGTACGAAATTTTTAATGAATTTTCTTATTTTATAATGAGGTGAACCGAAGATTAATGCAACTTTTAATTCACGCAAATTGAATTTATGGAATCTCCAATCTTAATTTTTTAAATCTGTAATTTTTGAGCAATCGTTGGCTTTAAAATATGTTGAACTTTTTCCATATTAAAAGATGTATTTACACAGCAAATGATACGAATAAATTAATAAAATTTAAGAAAATCATCCAAAAAGTTTAATATACCAAAAGGTGGGGATTTCCCTTTTTTGTTTATAGATATTGTAATCAAATTTAAAAACAAGTAAAAATCGCGAAAATAAAACCCGTTTTTCGTAAACTGTCACGATTATAGAATCTGCAATTTTAAGAGTTAAGCCGTTGCGATAACCGGACCGTCGCTAATACCGAACTTGCACTGTATTAATTTTCAGTAAAAATTCTTTAAAAGCAAGTGTTAATAGTTTTCTTTAAGAAAAAATTCAGAATGATTTTTGAAAAAAAATTCTAAATTAAGTTTTTCGGTTGTTTTTTATTTTAAATTTATTTATTTTTTTTTAGTTAAATATTTTGTATATTCATCTCCATTTTAAGACTTGGATTTGACTTTAATTTTTTTTTCATCCAAAAAAATACAAACAACCACAAAATTCCTATTACAAATTGTTATAATTTATTTGCTCGTTTATGTTTTCAAGCAGGCGTTAACAATGTCTTCATCTTCAGAAGAAAAAAAAAAGAAAAACAAACGAACATAAAAATAAATAGAAGCAGTTTTTTATAATAAGTTTTTAGTCGTAAAAAATGAGAAATGAACATGAAAAATGAAAATGAGAAATATATTAGGGGGTTGAAAAGGCAAAGGAAATGGAAGTAGGTATGTTAAAATAACCAACAAAAAAGTATATTACTTAAATAGCATTTCTGTTTAGTGGTTATTATAGGGACAGTGTAAGGGAATTCAAAGTAAAGTCCGATAAATAGAATATAGTTTTTTTTTATTAGTTTTTTGCTATACATCAAAAAAAGCAGATTTTTGCTTATAAAATTGTGTTTAAAAATTCAAAAGTATTTTATTTAAGGTCGTGGTAATAAGATTTTTATTTGATTCATTATTTGATCATAAATAGGTCTAGTAATGTCAAAACTATTATAGTATTGTTATACTAATAGAATCAACCAGACTGACATATGAGCATTAATTTTAAAGTAATGCACTTCGTTGTAAGCTTGCTTAATAGTAATATCTTCAGTAATTTATAACATGCAGCAGAATTTCTTATGTATTGATAATACAAAGAAAGAGACAAGATTACTAGCTAAACACGTTTGTAATCATAAATTGCCTTGTTGTCTCTGTTTGACAGAATACGTATTTTCTGTGCCGCTATACGCATCATCAGCATCATCGTGGTGTCTTATCCAGTTTGGTTTCGTTCAAACCTAAACATGGCGCACTCCTTGCACTGGATGCAATTTTAGCAGCACCAGGCGTTTGAGGCAAGTAAAAGAGAGATTAAACCTAGCGTCGAAACGTTATTATGGATGTGGTTACAGTAATGTCGTAAGCCGACATTCAGTTCGAAGGACCATAAACAAGTTTGCAATCTTAAATTGCCTAGTTGTCTCTGTTTGGCAGTGCCAAGCAGAGTTTGTGGATTATAATTAGACACCAGCAGAACGGAATACATATTTTCTGTGCCGCTACATGCATCATCTGCATCATCGTGGTGTCTTATCCAGTTTGGTTTTGTTGAAACCTAAACATGGCGCACTCCTTGCACTGGATGCAATTTTGAGGGGCTCAGTTAGCAGCACAAGGCATTTGGGATAAGTAAAAGAGAGATTAAACCTAGCGTCGTAAACGCTCTTATAGATATGGTTACAGTAATGTCGTAAGCCGACATCCAGTTTGAAGGACCATAAAAAAGTTTGCAATCTTAAATTGCCTTGTTGTCTCTGTTTGACAGTACAAAAGCAGAGTTTGTGGACTATAATTAAACACCAGCAGAATGGAATACGTAGTTTCTGTGCCGCTACACACTTCATTGGCATTCGTGGTGTCTTATCCATTTTGGTTTCGTTGAAACCTAAACATGGCGCACTCCTTGCACTGGATGCAATTTTGAGGGACTCAGTTAGCAGCACCAGGCATTTGGGGTAAGTAAAAGAGAGATTAAACCTAGCGTCGTAAACGCTCTTATAGATATGGTTACAGTAATGTCGTAAGCCGACATCCAGTTCGAAGGACCATAAACAAGTCATAAATTGCCTTGTTGTCTCTGTTTGACAGTACAAAAGCAGAGTTTGTAGACTATAATTAAACACCAGCAGAATGGAATACGTAGTTTCTGTGCCGCTACACACTTCATTGGCATTCGTGGTGTCTTATCCATTTTAGTTTCATTGAAACCTAAACCCTACCCCAAACAATTATCTTTCAATAGCAATTTTTTTCTTTTTTAACACGATAGTGTGTATAGCAAACTAGCATCTGATTATACATTTAGAGTCCCACAATTGATCAGAGATCTTCATGCAGAAAAATGAAATAAAATAAAAATGGATTTTAATTACAAAAATGCTTATATTAATTACATTTTTATTTGATTTTGCTCCAATCATTAAAATGATAATATTAATTAAAAGAAAGTAATGGATTTTTTTGGATAAATTTTAATTCATTTTTTTATTACATCAGTTATATGTGTATAAATGGATGAAAATTTGCTTTAGTCCAAATAATGAATTTATTAATTCGATTCTAGAATTAATGGAATTTTCTCAAGATTTTAAATAAATCTTTTATTGGAAAATTATATATATATATATATATATATATATATATAATTAAAAAATATATTCCAACATATTCCTACATGAGAAAATTTCATCCAGTTTCCAAAAATCGATACTAATTCCTCTCTTCAAAAAGGGATAGTTCCATGGGCGATTAGGATGCCCATGGAACTATCGCGGGTTATCGCTAATTAGTACCCTATGCAAAATATTTAATACCATTCTACTAAATCGTTTAACGGATTGGATCGATCCTAATATGATTTTAAATGAATTTCAGAAAAAATTATTCAATCGTTGGCAACATTTTTAGCCACAATATTAAGTGTATCTAAATAAAGCCGGCATCATTTTAAAGAAATATGGACCGATGATTCCACCGGCCCACAAACCATACCAAACCGTTATTTTTTCTGGATGAAGTGGCAGTTTTTGAAACTCTTCAGGTTGCTCTTCATCACAAATGCAGCAATTTTGTTTGTTTACATACATGCGAATAGTACGCTCAGTAGGCCGATTATGTTGACTATAAGTTGAGCGAAGTGCTCGAAACACATTCCTCACATAACGTGAATTTTCGTAATAAAGTTGAACGATTTGTAAACGTTGTTCAGGCGTAAGTCTTTCCATTAAGAAATGCCGAACAATACTAAACAAAAATAACATGACAGCATGACACGACTCACACGTGATCTGTCAAAAAAAAAAAAAAATTCTATTGAAAAAAGTATCTCTACTTGAATCACCCATTACAATTCCTCGTAATAGTTTATTCTACAAGCTCTCATACCTAGGTTTGTCTTCTAAGATAATAAGAATTTTATAGCACATGCAAGAAAATACTAAAAGTTATATCTGGAATGGAAACTCTTATTCTGATCCTTTTTCCCTCGAAATAGGTGTAAAACAGGGTTGTATATTAAGCCCCCTATTATTCTCATTATATATTAATGATTTAGTAGAAGAGTTACCTGGAGGAGTAAATGTTGCTGACGTTAATGTTAAAGTATTGTTTTATGCCAACGACATAGTTATTTTATCATATAGCCCAACGGAATTGCAAAAAATGATTGATTGCTTATATAATTATTGTTCAATGTGATGTTTGAAGGCTAAACTATATAAAACTAAAATAATGGTATTTCGTGTCGGTACACGAATTTCGTCGCTTTTGGTAGCGATAATATTGAAATTGTAAATATCTCGGAGTTGACATCACATACAATCTCTCCTTTAAGAAACACTTAAACAACAAACCTACTGCATCAAAATTGGCGATAAACTCTACTTGGTCTAATTATATTAGCAACCCGCAGATATCACAGAATAATAAACTTAAAATATTCCAAGCACCGTCCAGGTCAATTATGTTATATGCAGCGCAAGTATGGGACTATGCAAAATATGATGAGGTTGAAAAACTATTTAGATTTTTTATAAAAAAGATGCTATATCTACCAAACCCGACACCTAATTACATGTTGTATTTAGAGAAAAACCTTGAGTTACTATACTTATCTATCTTAAGAATTCACCTCTGCTATATCAATAAAATATTGGATATGAATCCTCACAGATTAAATATTATAGAACAGAACATATACTGGGCTAAGGAGATGATAAAGATTTCATCATGTACAATTTACCTCTAATTACTCAATATTACCACTAAGCAGACAGTGGAAAATTATAATAGACCAAATAAAAATTAAATAACGTAATGCTTATATACAATGTGCTATTAGTTCACAATTTCATGATCTATATCCAAATATAGATTACAATGTTTCTTCGCTATATACTTCATATTTTTCTCCAAGTTCAGTCAGTTTAATAATAAAGGCTAGAGGTGGATTATTAGTCTTGAATGCTAGATCTCCTTTAGAAATAGCTCTGTTGGTATTTGTACAATTTGCAATTTAGATGCTACGGAAAACACATTTCATTTCATAGGTGTTTGCCCAAAATACAATAAATTTCGAATAAAAATATTTTGGTAAAAACATACTAAGTTTAAATGATGTTATATGCATACTAAATGGCATAAAATTTTACTTCCTGTATAAATCCATCGAAGTTTGTTTAAAATATAGAAGATTTATTTTAAATGAATTTGCTTTTTAATTTAATTTTTTGCGCAACCAAATTTCAAAGTGTTGGCTTTAGTTTCCTGAAGAAATACTATGGTAGTATTCGTGTTTCACTTGAATAAGGAATTCTTTTAGTATTAATCAGGAAGCCTATGATTTGAATTTCTTTCAATATAAACGGCTAGAGAATTTTTAATTTGATAGTTTTTAAATAGTTTTTATTCAAAATGGGACGTGATAAGGCTCTTAATAACTCTGCAAAAGAAAAAATCTGATTTTGAAATCTCACGGTCAGAATCCGGTCCAAATAGCTAAAAACATTAGAGAGAACAGTTGTGTACAATTATTTAAATAATGTGGAAAGATATGGAAAAAAAAAACATAAAAGGTCGGAAGAAAATGGCAACAACTCCAAAAGAAAGACGAAAAATTCTTAGCATTGCATTAAATTCTGCCACGTCGGTATCAAAAATACGTGATAAAAGTGGAGTCAATGCCAGTCTAAGAACAGTGCAGCGTATCTTAAAGACGTGCCCATACATAGTCCGACGAAAACTGCAAAAAAACCACCACCTAATGAAAAACGCAAATCACAATGTCTACAGTTTGCCGAAAATACAATGACATAGTCCGACAAATGGTTTAAAGTTGTATTTTCCGATGAGTATAACTATTACTTCCATGACCTAAATAAAGAGGAATTATTTTTGAGCCGCAGACACAGCCGAGAGGGCGGAATAATGGTATGGGGTGCCATTTCGTACTATGGTACTATAGAATTTGTATTTTGTATCCCACAAAATGACTGCAGCGACTTACAAAAACATTCTGGAGGAAGCATTTCCAAAATTTAATGATTTCTTTGGACCCATACCTTGGACATGCCAACACGTCAACGCTTCGATACATACCGCCAGAGCAGTAAAACAATGAATTAATCAACAAGGTGTTCAACTTTTGGATTGACCCCCATATCCACCAGACCTGAATTCAATGGAAAATGTCTGGGGTTGGCTTGCAAGAAAAGTTTATGAAGGAGGAAAACAATTTGAGACGATAGAATCCTTAAAGGATGCAATAACGGAAGAATGGAGTTTAATTTCGCTAAATTACTTAGAGTCATTATACAAGTCGATGAAAAATCGCAATTTTGAGGTTATTTCTAAAAATGGTGGCAGTACTCAGTACTAATTGAATGCTAGAAGATAATAACTTTAATTTTTATAACCTAAAATTTAAAAATAAATTACAGTTTGCTTAGCTTTAAAATATTCCTTATTCAAGTGCCACATGAAAAAGTACCACAGAAATACATGCCTTTAAATAAATGCATAATTTTAGTATAACAAAATATGTATATTTTTTATTTCTTCAGGAAAATAAAGCCAACACTTTGAAATTTGTTTGCGCAAAAAATTATTTTTTTCTGAACTTTAGTTTAGGCGATATATTTAATTAAATTTAAAAAAATCTGATTCCTTATTCATGTGGCAGGCAGTGTATATATAACTAAAGAATACAAACATTATTTCGCATGTGATATATAAAGGTTGTGAAAGATGTCATATTCCATACGAAAATCATCTCCGCAGAAACGTGTCAAGACATGGTTGTCTGATTTTCCCACCACTATTCAATATTATCTTGGATATAGCGATCATAATGGGGAATAACGTAGGCTGTGCATCGATAACTAGCCGATCTCATTTATTTTGTAGGATATATTTTTGTTGTCACATAAATCCACTGATACGACCATGAAAAATAAATATATTGTTAATTCTGCATAGGTAAAATAGTAGATTATAGAAATGTTACATACATTAACATAATAATTTTTATTATGAACATAAACCCTAAATTGAAATGTTTCTTCTTTCTTTTATTTCAATTAATGTATCAATTGATTGAAAATATAAATCGTTTAAAATTAAATTAAAAAAAAAAATCGGATTTTTTTTTAAAAAGAAAACAATAGTTCTGAATTTAAATATCACGTACTAAAAAGGAGTTTTATATTTTTTCTTTTTTTTTTGTTGGTTATTTTTTTTACTGAAAATATTGTGTAGATTTTCCCTTGTAGCAAAAAAGAAAATTTCCCTTAAGTATAAATCTTAAGTAAGTATTAATTATTGGAAATTTTACTCCTTTTATATAAAAAATAATAAATACAAAAAATAAATAACAAAAGTTAATATAAAAGAACAGATGGAATAAAATAAATAAATTTTATTTTTAGCAATAAATTACTTTCGATATGTTGAAATGTTTGTTGAAACATATCCGTTTTCCTGTTAACGTTTCAAGTTTTTTAAATTTAACTTTACAAATAAGCTTAAGAAACTTTATTACACTTACATACTCACACCTTAATTTAAATAGAGTAAAATATAAATACACATGAGTAACTTATATATTTTCACCTTAACAATGAAACAAAAATATAACTGACATTTACAAATAAGGAAAATAAAAATACGGGAAAAGAAATTTTCCAAAACAAATTTAACTAAAACATTATAAACCGTAACGAAATAAAATTGTGGAAAAAAAAAATAAATTTACCTGTAAATAAATTTAAAGAGCAAAAAATAAAAACTTTATCATTGTAAAAATATAAAAAAGATAATAATGGAAAGGTGTGAATGAATGTATTTCAATCTTAGTGAACGAATAACAGAATTGAAGTTTTTTGTTTTTTTTTTTTTGCAATTGAGAGGGATTATGTTTTTCGAAAAAAAGTACTTAATTTTATTTATTGTTTTAAATAACTTAACACTAAGCTAAAAGTACTCGTATCAGAGAATAAATGAACTTAGTCTTGGTATTTATGTGCATATTTTCATTTAAAGTTTGTTAAATACATTTATTTTTTATATATTTGTTTGCTGAAATATCGGTATGATAATAAGATAAAGGTTTTTAATAAAAAGTAATTGGAATTTAATTTATTTCATTTTACTTGTCTGCGCTTTAGATAGACTTTTAGAAAGTAGAGAGCTATAAATAAGGAGTTCAATTGTAGCTAATTATTAATGCTTTCAAATGAAAGTGATATATCTCTTTAAAAGTAAATTTATGTTAAATATAGGCTAAAGCAGATAAAAAAAAATAATAATAATTTTTAAAATAGTTTGATAAATAATTCTATGAATATCAAAAATAATATTACCACTTTCAGAAACTTTTGCTAAAGTTTTTGGGTTTAAAAGATCTTTTCTTTTCCCTACTTTTCCCTACCCATTATAAAAATGTCCTACATAATTATTTTCCTATTAAACAGAAAATTTTTCAAATAAATTTTAATATTAAAGCCACTGATACGTATGATTAATATTAATTTATTTTATATTAAAACAGAAATTGTTTATATTCTTCTTTTATGATTTTTAAAGGAAAACTAAATATCATTTTTGATAAATATCAAACAAATTACCTATTTAGTTTGTAATTTATTACAGTAAACACAATCAGCTCTTATCTATTACCTTTTTACCTTTTTCTTTTTTAAGGTAAAACACCTTTTTTGGTAAAATTCTTTTTCCATGATTTTCAATAATACCAATCAATTTTATATCCTTTTTTTTGGAAACATGTAAGTGTGTGTATTTTTTGAAATGTGTGATATTGATGATGACACAAGAAAACCAATAATATAATGATAAATATCTGACTTGTCACAAAAAACTATTTTTCCAGCTGATTACCTTGAAAAATATGTGATAGATAGTTTAATATAAAAGGACTTATATGACACAAAATATGTATAAAAAAATATTTATAGGTAAAGGAGGACTTAGAATTAGCTCTACTGAAATATAATAATAAAAATTTTATATACAAACAACAAAATAAAAAGAGGGTAAGTGACTTGCTGACATATTATTTTTCAAAAAGCTTTTCAAAATTTAGGTTTTTTTTAATTAGTTTATTTCTCTCATAAAAGTAGAGTGCTCAAGAAAAACCACCACAAAATTTATTTACGTTTTTAAGTCACCTGCAAAAATTTTACCACGTTTCAAGTATGTGATTTTTAAATTTGCTTTGATAGCTTTTAATATCAATAATATTAATTTCGTCAACAGAAAAAAGAAACGTAACCTCCTATAAAATTCATTTCGTTAACACTTCATTGAACAAGGATATCTAAAAGTAAATGGTCAAGAAAAAGAGACAAACGCCTTTAAGTTCGAAATAACCTTAATTTTAAAAGAGCAAATAAACACTAAGAAAAGGGATTTATAAATCTGTGTAGTTTTCAGAGAAATGGCAATCAAATATTATCTTTAATATAAGAGACACAAAAAATTATAATAATAATAAAAGAAAACTAAAGCAAGCCTTTAAGGATTTTTTATGGCGCAAATAAATAAGTTATTATTTTTCCCAACTTATTAGCATGCACTATAGCCTACACTATGTTATAGTAAATAGTCTGCACTGTAATCTAGTTTTTAGTCTGCATTACAGCATATTAAATAGTCTGTATTATAGCATAGTTTATAGTCAGTATTAGTATATCCTAGTCTATAGTCTGTATTGTCTTCCAATATATAGTATGTACTATAGTCTATTATATAGTCTGCAGTATAGTCTGTACTATAGTTTAGACTATAGTACAGACTATATACTACACTATAGTATAGTCTGTACTATAGTCTAGTCTATAGTCTATACTATAGTCTAGTCTATAGTCTGTACTATAGTCTAGTCTATAGTCTGTACTATAGTCTAGTCTATAGTCTGTACTATAGTCTAGTTTATAGTCTGTACTATAGTCTAGTCTATAGTCTGTACTATAGTCTAGTCTATAGTCTGTACTATAGTCTAGTTTATAGTCTGTACTATAGTCTAGTCTATAGTCTGTACTATAGTCTAGTTTATAGTCTGTACTATAGTCTAGTCTATAGTCTGTACTATAGTCTAGTCTATAGTCTGTACTATAGTCTAGTCTATAGTCTGTACTATAGTCTAGTCTATAGTCTGTACTATAGTCTAGTCTATAGTCTGTACTATAGTCTAGTCTATAGTCTGTACTATAGTCTAGTCTATAGTCTGTACTATAGTCTAGTCTATAGTCTGTACTATAGTCTAGCCTATAGTCTGTACTATATTCTAGTCTATAGTCTGTACTATAGTCTAGTCTATAGTCTGTACTATATTCTAGTCTATAGTCTGTACTATAGTCTAGTCTATAGTCTGTACTATAGTCTAGTCTATAGTCTGTACTATAGTCTAGTCTATAGTCTGTACTATAGTCTAGTCTATAGTCTGTACTATAGTCTAGTCTATAGTCTGTACTATAGTCTAGTCTATAGTCTGTACTATAGTCTAGTCTATAGTCTGTACTATAGTCTAGTCTATAGTCTGTACTATAGTCTAGTCTATAGTCTGTACTATAGTCTAGTCTATAGTCTGTACTATAGTCTAGTCTATAGTCTGTACTATAGTCTAGTCTATAGTCTGTACTATAGTCTAGTCTATAGTCTGTACTATAGTCTAGTCTATAGTCTGTACTATAGTCTAGTCTATAGTCTGTACTATAGTCTAGTCTATAGTCTGTACTATAGTCTAGTCTATAGTCTGTACTATAGTCTAGTCTATAGTCTGTACTATAGTCTAGTCTATAGTCTGTACTATAGTCTAGTCTATAGTCTGTACTATAGTCTAGTCTATAGTCTGTACTATAGTCTAGTCTATAGTCTGTACTATAGTCTAGTCTATAGTCTGTACTATAGTCTAGTCTATAGTCTGTACTATAGTCTAGTCTATAGTCTGTACTATAGTCTAGTCTATAGTCTGTACTATAGTCTAGTCTATAGTCTGTACTATAGTCTAGTCTATAGTCTGTACTATAGTCTAGTCTATAGTCTGTACTATAGTCTAGTCTATAGTCTGTACTATAGTCTAGTCTATAGTCTGTACTATAGTCTAGTCTATAGTCTGTACTATAGTCTAGTCTATAGTCTGTACTATAGTCTAGTCTATAGTCTGTACTATAGTCTAGTCTATAGTCTGTACTATAGTCTAGTCTATAGTCTGTACTATAGTCTAGTCTATAGTCTGTACTATAGTCTAGTCTATAGTCTGTACTATAGTCTAGTCTATAGTCTGTACTATAGTCTAGTCTATAGTCTGTACTATAGTCTAGTCTATAGTCTGTACTATAGTCTAGTCTATAGTCTGTACTATAGTCTATTCTATAGTCTGTACTATAGTCTAGTCTATAGTCTGTACTATAGTCTAGTCTATAGTCTGTACTATAGTCTAGTCTATAGTCTGTACTATAGTCTAGTCTATAGTCTGTACTATAGTCTAGTCTATAGTCTGTACTATAGTCTAGTCTATAGTTTGTACTATAGTCTTCTAGTCTATAGTCTATACTATAGTCTAGTCTATAGTTTGTACTATAGTCTTCTAGTCTATAGTCTATACTATAGTCTAGTCTATAGTTTGTACTATAGTCTTCTAGTCTATAGTCTATACTATAGTCTAGTCTATAGTTTGTACTATAGTCTTCTAGTCTATAGTCTATACTATAGTCTAGTCTATAGTTTGTACTATAGTCTTCTAGTCTATAGTCTATACTATAGTCTAGTCTATAGTTTGTACTATAGTCTTCTAGTCTATAGTCTGTACTATAGTCTAGTCTATAGTTTGTACTATAGTCTTCTAGTCTATAGTCTGTACTACAGTCTAGTCTATAGTCTGTACTATAGTCTAGACTGCAGCCTGTACTATAGTCTAGTCTATAGCTTGTACTATAGTCTATTATATAGTCTGCAGTATAGTCTGTACTATAGTTTAGACTATAGTACAGACTATATACTACACTATAGTATAGTCTGTACTATAGCCTAGTCTATAGTCTCTATTATAGTCTAGTCTATAGTCTGTACTATAGTTTAGTATATAGTCTATAGTCTGTATTATAGTCTAGTCTATAGTCTAATCTATAGTCTGTACTATAATCTAGTTTATAGTCTGTACTATAGTCTATTCTATAGTCTAGTCTATAGTCTATACTATAGTCTAGTCTATAGTCTGTACTATAGTCTAGTCTATAGTCTGTACTATAGTCTAGTCTATAGTCTGTACTATAGTCTAGTCTATAGTCTGTACTATAGTCTAGTCTATAGTCTGTACTATAGTCTAGTCTATAGTCTGTACTATAGTCTAGTCTATAGTCTGTACTATAGTCTAGTCTATAGTATGTACTATAGTCTAGTCTATAGACTGTACTATAGTCTAGTCTACAGTCTGTACTATAGTCTAGTCTATAGCTTGGACTATAGTCTTTTATATAGTCTAGTCTATAGCTTGTAATATAGTTTGTTACTATAGTTTAGACTACAGTACAGACTATATACTACACTATAGTATAGTCTGTACTATAGCCTAGTCTATAGTCTCTATTATGGTCTAGTCTATAGTCTGTACTATAGTTTAGTATATAGTCTATAGTCTGTATTATAGTCTAGTCTATAGTCTAATCTGTAGTCTGTACTATAATCTAGTTTATAGTCTGTACTATAGTCTAGTCTATAGCTTGGACTATAGTCTTTTATATAGTCTAGTCTATAGCTTGTAATATAGTTTGTTACTATAGTTTAGACTACAGTACAGACTATATACTACACTATAGTATAGTCTGTACTATAGCCTAGTCTATAGTCTATACTATAGTCTAGTCTATAGTCTGTACTATAGTCTTGTCTGTAGTCTGTGCTATAGTCTTGTCTATAGTCTGTACTATAGTCTAGTCTATAGTCTGTACTATAGTCTAGTCTATAGTCTGTACTATAGTCTAGTCTACAGTCTATACTATAGTCTAGTCTATAGCTTGGACTATAGTCTATTATATAGTCTAGTCTATAGCTTGTAATATAGTTTGTTACTATAGTTTAGACTACAGTACAGACTATATACTACACTATAGTATAGTCTGTACTATAGCCTAGTCTATAGTCTCTATTATAGTCTAGTCTATAGTCTCTATTATAGTCTAGTCTATAGTATGTACTATAGTTTAGTCTATAGTCTGTATTATAGTCTAGTCTATAGTCTAATCTGCAGTCTGTACTATAGTCTAGTTTATAGTCTGTACTATAGTCTAGTCTATAGTCTGTACTATAGTCTAGTCTATAGTCTGTACTATAGTCTAGTCTATAGTCTGTACTATAGTCTAGTCTATAGTCTGTACTATAGTCTAGTCAATAGTCTGTACTATAGTCTAGTTTATAGTCTGTACTATAGTCTAGTCTATAGTCTGTACTATAGTCTAGTCTAAAGTCTGTACTATAGTCTAGTCTACAGTCTGTACTATAGTCTAGTCTAGTCTAGTCTATAGCTTGTACTATAGTCTATACTATATTCTAGTCTATAGCTTGTACTATAGAGTATTATATAGTCTGCAGTATAGTCTGTACTATAGATTAGACTATAGTACAAAATATACTACACTATAGTATAGTCTGTACTATAGCCTAGACTATAGTCTGTACTATAGTCTAGTCTATAGTTTGTTACTATAGTTTAGACTACAGTACAGACTATATACTACACTATAGTATAGTCTGTACTATAGCCTAGCCTATAGTCTCTATTATGGTCTAGTCTGTAGTCTGTACTATAGTTTAGTATATAGTCTATAGTCTGCATTATAGTCTAGTCTATAGCCTAATCTGTAGTCTGTACTATAATCTAGTTTATAGTCTGTACTATAGTCTATTCTGTAGTCTAGTCTATAGTCTATACTATAGTCTAGTCTATAGTCTGTACTATAGTCTTGTCTGTAGTCTGTGCTATAGTCTTGTCTATAGTCTGTACTATAGTCTAGTCTATAGTCTGTACTATAGTCTAGTCTATAGTCTGTACTATAGTCTAGTCTATAGTCTGTACTATAGTCTAGTCTATAGTCTATACTATAGTCTAGTCTACAGTCTATACTATAGTCTAGTCTATAGCTTGGATTATAGTCTATTATATAGTCTAGTCTATAGCTTGTAATATAGTTTGTTACTATAGTTTAGACTACAGTACAGACTATATACTAGACTATAGTATAGTCTGAACTATAGTCTAGTCTATAGTCTCTATTATAGTCTAGTCTATAGTCTGTACTATAGTCTATACTATAGTCTGTACTATAGTCTGTACTATAGTCTAGTCTAGTCTATAGCTTGTACTATAGGCTATTATATATTCTAGTCTATAGCTTGTACTATAGTGTATTATATAGTCTGCAGTATAGTCTGTACTATAGATTAGAATATAGTACAGACTATATACTACACTATAGTATAGTCTGTACTATAGTCTAGTCTATAGTCTGTACTATAGTCTAGTCTATAGTCTGTACTATAGTCTAGTCTACAGTCTGTACTATAGTCTAGTCTATAGCTTGGACTATAGTCTTTTATATAGTCTAGTCTATAGCTTGTAATATAGTTTGTTACTATAGTTTAGACTACAGTACAGACTATATACTACACTATAGTATAGTCTGTACTATAGCCTAGTCTATAGTCTCTATTATGGTCTAGTCTATAGTCTTTACTATAGTTTAGTATATAGTCTATAGTCTGTATTATAGTCTAGTCTATAGTCTAATCTGTAGTTTGTACTATAATCTAGTTTATAGTCTGTACTATAGTCTAGTCTATAGTCTGTACTATAGTCTAGTCTATAGTCTGTACTATAGTCTAGTCTACAGTCTATACTATAGTCTAGTCTATAGCTTGGATTATAGTCTATTATATAGTCTAGTCTATAGCTTGTAATATAGTTTGTTACTATAGTTTAGACTACAGTACAGACTATATACTACACTATAGTATAGTCTGTACTATAGCCTAGTCTATAGTCTCTATTATAGTCTAGTCTATAGTATGTACTATAGTTTAGTCTATAGTCTGTATTATAGTCTAGTCTATAGTCTAATCTGTAGTCTGTACTATAGTCTAGTTTATAGTCTGTACTATAGTCTAGTCTATAGTCTGTACTATAGTCTAGTCTATAGTCTGTACTATAGTCTAGTCTATAGTCTGTACTATAGTCTAGTCTATAGTCTGTACTATAGTCTAGTCTATAGTCTGTACTATAGTCTAGTCTATAGTCTGTACTATAGTCTAGTCTATAGTCTGTACTATAGTCTAGTCTATAGTCTGTACTATAGTCTAGTCTATAGTCTGTACTATAGTCTAGTCTATAGTCTGTACTATAGTCTAGTCTATAGTCTGTACTATAGTCTAGTTTATAGTCTGTACTATAGTCTAGTCTATAGTCTGTACTATAGTCTAGTCTATAGTCTGTACTATAGTCTAGTCTATAGTCTGTACTATAGTCTAGTCTATAGTCTGTACTATAGTCTAGTTTATAGTCTGTACTATAGTCTAGTCTATAGTCTGTACTATAGTCTAGTCTATAGTCTGTACTATAGTCTAGTCTATAGTCTGTACTATAGTCTAGTCTATAGTCTGTACTATAGTCTAGTCTATAGTCTGTACTATAGTCTAGTCTATAGTCTGTACTATAGTCTAGTCTATAGTCTGTACTATAGTCTAGTTTATAGTCTGTACTATAGTCTAGTCTATAGTCTGTACTATAGTCTAGTCTATAGTCTGTACTATAGTCTAGTCTACAGTCTGTACTATAGTCTAGTCTATAGTCTGTACTATAGTTTAGTCTATAGTCTGTATTATAATCTAGTTTATAGTCTAATCTGTAGTCTGTACTATAGTCTAGTTTATAGTCTGTACTATAGTCTAGTCTATAGTCTGTACTATAGTCTAGTCTATAGTCTGTACTATAGTCTAGTCTATAGTCTGTACTATAGTCTAGTCTACAGTCTATACTATAGTCTAGTCTATAGCTTGGACTATAGTCTATTATATAGTCTAGTCTATAGCTTGTAATATAGTTTGTTACTATAGTTTAGACTACAGTACAGACTATATACTACACTATAGTATAGTCTGTACTATAGCCTAGTCTATAGTCTCTATTATAGTCTAGTCTATAGTCTCTATTATAGTCTAGTCTATAGTATGTACTATAGTTTAGTCTATAGTCTGTATTATAGTCTAGTCTATAGTCTAATCTGCAGTCTGTACTATAGTCTAGTTTATAGTCTGTACTATAGTCTAGTCTATAGTCTGTACTATAGTCTAGTCTATAGTCTGTACTATAGTCTAGTCTATAGTCTGTACTATAGTCTAGTCTATAGTCTGTACTATAGTCTAGTCTATAGTCTGTACTATAGTCTAGTTTATAGTCTGTACTATAGTCTAGTCTATAGTCTGTACTATAGTCTAGTCTAAAGTCTGTACTATAGTCTAGTCTACAGTCTGTACTATAGTCTAGTCTAGTCTAGTCTATAGCTTGTACTATAGTCTATACTATATTCTAGTCTATAGCTTGTACTATAGAGTATTATATAGTCTGCAGTATAGTCTGTACTATAGATTAGACTATAGTACAAAATATACTACACTATAGTATAGTCTGTACTATAGCCTAGACTATAGTCTGTACTATAGTCTAGTCTATAGTCTGTACTATAGTCTAGTCTACAGTCTGTACTATAGTCTAGTCTATAGCTTGGACTATAGTCTTTTATATAGTCTAGTCTATAGCTTGTAATATAGTTTGTTACTATAGTTTAGACTACAGTACAGACTATATACTACACTATAGTATAGTCTGTACTATAGCCTAGTCTATAGTCTCTATTATGGTCTAGTCTGTAGTTTGTACTATAGTTTAGTATATAGTCTATAGTCTGCATTATAGTCTAGTCTATAGCCTAATCTGTAGTCTCTACTATAATCTAGTTTATAGTCTGTACTATAGTCTATTCTATAGTCTAGTCTATAGTCTATACTATAGTCTAGTCTATAGTCTGTACTATAGTCTTGTCTGTAGTCTGTGCTATAGTCTTGTCTATAGTCTGTACTATAGTCTAGTCTATAGTCTGTACTATAGTCTAGTCTATAGTCTGTACTATAGTCTAGTCTATAGTCTGTACTATAGTCTAGTCTATAGTCTGTACTATAGTCTAGTCTACAGTCTATACTATAGTCTAGTCTATAGCTTGGATTATAGTCTATTATATAGTCTAGTCTATAGCTTGTAATATAGTTTGTTACTATAGTTTAGACTACAGTACAGACTATATACTAGACTATAGTATAGTCTGAACTATAGTCTAGTCTATAGTCTCTATTATAGTCTAGTCTATAGTCTGTACTATAGTCTATACTATAGTCTGTACTATAGTCTGTACTATAGTCTAGTCTAGTCTATAGCTTGTACTATAGGCTATTATATATTCTAGTCTATAGCTTGTACTATAGTGTATTATATAGTCTGCAGTATAGTCTGTACTATAGATTAGAATATAGTACAGACTATATACTACACTATAGTATAGTCTGTACTATAGTCTAGTCTATAGTCTGTACTATAGTCTAGTCTATAGTCTGTACTATAGTCTAGTCTACAGTCTGTACTATAGTCTAGTCTATAGCTTGGACTATAGTCTTTTATATAGTCTAGTCTATAGCTTGTAATATAGTTTGTTACTATAGTTTAGACTACAGTACAGACTATATACTACACTATAGTATAGTCTGTACTATAGCCTAGTCTATAGTCTCTATTATGGTCTAGTCTATAGTCTGTACTATAGTTTAGTATATAGTCTATAGTCTGTATTATAGTCTAGTCTATAGTCTAATCTGTAGTTTGTACTATAATCTAGTTTATAGTCTGTACTATAGTCTAGTCTATAGTCTGTACTATAGTCTAGTCTATAGTCTGTACTATAGTCTAGTCTACAGTCTATACTATAGTCTAGTCTATAGCTTGGATTATAGTCTATTATATAGTCTAGTCTATAGCTTGTAATATAGTTTGTTACTATAGTTTAGACTACAGTACAGACTATATACTACACTATAGTATAGTCTGTACTATAGCCTAGTCTATAGTCTCTATTATAGTCTAGTCTATAGTATGTACTATAGTTTAGTCTATAGTCTGTATTATAGTCTAGTCTATAGTCTAATCTGTAGTCTGTACTATAGTCTAGTTTATAGTCTGTACTATAGTCTAGTCTATAGTCTGTACTATAGTCTAGTCTATAGTCTGTACTATAGTCTAGTCTATAGTCTGTACTATAGTCTAGTCTATAGTCTGTACTATAGTCTAGTCTATAGTCTGTACTATAGTCTAGTCTATAGTCTGTACTATAGTCTAGTCTATAGTCTGTACTATAGTCTAGTCTATAGTCTGTACTATAGTCTAGTCTATAGTCTGTACTATAGTCTAGTCTATAGTCTGTACTATAGTCTAGTCTATAGTCTGTACTATAGTCTAGTCTATAGTCTGTACTATAGTCTAGTTTATAGTCTGTACTATAGTCTAGTCTATAGTCTGTACTATAGTCTAGTCTATAGTCTGTACTATAGTCTAGTCTATAGTCTGTACTATAGTCTAGTCTATAGTCTGTACTATAGTCTAGTCTATAGTCTGTACTATAGTCTAGTTTATAGTCTGTACTATAGTCTAGTTTATAGTCTGTACTATAGTCTAGTCTATAGTCTGTACTATAGTCTAGTCTATAGTCTGTACTATAGTCTAGTCTATAGTCTGTACTATAGTCTAGTCTATAGTCTGTACTATAGTCTAGTCTATAGTCTGTACTATAGTCTAGTCTATAGTCTGTACTATAGTCTAGTCTATAGTCTGTACTATAGTCTAGTTTATAGTCTGTACTATAGTCTAGTCTATAGTCTGTACTATAGTCTAGTCTATAGTCTGTACTATAGTCTAGTCTACAGTCTGTACTATAGTCTAGTCTATAGTCTGTACTATAGTTTAGTCTATAGTCTGTATTATAATCTAGTTTATAGTCTAATCTGTAGTCTGTACTATAGTCTAGTTTATAGTCTGTACTATAGTCTAGTCTATAGTCTGTACTATAGTCTAGTCTATAGTCTGTACTATAGTCTAGTCTATAGTCTGTACTATAGTCTAGTCTATAGTCTGTACTATAGTCTAGTCTATAGTCTGTACTATAGTCTAGTCTATAGTCTGTACTATAGTCTAGTCTATAGTCTGTACTATAGTCTAGTCTATAGTCTGTACTATAGTCTAGTCTATAGTCTGTACTATAGTCTAGTCTATAGTCTGTACTATAGTCTAGTCTATAGTCTGTACTATAGTCTAGTCTATAGTCTGTACTATAGTCTAGTCTATAGTCTGTACTATAGTCTAGTCTATAGTCTGTACTATATTCTAGTCTATAGTCTATACTATAGTCTAGTCTATAGTCTGTACTATAGTCTAGTCTATAGTCTGTACTATAGTCTAATCTATAGTCTGTACTATAGTCTAATCTATAGTCTGTACTGTAGTCTAATCTATAGTCTGTACTGTAGTCTAGTCTATAGTCTGTACTATAGTCTAATCTATAGTCTGTACTATAGTCTAATCTATAGTCTGTACTGTAGTCTAGTCTATAGTCTGTACTATAGTCTAATCTATAGTCTGTACTATAGTCTAATCTATAGTCTGTACTGTAGTCTAGTCTATAGTCTGTACTATAGTCTAATCTATAGTCTGTACTATAGTCTAGTCTATAGTCTGTACTATAGTCTATTCTATAGTCTGTACTATAGTCTAGTCTATAGTCTGTACTATAGTCTATTCTATAGTCTATACTATAGTCTAGTCTATAGTCTGTACTATAGTCTAGTCTATAGTCTGTACTATAGTCTAGTCTATAGTCTGTACTATAGTCTAGTCTATAGTCTGTACTATAGTCTAGTCTATAGTCTGTACTATAGTCTAGTCTACAGTTTGTACTACAGTCTAGTCTATAGCTTGTACCATAGTCTAGTCTATAGTCTGTGCTATAGTCTAGTCTAGTGTAGTCTATAGTCTGTACCATAGTCTAGTCTATAGTCTGTACTATAGTCTAGTCTATAGTCTGTACTATAGCCTAGTTTATATTCTCTACTACAACCTAGTCTATAATTTCCACTATAGTCTAAGCCTAGTCTAAAACATATAGTCTGTTCTATAGCTTATTTACTGTAGTTTAGTAGTAAATTACAGAAATTGTATTTTGTTTTTTGAGAAAATATTTTCGCTTTAATGTATAAAGACAACAAACTCGGTCCGGTAATTTCCCTACAAATTTCTTATAGAAAATGTGTAATGCGACTCTACTATATTTTAAATTCTTTTCGGATTTTTTGTTGAATGAAAAATTTTCTCGAAAAATATTTCGATATTTTTAAAAATTTATATGAATTTCATAAACAAAAGGTAAAAAATAAAAAATAAGTATAATCGTTGTTTATTTTCCGCTGCCGCCTAAGCTTTTAATTAATTCCACGATGCCGAATAAAAAACAATTTTTTCTATGGGTACCTTTTGTTTAAAGAACTATGATTTTTTGGCTAAAAGAAAAAAATAAATTCTTAGCCAATATATTTTTTTAAGGAAGTTGGAAATATATATAAAATTAATTAAAATTAAAAAAACAAAAAATTAAAAAAGTCCTCATTTATATTTGTTTGGTCACAAGAGGTTTAAGAAAAATTTAAATTTTCTTAAACCTTTTAGAAATTGATAAAAATACAGTATTCAATACAAATAATATACATACGTATATAGTTCTTGCCAAAAAAGTGTGCTATAGTCTGATTTATAATCTATTACATATATTTCTTTTTCAATAAATAAAACAATTATATTTAATGTTTAAGTTAAAAAATTAAATAATCTTTAATTTTTAGGTTTATTATTTCACTCTCTCTCCCAGTTTGCATTATTCACCAACTTTCTGGTGGGCATATCACAACGACAAGAATCATTTGTACGCTTGTCAATCCAGTCTAAATATCTTGTTACACGTGTATATACTCCTGGTCTATCGGGTCTAGCACAACCTTCTCCCCATGAAACAATACCCACCAAATGATAAATATCTAAATCTTCATTATGAACATGAAACGGTCCACCACTATCACCTTGACAGGAATCTTTGTTACCTTCTGGTACACCGGCACACAACATATTCTCGGTTATGCGATTTTCACCATATTTTTGATTACATTCTTCATTGGTAATGATGGGAACACTTACATGCTGAGGAAAAAATTTGGTATGAACACTATTTTTTTGTTCTTGTTGAAGTTATTAGTTTGAAAAACTCACCATTAGTTTTTGAGCCAAAGAACCACCTTCGGATGTAGCACCCCAACCACTGGCTATGCCAGTTTCTCCCTCATAAGTTTTTTCCTTTATGGCCATACATACCGGCCTCAAGACACTTGACATTTCTACCGGCTCTTCCAATTGTATCAAACCAATATCATTGTTAATATTAAATGGATTGTAATGTTCATGTATTATAACTTTTTCCACTTTTCTACTAATTTCTCTCGAAGAATTAGACTTGCGATCGTGTATCAACAAATGGACTGTAATGCGATAAGACATAAAACCTCTTAAACAATGAGCAGCTGTAGCCACATAACGATCTGCTATTAAAGAGCCACCACAATAGAAATTATTATTATGTTTGAGTAAAACCATCCAAGGATAACGTATCTCCTGTGTCTCCTCACCACCCACAATACGATTTATAACATTAGGTGAGCCACAAGAACAGGGTTGACATTGTTTAGTTTCTGTAGGTGGTTTGATGGTAATAATTTCCGGTCTTATTGTTGTGGGCACAAATTGAAATATTGATATTAACCATTCAACAAAATTATTCTGTCTAGCTTGAGGAATTTCTGCAATGTGTGATTTTGTTAAAGTTGCTCCATATATTAGAATGACGATTAACAAATAAAATTGTTTTAAACATTTCATATTGATTTCTTTGTCTGATAGCTTTTTAATGTTTTACGTTTCACTGACATTGACCAACTGACTAAGTGGTTACAAAAGAAATCTTTCTTATTCACTTAATGTTTGACTTTACAGTTTGATCAAACCAAACTAGATAGAAGCACCTAAGTTATATTTAGTGTGTCGTCTTTTTTTCTTTTTTTTTTATTTGTTTATTTTTATTCATACAATTATTTTAAATTTAATTAATTTTCTTGTCAGGTTTTCATTTATGACTATTATTATTCAAGTTGATTTCAATTACAACAAAACTGGCTTTAGCTTTGACTTGAGTTTTATACATAAAAGAAAGTTAATATGCTAAAGACAAGTTTAATACTTGAACACGTATTTTTGGTGTTTAGATGTAAGAATCTTAAAAAGAAATGAAAATAATATTATTAATATAATTGAAAGATAAATATGTATATAGTTTATTTACAGACAAACTGCATATACAAAGATTTATTTAATTAACATGTTCATAGTTAGTGGTTAATGCAAGGCGCCACTAGTTTTTAAATTTAGACATAATTGTAAGTAACTAAACCAACAACGCAAAAAGGAAATATTCTCTAATTCAAAACATGTGATTAATATAAAATAATAAGTTTCTATGCCGAACAATATTAATACTTTAGAGACAAGACCATAGACTGGATTATAGACTAGAATATAAATATATGTAACTATAGGTAAGACTATATACAAGATTATAGATCGTAAATTCTTAAATAATAATACGAGGGCTGATCAATAAGTCCGTGACTTTCGAACTCTCTTCGTAGTTATATGAAATGCAACACTATTTTTATCAAGTACCACCTGCTAGTAGACTACTGTAAAATTTTGAGCAAGTGCCGTCATTTACTTTGCGCAAAAAATAGGATTTTTCGAGGTCCTTAAAATAGACATTTGTTTGGTCAATAATTTCATCGTTGGAGCTGAATCTCTTACCTTAAAATAGTAAATAGTAACTAGGGGCTAAATCCGGAGAATATGGTGGATGAGGTAGCAATTCGTGGCCCAATTCATAGAGTTTTGCCATTGAGACTGTACACGTGTGCAACAATGGGTTTCTCCGGCTGAACCCCACATAGCAAAGAAAAAGTTATTTTTCTTCAAGATAATGCATTCGCATAATATTCGCTGTTTATTGTTTTTCCCTCTTGAAGGTAATCGATGTGGATTATCCCGCGTGCATCCCAAAAAACTGTTGCCATCACCTTATTGGCCGACATAGTTACCTTGGATATCTTCGGAGCAGGTTCGCCCGGAGAAACCCATTATTTAGACTGCTACTTGGTCTCCGGAGTACAGTAATGGATCTATGTTTCATCCACAGTTACAAAACGCCGCAAAAACTCATTCAGATTGCTGTTAAACAACTCCAAACAATCCTTTGAAGTTGTCACACGTTTACGTTTATGGTCAATTGAGAGCAAGCGCGGCACCCATCTTGCAGACAACTTTCTTAAACCCAGCTGATCATTTAAAATCGAAACCACACTACCACAGGAAATGCTTATGGCATCAACGATCTCACGCACTTTTACTCTTCGGTTGGCCAACACCATATCGTTGGTTTTTTCAAAATTCATGAAAAATAAAATAACCAACATAAAAATAAAGATTGAATACAAAAACGAAACACTTGCAAGTTTAAAAAATTCAACTTTTTTCTCTCTGTCTCTCTCCTAAAATTCTTTAAAGCAGAGATGGCAGGTAAAACTCTGTATAACTGTAATTCTTATTTATCACCAAAAACAAATTGGATAAACACAAAAATATATTTTCTTTATTCTTATACCCTATAAGCAAAATCATACGAAAGTGTGCAGAAAAAAAAAAAAATAAAAATGGAGTTCAATTACAAAATTGTTTATATTAATTATAATTTTAATTGATTTTGATCTAATCACTAAAATGATAATATCAATTAACTGCTAATAATTAATTTTGGTTTAAATTTCAATTAATTTTTTAATCAAATTAATTACAATTATGATTGAATATTTGTCTAAAATGAACTAAAAATTTTATTAATTTAATTCTATGGTTAATTAAATTCATCAATAAAAATTTATGAATTTTATTGTAGTTATTTATTAAATTAGCAAGTAAAATTAAACGAAAGAAATAATAATACTCCAAATTTGATGGGGGAAAATTAAACTTGGTATATAGTTTCATCTTGACGTCTTAAACATCTTATTAAAATTACCGATAATTACGTATAAATAAGATTTCTGAAACCCTTGATGACGTTCAAATAAAGATTTTCATATAATTCTATCAGAGTGCCTTTACGACCTAGCATGACATACCAATAAAAACAGTAAAGAATATGATAGATGTCTGAATAAATCGTCAAAAACAATTAATATGAACAAAATTTTTTATACATTTAATCTTTCATAGCACAGTTTTTACACAAACTTGAATTTTTAAATTAAATATAACTCCCAGTACCAACGATGGAAACATATACAAAAGCATCGAAATTATTAAAAATCTCATCATTATTAGTATTTAAAATTCTTGGTAATTATATATTAAACTCGTCTCAAAAAAACTGAACAAATCCTTAAAACATATTTTTATTTCAGTTTTTTTTTTTAAACGACGAATCAGCCCAAATAGTTGAAAAATTTTGAAACTTGATTTAAAGTTAATTTTTTTTATTGACAAGTTTTTCTTTTTTCTGTGTATATTATTTAAAACTGTAAATTTTTGTAAAAAAACTTTAAGCCGGTAGAAAGTTAATTACATTAATTAATAATATAATTAAATTTCAATAAAAAATTAAATAATAATTTAATTAAAAAATTATCTGGAATAATTTTTTCTGTGTCGTTCAAATACGTATTGTTTAGAAGAAAAATTTTATTGCCGTAATAATCATATTCGTATTGCGGAAGTTTCCTTCCATCAGAAGAGATTGTGTGATACATCTAAGTAATAAGAAATCAATACGCCTGGAAGAAAACTGATTATCTAGCAATATCGCTAGATAATCATCTAGGTGAAAAAAAAAATGAAGATAACGCCAAATAATCTTCTAGAGGATGTAGTAATTATATAGAAAAATTAAATTAATTAAAATATCAATTTTTTTTTTGCTAAAAGAATTTCTTCAATATTTTTTTATTTTTGAAAATTTTTTCGACAACTGAAAAATTTTGACTAAAAAATAAAAGTATTTATTCATGTCTTCCAGATGATCTCAATGGGATATTATCAATTTATTGCGGAGGTGATAATCACGTTGCGATATATTGAGTATAAAAATAATAAAAAAATTAGAATTTTATAAATTTTTTCCTGTTTGTTGCACAATTTTCTTTAAGCTGATAAAAATACTAAATTATAAAAATACTACTTTGATGATCTTCATCCAAAATATTACACACATGTGTTTTTTGTGTGTTAGTATAAATTTTAAACGCTTATATATTCTAAAATTCGTATCTGTATTAAAAAATATAGACCCTAGACATCTATAAAGAAACATATTTCCGATATTATACTTCTTAAATCGAAAGTATGTCGTACGATTTTTTGTTGTCGGCGTTTTTTTGTTTTGGCGATTTTTTCATTTTGGCGTTTTTTCGTTTTGGCGTTCCTTCCGATTTGTCGGTTTTTGTTTTTGATTTCTTTCTTTTTTGACGTTGCCTTCAATTTTGCGATTTTTGATTTTGATGATTTTTTATTTTGGCGTTGTTTTTTCGCTTAATCGCTTTTCTCCATTTTGATGATCTTTTCGTTTTAGCGGTTGTTTTTTCGTTTTACTGATTTTTTTATTTTTAGTTTTTTTTTGCTTTTGGTAATTTTTTCTGTTTGACGTTTTGGTGATTTTTTTCATTTAATTATTTAGCGCTTTTTTCCATTTTGGCGATTTTTTTGTTTTCATTTTGCTGATTTGTTTTTGAAGTTTTCTTTGGGTTGTTGAGAGTTTTCGTTTCAGCGTGTTTTTAAGTGTTGGCAATGTTTTTCGTTTTGGCGTTTTGATGATTTTTTTTTAAATTTTGGCATTTTTTAATTTTAGCGATCTTTTTCATTTTGCCGTTTTTTATTTTGATGTTTTTTTTCATAGTTTTTAAGTGCTTTTGATGTTTTTTGTTTTGACGATTTTTTGGGGTTTTTTTCATTTTTGCTATCTTTATTACTTTGCCGTTTTTTAATTTTATTTTTTTACTTTGACGTTTGTTTATTTTCTCTTTTTTCCGTGTTTTTGTTTTTTCGTTTTGACGATTTTATTATTTCGGTAATTTTTTTTAATTTTCAGATTTATATATTGTATTTTTTCTGTTTAGCCGATTTTTTTATTTTAGTGATTTTTTTATTTTGGCAAATTTTTATTTTGGTGATTTATTAATTTCATATTTTTTTTCAGCTTTTTTGGTGGTCTCTTTATTTTGTTGTTTTTTGACGATTTTTTGTTTTTATAGTTTTAGCAATTTTTTATTTTTTGGCTTTTTTAATTTTTTTCATGGCCTTCAAGCGTTTTTATCGTTTTGTCATTTTTTTTATTTTGGAGTTTTTTTCATTTTGCCGTATTTTCCGGTTTGTCGTTGCTTTTGTGTTTCTTTTCTTTTTTTGGCGTTTTTTTTTACTTATGCCTTTTTTTTCGTTCAATTTTAGCGTTTTTTTCTTCATTTTGTTGTTTAAGTTTCCTTTTTGTTTTGGTGGTTTTTTAATTTTGGATTAATTCCTTTTGAAATTAAAAAAAAAAAAAAAATTGACCCTTGATTACCGATTAAGATAAAATTTGATGCATGTGTAGGGGCATATACAAATGCATGTAAAATGAATTTTTCTCGTTTTTATTTTGAGAACTGTGGCAACTCTATAGCTTTGAAAGTTATTAAAATATATATTTATTTAAATGCCTATAAATTTTGTTATAAAAAAAGATATCAAAATAATTTTTACTGTGGATTTGTCAAAGCTTGTATTTTAAAATGCCATATACAAATTTTGAAAATAGGTAAAAATTTTTAAATTTAAAATGGAATTACTCTTTGGTAACTTTTTTATTTTGGCAAGCTCTTTATTTAAGCATTTTGTTCGTTTATTTTGTTGTTTTCCTTGTTTTGGCGTTCTTTTTGATTTGTCGGTTTTTCCGTTTGGGCGATTTTTTTCGTTTTTGCGTTTTTTTATTTTGTTGAATTATTTTATCTTGGCGTTTTTTTAATTTTGTCGTCTAAGCGTTTTTTTTTGTTTTGTTTTGGTAATTCTGTCATTTGAATGAATTTTCTTCATT
Organism: Protocalliphora azurea; assembly: GCA_932274085.1. Classification (NCBI taxonomy): domain Eukaryota; kingdom Metazoa; phylum Arthropoda; class Insecta; order Diptera; family Calliphoridae; genus Protocalliphora; species Protocalliphora azurea. Next base: position 24,626,922 of record OW026521.1, on the reverse strand, counting down.
TTAGTGGCTTTTGTACGTTTTTGGTGATATTTTTCCAGTTTGGCGTTTTTTGTTTTTGGTGATTTATTTATTTTTTACAATATAATTCTCCAATATCAGAAATATCAGAAAAAAAAATAAAAATCACAAAACAACTTATTTTTGATCGAAAATGTAAAAATCAGCTGTTGTTTTTGTTTAAAAGATAAAAAAATAACTATTTTCTTCCGACTTTTGTGATAAAAGTCACAGCAGTTACGGGCTCTGATTTTAAACATCCAAAATTAAAGAACATTAAAATAAGCCTATATTCATAGCGTAAGTTATATAATAAATTTTACGTAAAAAATACGCATTTGATAAAAACAAAACGTCTTTCAAAAAGAAACTTAAACTTTTTACTTTTCTAATTTTGTTTCTCATTTTGTACAAGTTTCAAACAAAAAATAAACAAAGCAATTCAAAATATTAAATTCTTTTCTATTTTGTGTTGTACTCCCCTCTTATAACTCTCAATTAAAAGTGAAAAACTCTAACTCACTGCTGTTATTTCATTACGACTTGAAAAAAAAAAAAAAAAATAACAAAGATACTGCTTTAAATTGGGAGAGTTCTGGGATAGACATGATAAATAAAATAGAACAGAGTTTCAAAATTTCAGTAAAAAAAGACTTTTATTAAATATGTGTTTGCCTATTAATTATATAAGTAATAGATAAATGTATTTAAACCGTAACTACAAAAAATTATATCAAATTACATCAAGTTTAAAGTCGCTTTAATTTTTTGCTAAATAAAAAAATACATTCCTGTGATTAAAAAAGGGCAGTCAACATTAATAGCAGTTTACAATTACTTATCTTATGTTATGCTTAATTGTACTTTAATTCTAATGTTAAAATGTGACAACAACTAATCCAACTAATCTGACAATCTGACTTTTCCTACGATATGGTTTGTTTGTTGTATGTATCTATTACAGTTACGTTTTACAATAAATTATGTAAAATCTCAAAATTAACGCAAATTATGTGAACATTTTCTATTCTCCTGCCACCAAAGGGAATAATTAGAAAACTCATGGTTATTAGCAGGTTTTTATAGCATGATTAGACTTTTAGTACAAATAAACTAAATTTATATACATTAGAGTGCCCCGAGGAAACGTTTTTTTTTCTTTTTTTTGAAATTCGTATTGATGAGCTGAATACGGAAAAAAATATTTAAAAAATGTTTAAAATTCATTTTCAGTTCCCTACCAGCGATTGAAAATCTCGAATCTGATACATTTAAGCAAAAAAAAAAAGTTTTGAGTTTTTTTGCAAAAAAGGTCTCCAAACATTAATACAAATATTTTTAAAAATTTCACCGTTGGATTTTGCTCTGCCTGGGGCCTTTTTGGTTGCATTTTTTGTGCATTGTGGTGAAACAATTTTTTGCAAATAATTTATTATGGGCCATACTTACCACAATTCTTTTTAATATTTTGCCCATAAAAGGACAAAATTTATAAAATTTTTAACCATTTTGTAAAAAAACAAAATCTTTTTTTCGTATGATGTACAGAAATGATTGTTTATGGACCAATATTTTCTAAAAAATGTAACATAACAGGCTCATAATTTTGAGTTTTTTGATATCTATTTCGAAACAAAACTTTTTTTGAATAAATGTTCTTGGCCCGTGACATTCAATCGCTGGTAATGAACTAAAGATAAATTTTAAAATTTTCTTAAATATATTTTTCTATATTCAGCTCATTAATACGCATCGTTTAATTTTTTTTACACGGGACACTCTAATATACATCCATATATGTATATTTTACAAAATGTATATATTAGTATGACAGCAGCACCTACTACATTACAGAAAATTATTATAAATAGTTGTTATAATGAGTTGGCATTTAATATGGATCATGGAAAGGTAGTAACTCAAGAGTTTTACCATTAATTATTTAGGATAAAACAGGTATGTGGTTAAGAAATGTGTATTTAGAAAGTTTCGTTTCTGCTATTGAATAATTAAAAAGGGTTGAATGATAAGGAAGTTTTCTTTAGCAAATTTTACTTTAAAAGGAAAAGAAAAATGATGAAAAAGTACAAGATTAAAGGAATTTTTTTCAAGAATTTTATAAAAGATTTACAGGTAAATAATAAAGATTTATATTTTATGTGATTTTGACTTTCTATACAAAAGAATCTAATATTTGACATGAGTTTCTACAGAAGGTAGGCTCATGTTTGACGTGATTTTCTATAAAAAAGATTTTCTATAAAATAGCTAATTCCTGTTCCTGTTTGATATGAGTTTCTACTAAGTAGAAGCTCACGTTTGATATGGGTTTATATAGAATAGAAGCTCATGTTTGATATGAGTTTCTGTAGAATATTATGTTTGAAATGAATTTCAATAAAATATAAGCTTGTATTTGACATGAGTTTATATAGAATAGCAGCTCATGTTCGACATGAGTTCTTACAAGATAGAGGCTGATGTTTGAAACGAGCTTCGGTAGAATTGAAACTTATGTTTGATATAAGTTTCTATAGAATAGAAGTTAATTGTTGATATGAGTTTCCATAGAATAGAAGCACATGTTTGACATGAGTTTCTGTAGCATAGAAGCACATGTTTGACATGAGTTTCTATAGAATAGAAGCACATATTTGACATGAGTTGCTATAGAATAGAAGCACATATTTGACATGAGTTGCTATAGAATAGAAGCACATATTTGACATGAGTTGCTATAGAATAGAAGCACATGTTTGACATGAGTTTTTATAGATAGAAGCACATGTTTGGCATGAGTTGCTATAGAATAGAAGCACATGTTTGGCATGAGTTGCTATAGAATAGAAGCACATGTTTGGCATGAGTTTCTATAGAATAAAAGCACATTTTTGATATGAGTTTCTATAGAATAGAAGCACATGTTTGACATGAGTTTCTGTAGCATAGAAGCACATGTTTGATATGAGTTTCTATAGAATAGAAGCACATATTTGACATGAGTTGCTATAGAATAGAAGCACATATTTGACATGAGTTGCTATAGAATAGAAGCACATGTTTGACATGAGTTTCTATAGATAGAAGCACATGTTTGGCATGAGTTGCTATAGAATAGAAGCACATGTTTGGCATGAGTTGCTATAGAATAGAAGCACATGTTTGGCATGAGTTTCTATAGAATAAAAGCACATTTTTGATATGAGTTTCTATAGAATAGAAGGACATGTTTGATATGAGTTTCTGTAGAACAGAAGCACATGTTTAACATGAGTTTCTATAGAATAGAAGGACATATTTGACATGAGTTTTTATAGAATAGAAGCTCGTGTTTCACATAAGTTTCCATTAGATAGAAGCACATGTTCGACATAAGTTTTTATAGAATGGAGACCTATGTTTAAAGTGAGTTTTTGTAGAAAAGAAAGTCAGGTTTTACCTGAAATTCTATAAAGTAGAAGTTCCTGTTTGACATGAGTTTCTATAGAATAGAACATCATGTTTGACATGAGTTTCTACAGAATATCATGTTTGAAATGAATTTCAATAAAATATAAGCTTGTATTTGACATGAGTTTATATAGAATAGCAGCTCATGTTCGACATGAGTTCTTACAAGATAGAGGCTGATGTTTGAAACGAGCTTCGGTAGAATTGAAACTTATGTTTGATATAAGTTTCTATAGAATAGAAGTTAATTGTTGATATGAGTTTCCATAGAATAGAAGCACATGTTTGACATGAGTTTCTGTAGCATAGAAGCACATGTTTGACATGAGTTTCTATAGAATAGAAGCACATATTTGACATGAGTTGCTATAGAATAGAAGCACATATTTGACATGAGTTGCTATAGAATAGAAGCACATATTTGACATGAGTTGCTATAGAATAGAAGCACATGTTTGACATGAGTTTTTATAGATAGAAGCACATGTTTGGCATGAGTTGCTATAGAATAGAAGCACATGTTTGGCATGAGTTGCTATAGAATAGAAGCACATGTTTGGCATGAGTTTCTATAGAATAAAAGCACATTTTTGATATGAGTTTCTATAGAATAGAAGCACATGTTTGACATGAGTTTCTGTAGCATAGAAGCACATGTTTGACATGAGTTTCTATAGAATAGAAGCACATATTTGACATGAGTTGCTATAGAATAGAAGCACATATTTGACATGAGTTGCTATAGAATAGAAGCACATGTTTGACATGAGTTTCTATAGATAGAAGCACATGTTTGGCATGAGTTGCTATAGAATAGAAGCACATGTTTGGCATGAGTTGCTATAGAATAGAAGCACATGTTTGGCATGAGTTTCTATAGAATAAAAGCACATTTTTGATATGAGTTTCTATAGAATAGAAGGACATGTTTGATATGAGTTTCTGTAGAACAGAAGCACATGTTTAACATGAGTTTCTATAGAATAGAAGGACATATTTGACATGAGTTTTTATAGAATAGAAGCTCGTGTTTCACATAAGTTTCCATTAGATAGAAGCACATGTTCGACATAAGTTTTTATAGAATGGAGACCTATGTTTAAAGTGAGTTTTTGTAGAAAAGAAAGTCAGGTTTTACCTGAAATTCTATAAAGTAGAAGTTCCTGTTTGACATGAGTTTCTATAGAATAGAACATCATGTTTGACATGAGTTTCTGTGTAATGGAAACCTATGTTTAAAGTTCCTATTTGTTATGAGTTTTTGTAGAATAGAAGCTTATGTTTGACATTATTTTTGAATCAGTAGGAGCACTTGTTTGACATGAGTTTTTATAGATTTGGTATAAGTTTCTACAGAACAGAAGCGCATATTTGACATGAGTTAGTATAGAGCAGAAGTTCATGTTTGACATGAGTTTATATAGAATAAAAACTCATGCTCGATGTGAATTTTTGTAGAACAGAAGTTTGTGTTTGACATCGTAAAAGCTCATTTTTGACGTGATTTTCCCGTATATTACTTAGTTTTCCAAATCCGTTAGGGTTTGATTTTATTTTTGTGGAACAGAATGTGTTGGCTTTTTAGTTTGTAATATTTAAATATTTTTATTTCTATAGAAATTTTCAATTAAGTAAACAATTTAGAAACATTTTTGTTTACGAAAAAGATTAATTGGATGATATGGTAATTTTCTAATGCTTTGTATTCCATGTTCATAAATAATATATAAAAGAAATCAATAGAAATAACAAAACAAAATAACTTAATATAAATAATATTATTAAATACTTTTTGAATTTAAAATTCTGTTGATAAAAATATGGTGATTTGCAAATAAATTATAGTAGTTGATTAGTATTTTGTTATAAAAATTATAAAATTATTTTCCTCAGTTAATATTTTTAGTTATAAAGTAAGGTGCTATGTTATATTTAAGAATATAGTGAGTAACGTATGAGTAATATTAATACGTTGTTGAACTAAAGTCCTTGAATTTAAAGTTGAATAACTTTGTTCATGAAAAAGTTATTAATTTCAAACAAAAACTGTAGAAGCAGCGATAAGATGAAATTTATTAATTTCTCAATTTTTATTTTTAGAAAGTAAATATAAATTCCAATTCATATCATTTTTTAAGTTTTTACCAATATATATATAAATAATAAATTTTTTAATAAAAAGCTAAAAAAAAATTGGAATTTTTACTTTTTATTTTTTTTAGCTTTTGATAAGGTAACTAGTACAAAAGTAAATTAGATTTATGTATATATAAAAGTAGTATGTTTATGTACCTTCGGGACCACTTTTTTTCATACAAAATTCGGCTCATGCAGTTGTTTTTGTTTTTAATGAGGAGGAAGAGAAAGAGAAAAAACTAAAAATATTTAGTTCTGGCTGTAAACTGTGTGAATCCTTAGTTTTTATGTATTTGTAAAAGTTACAAATAAATATGTATATAAAATTTCAATAACTAAAACAATGTTTTTTTATTGTGCTACAGGGTAAAAATTTTTTATTTGAGAAATTTTTGTATCTGGAGACTGGCATAATTATTTAAGAAGTATTTGTAAGGGGTAAACTGAATTTTTTTTCTTAAAATTCGTTATTTATTTAAGTTTATTTATGCATTAAAATAAATTTTCTATATTAACAATATTTCTAAAATTTTTGTTTTTTTCGAGCTTTAACACGAAGCTCAAAAAACTCAGAAATTCGTTTTAAAGTCTGAATAAAATTATTATTATTTTTTTTTAATTTTACTTAATTTATAATTAAAGGGGACCCTTTAATGTCAGCTAGTATCCTTTAGTTTAAAATTTGTTATAAAAAACTTCCTAAAATTATGAATTTTTAAATTGTATCTAGCCACTTGGGATTCATTTGGCTTGTGTTGCTAATGAAGCCTTAACAAAATATATTCTCTTTTTTCATTTAACAAAAAAAAAAAAAAAAAAAAAAAAAAACATTTTTTATTTCTGACTTGTTATAAGCATAACCTATATAAGTTTTGTAAAACTACAGGATATCTGTTAACCAAATATTTTCCAACAAATGGTAGAGTTACAAAACAAAATTTTGGCAATAACAATGGTAAAATTTATTTATTTTTAAAGTACTCATAATACAATAAAATTTTTTAAACACAATTAGTTTACAGATGCTTTCATATTTAATTTAATACAAATCAATTAATTTTAATTATTTTTCAAATTAACTCGTTGTAAATTTTAATATGAAAAAGTAGCTTATGTTTGACACAAGTTTCTATAGAATAGAGAGAAGGTCATGTTTCATATGAGTTTCTATAGAACAGAAGCTCATTTTAGACACTAGCTTCTATGCTTTTTAAATTATTGTCAGACATGAGCTTTTATTATAAAAAAACTTAAGCTTGCTTTCTACAGAAATTTATGTCAAACCTGGGAAAACTTATGTTAAACAAGAACTTATGGAAACTCATATAAAACATGAGCTTCTATTCTCTAGAAACTCATGTCAAACATGATATTTCTTCTCTAGAAATTCATGTATTCTTTTCTATGAAAAATCATATTAAATATTATAAAAACTCAAGTTTGAGAAAAGATTTTTTCTGCAGAAATTAATGTTAGACATTTGAGTTTCTTGGGCAACTATTATCGAACAATTTTTATAGTATAACCTTTAACTGCTGGCGTTTCCAAGTAGCAATTTATATCTGATAATTAGCTTTAAAAGATATTTAAAAATCCTTTCTTTATTGGGAAAATCAAAACATAAACTTAAGCCACTTAATTTTTTTACATTCTTGTGTAATATGTTTTCTTTTCATTTTATTTCAACGTTTAATTTTCGTTTTATTTTCTTTATCTTAAATATAAAATTTTTATTATACAATTCCTTGACTTTAATTCACAGTCATCTGCAATTAAAACGAAATTACATGGTGATGACACACGTATGATAACCGCAAATTTGTTATAATACAATAAGAGTTGCTACTATCTCTTCATCTCTCTAGTTGCATTTTTTGAAAAAGAAAGAAACTTTTGTTCTGACATTTATTTTTGTATGTGTTGGTCACTTGAGACCGTAAACACTCACACTTAGACTTTTATAGTTGGTGGAAATTTTTAGATAAACTTGACCACAATAAAAATATTTATTTCAATGAAATACAGTGTGGAACAAAAAAAAAAAAAAATAAGATTTTAAAGAAAAATAAATAAATTTAATTATATAACTAAATAAAATAAAATTGGAAGCAGAATTTCTCTAAATGTTTATTATTCTTTTTTTTAATTATCCTTTAAAGATTTTTTTTCAAACTATGTGTCTTTTTTCTTTCACACTGTATGTAATTTTTTAGTTTCTCCTATTTCTCCATAGTGTTTAAGTGTGAGTTTGTCATGATACTGTGTAAAAATTACTCCTAGATAGTGTCAAATGCCAGACTAACATATGATACACCATTCTGCCATATTAAATGAAAGAATTGCCAAGGGTAAGAGATTTCACATGCGAGTAAGGAAAAATAAAATGACCATTACTGCCCCCTACTCTATTAAAGCTATTAAATATATTTATATTACATATATTATTTTTTGTTTTAAAAAGAGAATGGTAAATTAGTGAAGACAAATATAATGGAATTTTTAAACAAAAGATCTTTTTAAGGATTTAGTGTAGAAAGAGAAATTAAAAGTAAAAGGAATTAAATGAAATAATTTTAAAGTTAAAATGAGGTAATTGGATAAGCATACATACTTAAAATAAATTCTTGAGATTTTATTTACTCGTATAACAAAGAAAGGAATTTTAAAGTTAATAACATCACTGTTTCCTTGGATTAATTAAAGGTACCAGGGGTAGTTTCATTGCTTTTAAATATTTTTTTATAAAAAAATTTACAGACATAATACCTAAGCTCATTTCAAACAAGAATTTCTCTTCTATAGAAACTCATATCAAACATGAATTTCTATTTCATAGAAACTGACATCACACATAACTTTGTATTATATAAAACTCATACCAAACATGAGTTGCTACCCTATTTTTTTGACTTAAGGTCCTATGGAATAGAACCACAAGTTTAACATGAGTTTCTGTAGAAAAAAGCTCATATTTGACATCAGTTTGTGCAGGGTAAAAGCTCATGTTTGACATGAGTTTCTATAGAACTGAAGCTCATTTCACATAAGTTTCAATAGAATAGATGATCATGTTTCACATGAGCTTTTATAAAAAAGATGGCCAAGTTTGACATGAGTTTCCACAGAACAGAAGCTTATGTTTAGTGTGAGTTTGGATAGAATAAAAACTTAAGTTTGACATGAGTTTCTGCAGAACAGAAGCTCATGTTTCACATGAGCTTCTATGGAATAAAAATTTAATTTTGATATGATTTGCTATAAAATTTAAACTCACGTTTGACATGCATTTCTAAATATATGCTCATGTTTGATATGAGTTGATATGAGTAAAGTAGAAGCTCATGTTTGACATGAGATACGAGTACAATTAGGTTTGACATGAGTTTCGGTAGAAAGTAAGTGTAGTCGATTCAAGATTTTATAGAATAAAAGCTCATGTGCAGCGATAGAATATAGAATAGAATAGAATAGAATAGAATAAAATAGAATAAAATATAATATAATAGAATAGAATAGAATTTAGAATAGAATAGAATAAAATAGAATAGAATAGAATAGAATAGAATAGAATAGAATAGAATAGAATAGAATAGAATAGAATAGAATAGTATAGAATACAATAGAATAGAATACAATAGAATAGAATACAATAGAATAGAATACAATAGAATAGAATGCAATAGAATAGAATAGAATACAATAGAATGCAATAGAATAGAATAGAATACAATAGAATACAATAGAATAGAATAGAATAGAATAGAATAGAATAGAATAGAATACAATAGAACAGAATAGAATACAATAGAATAGAATAGAACAGAATAGAACAGAATAGAATAGAATAAAATAGAATAAAATAAAATAGAATAGAATAGAATAGAATAGAATAGAATAGAATATAAGCTAATATCTGATATGTGTATTTTTCTGAAGTTTCTAATGAACTGTAACTCACGAATGATATGAGTTTGTTTAAAAATTAAACTCAGGGATAACTAGAGTTCCTTAGAAAACTAAGGTCATATTTAACATGAGATTCTACATAATAGAAGCTCATATTTTACATATATTTCTACAGAATAGAAGCTAATGTTTGATATGATTTGAAGCTCACATGAGCTTTTTGACAGGAGTTTCTGTAGAATAGAGACTCAAGTCTGATATAAGTTTCTACGCAACTGAAGCTCATGTTTAAGATGAGTTTCCATAAAATAGAAGCTCATGTTTGATATGAATTTCTATGGAATAGAATAAATTATGTTTGACAAAAGTTTCTATATAATTGAAGCTTATATTTGATATAATATATAAATTGATGTGAAACTTATGTTTGACATGAGTTTTTACAGAACAGAAGCTAATATCTAACATAAGTTTTTGTAGCCCAGGAGCTCAAGTTTGTCATGAGTTTATATAGAAAGTAGGCTCATATTTGACGTGAGTTCTCTAGAATATAAGCTCATGTTTGACCTGAGTTTCTACAGAATAGAAACTCATGTTTAACATATGTTTCTGTAGAATTGAGGCTCGTGTTTGACATGAATTTCTATAGACCTTCTGGTCTATAGAAATGACATGAGTTTTTATAGAACAAAGACCTTTTTTTTAGACATAAGTTAATACAGATCAGACGCTGATATTTGATATGACTTTTTGTTGTCTAGAAGTTCAGGTTTGTCGTAAGTTCCTGTAAAATAGAAAATCATGTTTGACGTGAGTTTCTTTAGAATAGATGCTTATGTTTGACAAAAATTTCTAGGGAAAGAAGCTCCATATTGTCATAAGCTTCTATTGAACAAAAGCTTATGTTTGACGTAAGTTTCTGTAGCAAAGAAGCTCATGTTTGACGTGAATTTTTATGGAACAATGACATATATTTGACATAAATTTCTACAGAACAAAAGCAAGTATTTGACATAAATTTTTATAGAATAGAAGTTTTCTTTTGGAGTTTGTTTCTGTAGAATACAAGTATTAACTAAAACTAAAAATTCTATTTTAAATTAAATTAAATTTTTTTGTAGAAAATTGCTTTGGTTCATCTAGAACATCTACTATGCATTCATATGTTTCCTTACATATACCTGTGGATGCTTAGTAAATAAATTTCATGCATAAATCTGACTTTAGCAATTCTTAAAACTAAACAAGTGTAAGAATAATTTAATTTTAATGCCAATACGTGTAAGTTTTGAACACATATGATCTATTTCAGCTCTTATTCTTTGAAACGAATTGGTAGCATAACGGACTTCTATTCATTTTACCTGTATGCTATATTGCTCGAAATTAAAATCAAAAGCATATTTTCCATTGTCATCAGCCTTTATTTATTCTCTTTTTCATCATCATTATTATCATCAACGTTAGTTTTATTTCATTACATTCACTTGATGTATGAAGTTATTATGTTGTTTTTTTAATAGTTTGTTTTCTCTTAATTTTTTTTATTTGTACATGATATTATTTTCTTTTTGTATTACAATTTGCCTTGCTTCTAATCCTGTTTATATAGAACAACGGACATCCGACAGATATTGAGAAATGGTCTAAGGGAAAACAAAGAGCAAAGAGGAGAATAAAGAAAACAAAATAAAACTAGTAATGCTTTATGTTTGTATTAAAAACTACTACAAACTTAATGTTTATATACTACTTTAATCCAATAGAGTACAGTGGGTAAAAAGAGAACAAAATTAGTTGTTATAGAAAAAAATAAAGATTTAACATTTTTCCTTAAAGCAATTTTAGATTATTTCCTTAATTTCAATAAGAAAAATATTTTTCATGATATTAAAATTCTAAGAGGTTGTTATAGAAATTTTATATACTTTTTTTTTAATTTGAGTTAAGAGAGGCTTAACTCAAGTTGCGAGCAACACGAGTTTCTTTAAAAATTATATTTTATGTTTAAGTTAAGAGTTAGATTTATACCGCATTTACCCCATTGAATTTAATGTCTGATATTTTTTACTGAATACACATACACATACTTAGATTGCAAGCTCAAATATTATGTTTACACACACTACTCTTTGAGTTATTATTTATTGTTGTATAACACAACAATTTTTAATAACACAAAGGATATATTTTTTTTAATTTTTGCTGCTAGCTTTCTTTTTTTCATTTGTTTATAATCCTTCAAAAAGAAAAAAGCGTAGAAAAAACTAAACAAAAAACTAATTCATAAATGAAAAGAATTTTTAAAACATTCCTAACATTTTTTTTTTTTTTTTTTTTGTAGAGAATAGGAAAAGTGCATGTCTGCAATAATGTCTAAGTGAGTAACAATATATGATTAAGGATTTGTAGTTGGAGATATTAGAGAATTGGGTAGGTGACAGTAAAAGCATCAACAGACAAATGTAACAAAAATATTAGATTAACACTTGTACATATGATAACGAGTATCGTTGCTAGTTTGTATATGTTAACATGAGAGTTTTGTCTTGTATGTGTGTGTGTAATTGTAGTAAGTGTTCTTTGTATTATCTTTTGTTTACTAACAAATGATAATCTGTTTTAGAAAATACTTGAACATAAAAATGAAACATAATATTATGTACTGCTGAAAGTTTAAAAGTAAAGAAATTTTAAATTCTTAAAAAATATATTTAAACAAGATAAGGTTTTATAGAATGAATTTTAAAATATATATAGAATGCTATATTCGGCTGTGCCGAATCTCATATATATATCTAACCGACGGACAGATGTACATCGTCTTATGGATATCATTTCTTATAAGGATCTAGAAAATATAAAGTTTTTTGCTCTTCCGACGAAAACTAAAACCGGAAATTACAAACGAAATGACAAACTTATATATACCCTTTACACCTGTGGTGAAGGGTATAAAATGAAAGCAAAAAAAAAAAAAAAAAAAACATATGTATGCTTCATACTCATGTAAAGCATGCTATTCAATAGAAGTCCTTATCAAACACGATTTTCTGTGCCATAAAAATTCGATACTAATTTGAAATTCTAACTTAAGTCAAACATATGCTTTTATTCTTGTCCAAAATAGTTGGACACTTAAATTATAATCATTATAATTTTTATATTAATTATTACTCCAGTTAATATAAGATAGTTATTTTTTTAAGTGTAATTTGTATAAATTGGAAAGGAAAATGTTAATGGAAAAACCGAAAGTTATTGGAATAAATTACTTACTATTATTGATGTCATGAAGAAAAAAGTCACTTGTTATCAGTTCATCGCGAAGATCACTTTTTCTATAAATAATTACCGCTAAATTAATTATTACCTTAACCTAAAAGTTATACTTAATTTAACCTAAAATTATACTTACCACAACTTGAAAGATTGTAAACTTATCTCTGAGTTATTTATACTTACCTCCTAAAATCAATTTTAAAATTGTTTAAGTGTAATAAAACCTGTAATTGAATTGAAACCAACAGAAAGGTGAAATTTTTCTCTGCAGCAATAGCCAGCTATCCTATGGATTATAACACTTATCTTGTTATTGTTTTTTTTTCATCCCTACAATTATAATTACTCCTGTATGAGTAATTATAATTAAATATTTTTTTATAGATTGGCCCCTTTATTAATTATATCCCCCCGTCTCTACCATTATCTATAAGAAAACCTTAAGCAAGATCCCTAAGTTTGTTCAATTTTATAGAAACTCATGTCAAACATGTGATTTTATTCAACAAAAAATGAAGTCAGGCATGATCTTTTATCCTATAGAATTTCTTGTCAAATATGAGATTCTATTCAATAAAAACTCTATTCTATAGAAACTTATAACAAACAATAACTTCTACTCCATAGAAACTCTGTTCTATAAAAACTCTATAGAAACTGGTATCAAAAACGTGATTTTATTCAATAGAAAATGAATTTAGATATGATTTATTACTCTATAGAATGTCCTGTCAGATATGAGATTCTGTTCAATAAAAATTCACGTCAAACAGGAGATTCTGTTCAATAAAAACTCATGTCAAACATGAGCTTCTGTTCTTTAAAAACTTATGTCAAATATGAGTTTCCATTCTATAGAAACCCAAGACAAACATGAGGTACTATTCTATTGAAACTCATATTAAACAATAGCTTCTACTCCACAGAAACTCATATCGAATTTAGGCTTCTATTTTATAAAAACATAAGACAAACCTTAGCTTTTATTCTACTAAAATTCATGTCAAATATGAGTTACTATTCTATAGAAACTTATGTCAAACATTACCTTCTATTCTATAAAAAGACTCATGTCAATCATTAACCTATATTTTATAGAAACTCATGTCAAACGTGGCCTTCTTTTCCAAAGAAACTTTTGTAAAACATGATCTTCTATTCTCTTAAAATTCACGTCAAACATGGGCTTCTATTCTATAGAAACTCATGTCAAACATAAGCTCGTTATTCTCTTCTTCTTTGATTGTTAAAATTTTTTAAATTAGAGGCTTATTTAAAGAACTATAGCTAATTTTAATTGGAGGCTTATTAAAGGAACTAGAGCCAATTTTAGGTTTTGCATATTGAATATTGAATCACAAGTGATCACAGATTTTCGTTGTTTTCTCTATTGGATGCTAAATTAAAGGACTGAAGCCTATTAGAAGTTTTTCATATAAAATATCGATTTTTAAATTGAAATATGAGTGATCACAGATTTTCGCTATTTTCTCAATTGGACGCTGATTTAAGGAACTAGAGTCAATCAAGGGTTTTTCGTATAAAATATCGATTTTTAAATTGAATTGATTTTTTAATTGGAACTAGAGCCAATCAAGGGTTTTTCATATAAAATATTGAGTTTTGACTTGAAATAAGGGTGATCACAGATTTTTATTATTCTTTCAATTGGAGGCTTATTAAAGGAACTGTAGCTAATTTTAGTTTTTGCATTCTGAATATCGATTTTAGTTAAAATATGAGTGATCACAAAATTTTTTACATTTTCTCAATTGGAAGCTTATTTAAGGAATTATAGTCAATTTTAGGTTTTTCATATAAAATATCGATTTTCGACTTGAGATATGGGTGAATACCGATTTGAGTTATTTTTTTTTTCAATTGGAGGCTTTTTTAAGAAACTAAAGGCAATTTTAAGTTCTTCATATAAAATATCAATTTTTTACTTGAAATATAAGTGATCACAGATTTTCGTTATTTTATTATTTTTCAATTGGAGGCTTATTTAAGAAAACATGACAAATCTTAGATATTTCATGTAAAATATCGTTTTTTGATTTATATATAAGATTTTTGTTATTTTCTCAACTAGAGGCTTATTCAAAGAACTAAAACCAATTTTATGTATATGAGTGATCGCAGATATTCGCTATTTTCTTAGTTGGTGGCTTATTGAGAAAATAGAGTAAATTTTATATATTTTTCATAAAAATTTTTTACTTGAAATATGAGTGATTAAAAATTTTTGTTATTTAATTCTTTAAGAAATTATAGTCGGTTATAGATTTTCTTCATTGAAATATCGATTTTTGACTTGAAATATTAAAGTTATATTAATAATGAGCTGCTATTCCAATGAAATTAAGTCAAACTTCAAGCTTCCAATTTATGAAGAACATTTTGTGTTTTAATATATAAAGTATTTATTAAAGAAAACCAAAATTGCTTTTAAATAAACCATAATTTAATTTTAAAAATTTACCCATCATTTTCCACAAATATTTGTTTTAGTCAATAAATATTTAAAATTAACACAATAATTTTCATTTGTAACGAAACCAGACATTCCCTTAAAAACCCCAAGGCCATTCAAAATTGCCTTTTGTTCTTTTTATTTTTTTTATTGTATTTTGTTCATATAAA
Source organism: Protocalliphora azurea (assembly GCA_932274085.1). Classification (NCBI taxonomy): domain Eukaryota; kingdom Metazoa; phylum Arthropoda; class Insecta; order Diptera; family Calliphoridae; genus Protocalliphora; species Protocalliphora azurea. Next base: position 24,611,508 of record OW026521.1, on the reverse strand, counting down.
TTGCATATAAAATACAAATTAATTTCTCACTTCTGGTCGAATAAGTTTGTTTTTTTTTTGTCTGTTGTACTGCTGTCATTGTGTATTCTGTTATGTATGTGTGTTTGATTACCCAGCCGGAAAGGGAAGGGCTAAAAAGATATTGTAAAATGCTTTATTTAGAATCCATAAAGCATGCCACTCGCATTCCAAAAGAGAGGCAAGGCCTTCCCTTTTCCCTTCCAAAAAAGGAATCTTTAATAAACAAATATGCTCTCTTATGTGCAATGCTATAACTTTTATTAACGATACTTAAAATAAGACTAAATGATTTTGAACATTACTAGTCTCATAAATAAAATATCGCATCTAATGAAAGGGAAATAAGAATTAGTACCGGGTTTTTTTTAAGGAAGCCGAGGGTTTCTTTGAGGAAATGTATTGAAAAATTTTTTTTGGAGAAGTGTGGATTCAATCACAAAGTCCTGCAGGGATGAAGTACTGACATATTTTCCTACTGGGTAACATACCTCACTCACACTTTTAAAAAAATGCAAAATTTCATGTTATTGTCAAAGTCAGACAAAAGGTAAATAACTGTTTAAAAATGCAATTTCAATTAGCCCTGAAAACAAAAAAGCACTCATTCTTTATAATGCCTTATTTTGAACCCAAAAATTGAGTAAAATAAACGCTCATATAAATTTCAATGTCAATTGTTAAACAATAATGTTAAACAGTACTCTGACAATAGCTACAGCAACAACAATGAAAAGTTTATTATAAAACGGGAATAAAAAAAGTTGGGTTTACCACACTTTGCTTTCGGATAAGTGAAGAGAAATTCACTTTGGCACTATTTGCAATCAACCAACTAAAAAAAAAAAAAAAAACATAAAAAGGGTAGTTGAAATTGAAATTTTCCTTTAGGCCATAATAACAGAAATGAGTTTTTCCACAAAATATAAAAAAACAAACCCTAAAAGCAGGCAATACAATAACTTTTTTCGTTTTGCATTTTGTTTTTGTTAATGATGAACGTTTGTAATATTTTGTAGAGTTTTATTATTATTTTTTCTACGAGTTTTTAATAACAATCAAAAGTATGAACACAAATACACAATAACAACAGCAACAACAATAAAAACACAAACAATTTAATGGAATATTTTGAAAAAGTTTTGATTGTCTGTAAAAATTATTTACGCGCAACGAAACAATACAATTGTTGAAAAGAGAATGATGAAAAAATTAAAACCAAAAGGAAGAGAAATAGATTTTTAGAAAATCTAATTGTTTTCGGAGATAAAATAAAAAATTAAAAAAAATGAGTAAAAAGAAAATAAACTAATTGAAAACTAATGCCCACGAAAAAATTATAATTTAAAGTATAATAGGAATAAAAAAAGAAACCGGTCGCTAAATAAGCCTCCGATTGAGAAACAAAAAAAAAAAAAAAAAAGAAAAAAATAAAAAAAGAAATAAAAAAAAAACGAAAATCTGCGGTCGCTCGTATTTCACGTCAAAAACCTATATTTCATATGTTAAATACAAAAGTTGGCTATAGTTCCTTAAAACTGCCTCCAATTGAGAAAATAGCAAAAATCTCTGATCGCTAATATTTCCAGTAAAGAATTTATATTTAATATGAAAAACTTAAATTGGCTTCAATTCCTTAAATAAGCCTCTAATTGAAAAATTAGCAAAATTCTGTGATCGCTCATATTTCAAGTAAAATATTGATATTTAATATGAAAGTATTAAAATTAGCTCTAGTTCCTTAATACAGACTCTAGTTAAGAAAATAGAAAATATATGTGATGATTTATATTTTAAATCAAAAATCGATATTTTATATGAAAAACCTAAAATTAGCTCTAGTTCCTTAAAAAAGCTTCCAATTGAGAAAATAGCAAAAATCTGTGATCGCTCATATTTCAAGTAAAATACTGAAATTAATATGAAAATTGGTTCTAGTTCTTTGAATTATCTGTATTAACTCACATTAAAATTCAATAATAGATATTTAATGTGAAAACTTTAAATTGGCTCTAGTTTCTTAAATCGGCCTCCAATTGAGAAAATAGAAATTAGCCAAAGTCTTTGATTAATCATATCATATCATATAATCATATTTCAAGCAAAAAATCGATATTTAATATGAAAAACTTAAATTGACTCTAGTTCTTTAAATAACTCTTCAATTGAGAAAATAGCAAAAATCACTCAGATTTCAAATCAAAAATCGTTAAATTATATGAAAAATACAAAATTGGCTCTGGTTCCATAAATAAGCTTGCAATTGATAAAGTAACAATAATCTGTGATTGCTCATATTTCAAGTGAAAAATCGATATTTAATATGAAAAAATTAAATTGGCTATAGTTCATTGAATTAGCCTTCTATTGAGAAAAGAGCAAAAATCTGCGATAACTCATATTACAATTCAATAATAGATATTTAATATGAAAACTTTACATTGACTCTAGTTAACTAAATAAGCCTCCAACTGGGAAAATAGCAAAAATCTGTGATCACTCATATTTCAAGTCAAAAATCGATATTTTATATGAAAAACATCAAATGGCTATAGTTCCTTAAATAAGCTTTCAATTTAGAAAATAGCAAAAATTGTGATCGCTCATATTTCTTTAAATTGGCTATAGTTTCTTAAATCGACCTCCAATTGAGAAAATAGAAATTAGCAAACATTTTTGACTAATCATATTTCAATTCAAAAATCGATGTTTAATATGAAAAATCTTAAATTAACTCTAGTTCATTAAATCAGCTTCCATTTAAGAAAATAGCAAAAATCTGTGATCATTCATATTTTAAATCAAAAATCGATATCTTATATTAAAAGCCTAAAATTGGCTCTAGTTCCTTAAATAAGCTCCCAATTCAAAACTCTATGATTTAAAATGAAAAACTTCAATTTGCTCTAGTTCTTTGAATGAGCCTCCTATTGAGAAAAGAGCAGAAATCTGCGATAACTCATACTACAATTCAATAATAGATATTTAGTATGAAAACTTTAAATTGGCCATAATTCCCTAAATAAGCCTCCAACCGAGAAAATAGCAAAAATTTGTAATCACTTATATTTCAAGTCAAAAATCGATATTTTATATGGTTTTTCATAAAATTAGCTTTAGTCTCTTTTAGGAGCTGTAACTATTTTTTTTTACATACGTTTATATAATCCCTAATAAACCCTTGTGGCCAGACTGAAGATAGCTGGAAGACAAAACTAGTATACCTTATAATTTTAGCTTAACAATGGCAATGTCATATGCGTAACAGGGCATCTAATTGAAGAAATAGCAAAAATCTGTTGTCAATCATCTTTCAAACCAAAAGTCGATATTTTATATGAAAACTCTAAAATAGGCTCTTGTTTCTTAAATAAGTCTGCAATTGAAAAATAGCAAAAACCTGTAATCACTAATTTTTCCAGTCAAAAATCTATATTTTATGTGAAAAACTTAAAATTATCTTTAGTTCCTTAACACAGCCTCCAATTGAGAAAATAGCAATAATCTTTGATCACTCATATTTATATTAAAAAATCTCTATTTTCCATAGAAAACCTAAAATTGGCTCTGGTTCCTTAAATAAGCCTCCATTTGCGAAAATAACAAAAATCTGTGAACGCTCATATTTCAAGAAAAAAATGGATAATTTATATAAAAAACCTAAAATTGATTATAATAAGATTTTCTTTATCTAGCCAATTTCTTCTTCTTTTCGGTGGCTTCCCAATTTTCTTTAAATTTATAATATTTCCTTGATTTTCCCCCTAATTTTATTTTTTGACATCAAGTTTATGTTAAAATTACTTATTAGCAAATCATGTATCATCATGTTTTCATAAACATTTGCACGCAAAACATCTGCTATTCTCTTAAGAGTATCTTGTCTGCGAAGAGTTTGTTTAGTTTTTCAAATGTATTGGTGTGTCAATTTATGTCACAACACGTTTCAATTCCAAACTATGAACAGCTGTAGAACACCCACATTTAAAATCAACTCACAGATAAGGATTCATATACCATGACAACATGTTTTCTTATCAGTCAAATGCTGTATAAAAAATTGTTGGTTTTGATTTGATATACACAGAAGGAACAGTGATTTGAAGAGAGATTTTTGGTTTGGTTTTCTTTTTCCTGGATCATAAAAATTATAATTAGAACTTTCCTTATATAGCCATATGATTACTGTTTATAAATTTAGGGGCATTTATAGCTTCTAATTTTAAATATAAGATAAATATATTGACAAATATTTTTTTCTTGAAAATCCCTTTTAAAACACTGTTCACTTCCTTTTAAAATAAGGTGGCAAGTAGCATTTGTAGTTGCATAAATAGTTAGTTGCTGTAGTAGTGATGAGTTTAGTTAGTGATTTGACTAATTGCTTTGTAAATCTTTAGGAAAACTTTTATAAAATTAATTAAAATCTTCAAGTCATGACATGAAATGGGTTTGTTTGTTCAAGTGTAACAACAGCTGGAAGAACTACGGTGATGACAGCAAGACTTACATACTCGTACATAAATAAAAGATAAACTTAAGGAAACAGAAAACAAGAGATTAATTTAAAACAATAAAGAAAATAACTTAAAATGAAAATTTTTGCTTTACTGAAAATTAAATATTTTTGAACTTTAAAAAAAAAATTAACTTAGAAAAGATAAAATTTTTGCAAAGTGTAAGAGAATATAATTATAAGAGTAAAATTTTAAAATAATATAACCAGTGTTGCCATGGCAAAAATTTTTTTCTAACCAAAATTTTGGATAATATGTCCAAATTTTAAAAATTCAAAGTTATTATATCAAAATTAATAAAGGGTGATCCATTTCGAGGTTCCCTACTTTTTTAAAGAAAAAACACAGAAAATTAAAATTTAATGGGGAATGTTTATTATCATTTGAAAGTACATTCTTTGGCATTTATTTTTTGAAGATTATGTCTATCAAATGTTGGCCGTTGCTACGTCGCAGATGGTCCATCCGTTGAGGCCAATTTTCGATGACTCGTTCGAGCATTTCGACTGGTAACTGGCGAATGATACGCGTGATGTTTTCCTACAAGGCCTTAATCGAAGCGGGTTTGTCCGCATAAACTTTAGAATAAACTTTAAAGTTGAACGATTTGTAAACGTTGTTCAGGCGTAAGTCTTTCTATTATGAAATGCCAAACAATACTAAATAAAAATAACATGACAGCATGACACGACCCACACGTGATCTGTCAAAAAAAGGCTATGGAAAAAAGTATCTTTACTTGAATCACCCAATATAATCTTAATATACGTATTCAGGTTTTAAATATTTTGCATAATCATAAGCTTTAGTCTTTAGGAGAAAAAGATACTTAAAATTTAAATGTTTAGAACAATGATTATCAAAATGTGGTCCTTGATCCAATTTTGTAGTGGGTCGGGATAAAAAGTTTAATATTAAAAATTTTATTATTCTCACGTCCTTACCATATGATGTTGAAAGCAAATCAGATTGTAATAAATTTAGAATTGCAAAACATCTAGTTCGAGTAGTAATAGAAAATAAGGATGACTTTTACAGTTATGTGTTTGTTCACAGAAAAAGAATGCAAATAAAAGTTAGCCAGTCTCATTTGGCAATATGATTTCCAAAATCTAAAGATTTAAAGTAAGAGAAGTTTGGTGAAAAGATTCAATATTAATTGTTTATGTACCAAAGCACTCACATATATTAAATATTAATAAGTTAATTTAAAAATTGCGTACAAAATGATATTCCAATTGAAAATACATCAGGATTAATAAAACACTTTCTTTGCAGTTATTTGTAAAATAATGTGGTGCCATTTTTAAATTTTTATTAAGTGTTCTCATGAAAACTTGCGAAACCCTCGCAAACTGTGTAATGTGTACGAGTTTGCACATTCGCAAATGAAAAAAAAAAATTATGGAAAATCATTTTTAAACTTGCTCTGTTTAATTGTGCATTTATAAATCAGCTGGCTTCTATTTAGATATAAAAATTATTAATTGTTATTGTTTTCAAGTTTATTTTATTCTTTGCAAATGTAAACGAAAATTGCAGAATAATCTAAATAGTATTTTCGAATAGTTCATAAAAACAAAATTTTGATTTAACAAAAAAAAAAAAAAAAAAAAAAAAAAAAAACCAAAACCAAAGTGGAAAAAATGTCTCCACATTGGAAAACAAAATAACTAGTTTCGGCTAAAAATAACCAAAACGGCAACCCTGACTACAATTATTTTATAACTAATCTTTTTTCTGGGTATATAATACAATTATTGTATAAGAGTATCTTAGTGAAATAATATAATAATAAATTATAATAGTTTAACAGTATAATCCTTTAAAAGTTTAGTATATTTTTAAAAAACACTAAATTAAAATATTTATTTTCCATTTGCAGCTGATTTAAAATTTTATTTTCCCTAACTTTCTATTAATTTTTCTTTGAATATTTTTAATAATTTTTAGTTTAAAATATCGTTCTCTTAATAAACTGTCTTCTACATTTATTTCCAACATAAAATATCGACTATTTCCTGTTTTAAATTAATATTTACTTTTTGTTGAAATTGAAAATTTATCTCTATTAACATAATTCTTAGAATTCTTGTCTTAACATTTTAACTCGTTTACTAATGCTCTTCAAATTAAAACAATAGTTACGAGAGCATTTGCACCAAAACTCCAATTCATTTGTACTTTCTAAATATTGTTGCAAACTATTGCAGCTAGAATCCTTTGGTAGCATTTCCTATGATAAAATGATACATTTTGTTTGTGGCTATAGTAGAAAATCCCAACTAACCAACATTGTTAGAGACGAGTATAAAACTTTAAGGCTAACAAGGTAACATAACCGCCATACAAAATAAATGTACAAGTATGCTGTGTGTTTAGGTTTTCCTAACTGGAATAAAAAGTAAACAAAAAAAGGATAAAAGCCAAAATGGTTGTTTGCAGTCTGTGCAGTTTTTAATAGTTAGAAAAATACATGGAACATTTTTCCTATAGACAGAAGGAAGTTATAAAACATAGTTTAGTTAAAAGAGGAAAAAAAGGAGAATTTTAATATATATTTTTTTAGCAATAAAAATCTCATAATGAAATTGTAACTACAAGGGCTATTATTACGATATCTAGCAAAAATACCTTTAGGAACAATAGTGAAGTAGCTACTGTCAAAATATTGTACAATTGGAGACTTTGAAAATGAAATCTGGTATAAAACAATAAAATTTTAAAAGTACAATAGTGTAACAGTATAACGGTATAATAAGTACAAAAGTATAATAGTATAGTAGCATAATATTATAATAACATAATAGTATAATAGTATAATAGTATAATAGTATAATAGTATAATAGTATAATAATATAATAGTATATTAGTATAATAGTATAATAATATAATAGTATAATAGTATAATAATATAATAGTGCAATAATATAATAGTATAACAGTATAATAGTATAATAATATAATAGTATAATAATATAATAGTATACTAATATATTAGTATAATAGTATAGTAGTATAATAGTATAATAATATAATAGTATAATAATACAATAGTATAATAGTATCACAGTATAATAGTATAATAATGTGATAGTATAATAGTATAATAATATAATAGTATAGTAGTATAATAGTATAATAATATAATAGTATAATAATATAATAGTATAATAATATAATAGTATAATAATATATTAGTATAATAGTATAGTAGTATAATAGTATAATAATATAATAGTATAATAATATAATAGTATAATAATATAATAGTATAATAGCATAATGGTATAATACTATAACAGTATAATAATATAATAATATAATAGTATAATAGTATACTAATATAATAGTATAAAAGTATAATAGTATAATAATATAATAGTATAAAGTATAATAATATAATAGTATAATAGTATAGTAGTATAATAGTATAATAATATAATAATATAATAATATAATAATATATTAGTATAATAGTATAGTAGTATAATAGTATAATAATATAATAGTATAATAATATAATAGTATAATAATATAATAGTATAAAAGTATAAAAGTATAATAGTATTATAATAATATAATAGTATAATAGTATAATAGTATAATAATATAGTAGTATAATAATATTATAGTATAATAGTATAATAAGACAACATATAGATTTTTGACTTGAAATAAAAGCGATCATAGATTTTCGCTATTTTTAAGCAACTAGAGAAAATTTTAGGTTTTACATTTATTTCTCAATTGGAGCCATTTTTAAGAAACTAGAGACAATTTTAATTTTTGCATTGAAAATATCGACTTTTGACTTGAGGAATGAGTGATCACAGATTTTTGTTATTTTTGAATTGGAGTTTTTTTTTTTTTTAAGAAACTAGGATCAAGTTTAGATTTTTCTTTGAAAATATCGATTTACGAATTGAAATTTGAGTGACCGCAGATTTTCGTTATTTTCTCAATTGGAAGCTTATTTAACAAACTAGTGCCAATTTTAGATTTTCATATAAAATATCGATTTTTGATTTGAAATATAAGTGATCACAAATTTTTGTTACTTTCCCAATTGGAAGCTTATTTAAGAAACTAGAGCCAATTTTAAGTTTTTCATTGCAAATATTGATTTTTTTTCTATTTTCTCAATTTTAAGTTTTTCGTATAAAATATCGATTTTTGATTTGAAATATGATTGACAGGTGATCACAGATTTTCGCTAATTTCTGAATTGCAGTTTTATTTACGAAACAAGAGTCAATTTTAGGTCTTTCATATAAAATATCGATTTTGATTTAAAATATTAGTGATCACAGATTTAGTTTTTTTTAATTGGAAATTTTTTTTTAAGAAACTACAATCAATTTTAGATTTTTCATTGAAAATATCGATTTATGAATTGAACTCTGAGTGATCACAGATTTTTGTTATTTTTTCAATTTTAAGTTTTTCGTATAAAATATCGATTTTTGACTTAAAATATGATTGATCACACTTATTTAAAAAACTAGAGCTAATTTCAGTTCTTTTTTTTTGATTTGAAATATGAGTGATCACAGATTTTTGTTATTTTCTCAATTTAAGAAACGAGTAAATTCCAGGTTTTTCATTGAAAATATGGATTTCCTATTTGAAATTTGATTGATCACAGGTGATCACAGATTTTCGTTAATTTCTCAATTGCAGATTTATTTAAAAAACAAGAGCCAATTTTAGGTCTTTCATATAAGGCATCGATTTTGATTTAAAGCATTAGTGATAACAGGTTTATGTTTTTTTTAAGAAACTACAATAAATTTTAGATTTTTCATTGAAAATATCGATTTATGAATTGAAGTGTGAGTGATTTAAGAAGCTAGAGCAAATTTTAGGTTTTTCAACGAAAATATCGATTTTTTATTTGAAATATGATTGATCACAGGTGATCACAAATGATCACAGATTTTAGGTAATTTCACAATTGCAGGCTAGAGCCAATTTTAAGTTTTCTATTGAAAATATTGGCTTTTGACTTCAAATATTAGTGATCACAGATTTTTGTTTTTTTTTTAACTGGAAGTTTTTTTAAGAAACAAAGATCAATTTTAGTTCTTTCATGTAAAATATCGATTTTTGATTTGAAATATTAGTGATCACAGATTTTTGCCATTTTTTCATTTGGAGGCGTATTTATGGAACTAGAACTAATATTAAGATTTTCATGTAAGCTATCGATTTTTGACTTGAAATATGGATGATTACGAATTTGCGTTATTTTTTCATTTTTATATTTACGGAACTAGAACCAATTTTAGGATTTTCATGTAAGATATTGATTTTTTGACTTGAAATACGATTGATCACAGTTGTACGTTATTTCCTCAATTGGAGGTTATTTAAAAAAAAAAGAAAACTAGGACCGATTTTGGGGTTTTCATTTAAAATATCGATTATTGGCTTCAATTATGAGGTACTATATTTTGCTTTATTTTGTCAATATACTTCAGTCTTCTACCTTTAAAATCTTTTATAGTCGAACCGGTCTAAGCAATACTTGTAAATAGAAAATACCACTTTATAAACCACAACTATTTGTGAAAATTTACACAAAACACATACAGACACAAACAAAAATAAAAACAGGAAGCAAAAGGAAATGCAAAAAAGTAGTGAGTAAAAATACTTGAGCACCAGCATAAACAAAACTCAGCCAACCAGACAAGTGGACAGACAGTCCAAACACCCAACCACTCATTATATATTTGCAACACTAACAGCTCAAGTGCATAAGGTAACAGGAAAATAAAAAATAAAATAAAACTAAACACAGACATTTGTATTCCTGCATAAAAGAACAAGGAGTAAATTCAACTAAACATTATGATATGTTTATATGTTTAGGTAACTAAAACTCATAGTTGTGGAAATAGGTACTTCGTTGCAAGAGTTTATATGGCAGACAGCTATTGAATCAAGTCTAACTTTCCTTTACATCCATATGGTTATATTTTAGTGTTTATATACATGCATATATATGTGTGTTTAAGTAAATGTTTTACATGTTGTTCAATTACTTTTGAAAAACTTAAATTTTCTATGTTTAACATCCTTAAAAAACAATGATAAAGCTTACAGCCAAACAACAAAAATGATTACAAACTAACAACAAGGAAAGGAAAAATTTTAAAAATTAAATTGATTTTGATGTAACTTGTTTTATTACTATGAACTAGATTTAAACTCAAAAGGAAATTTGGTAAGAAATATTACACAGAAATTTACAATTAGATTGATAATAGTATTCTGGACAAAATGTCTCAATTAGCATTTATGTATTTAAAAATACATAAAAGAATATTTTGATTGCAAAAATTATAAAATTATGACATTAGAAATTGTTACACTTAGGTACATTTGATATAGGAACTATTCACCAATTAACAAAATTTTCAAGAAGATGCCAATTAGTTTTCATTGATAATTATTCATTTTGTAGTCATCGTTATCAATATTCCTTTTTGTTTTTGATGTTAACAATTTGAAATGGTTTTTAATTTAAATCACATTTACTACAAGTAAAGTGCACACATACTTATGTTTATATACTCACACATTAACACACACATTTTTAGCCACACATTGCACGAAATAAATCAGTAACTTCTAATTAGCTGGTTGGATTTACACAAAATTTCACATAGGCGTAGCAGAGGAGTGTATAATTTTAAGTTTGGAGGAGAAATCCCACATACCCGTCTGGAGCAAAGCTATGGGGGTTCAAAGTAGGGTAGCTCTGATATATAAAGTTTTTAAACGCTTGCCAATTTTTTTCTTATCCAATTTCAAATATTTTTACATCCTCTTAAAACCCTTAATAGGGCTTATATAAAATATGCCTACTTATGCTATATATCTCTTATAGGTTTTGAGTTATTTGCATTTGAAATTTTAAATATCTCAATTTTGCAATTTTTCGTTCTTGTTCAAGTCTTTTCATTTATTTCATTTCCAGTATTTCTGACCGATTTTATTTTTTTGCTTTAACTAATTAAAGAACAAAATTATTTATTGAATAAAGAAACTTTGAAGTCAATATCTTTACAAAGTCCAAAAATAAATGATTTTAAATTTGAAAATAGTAAAAATTAAAATTTTTTTTTTGGCCGAAAAAGTGTCTACATTCCCAAAGCATGAATCTGCAAACAGAATACAGTTTTGGAATCTCTTATGTATTCTTAAGAGTTAAGAGTAATACTGATTTCTGGAACATAGGAACTTTATGGGCGAAAATATGAAAAATACAATTTTTGGAATTTTCCGGGTTTTTTTTTGGTAATTGTGGAATTTTTTCTACAAAAATCTCAAAGTTTTTTTCACTCTATCATTTTAAGATATTTTAACTAAATTACAAATAAAATATTTATAATTTCTCCAAAAGCCAATTTTTTACAAAAAATTTAATTCAATTGCAAAAATCAAAAAAAGTATGAAATCGATTTTTTTTTCAGCAAAATTATGTTATTCATTGTAGAGAAAAATATTAAACTTATACACTCCTCTGTTACGCCTATGTAAGCTTTTATGTAAATCCAACTAGCCAATTAGAAGTTATTTCCAAAAATGTTTCTGATTCTGTTTCACTGTGCATTGAAGCTTATTTTATTTTGTTATGGAAGGAAATGGTAAGCATTGTTATCATGACAACTCTTATATCTTAACATATAAATTACTATTAAGATAAACTGAAAATTAAGGTTCTGGAACATAAAATTGTATTAAAAAGCTTAAGTATTAGCATTTAACCCTCTAGCGGTCGTAGCAAAAATGTATAAAATCAATTTTTGGATTAAAAATATAATTAGTGCAAAATTTTTGTAGTTTTAAAGATCTATATATTTAGTTTATTATATCAACTAAATAACCAAATAATTAGAATTCAAAAATGAGTTAAAATATAAATTATTAAAAATAAATAAATAAATAAAAATAAGAAAAGGCCCCTTGAGACATCCTTGAACGTTAGAGGGTTAACTTTGTTATTCCATTTGTAATATCTATAATATTATTTTAGAATTCCATAACGTTTATGAAATCCGTGTACTTTTCAGGTATAAAATATAGAAGTCGAATCAGCAACACGTCCGTCCGTGTATTTGTCTGTTAAAATCCGCTTTTCTAAAGTTTCCGATTAGTATTGCAAGGATTTGAGAAAAAAGAGGCTAAATTGAATTTTAAAAATGTGTAAATGCCCCAAAAAATTAAGGCCAGAAAAACGTTATTTTTTTTTTAAATTAAAAACTTATTTTTTCTACTTTTTAATAGTTTTTAATAATTTTTGAAGATATTGTTATAAGCAAGGCAACCAAAAATATGCAAAATCATATTTTTTCCTATGCTTCAAATGAGCTAAACTATTAGTTATTTATTTGTTTCGGACAATTTTATGAATTTTGACATCAATTTGTTAAAGCATATTTTTGCATATTTTAGTAATAACAGTATATTTTTGCATATTTTGGATTTAGCAGCATATTTTGCCATACTTTCATAGAAAATTTTTATTTTAAAGTATATTTTAGCAATTTTAATGACATATTTTTGCATATTTTATACTTCTTTTATGTAATACTTTTTATTTCACTGTTTTGTATAGGAATATTAAATTATTGCCCTAGCATAAGAATATAATTTGGAATATTTTACACAAAAAAGCATAATTTTAAGGAAAAATTTTGCATATTTTGCATCCTATATAATATTTTACATAATTTGCAATCAGTGCAATTTTTTTTTCTTCACACAGGCTTTTGAAATCCGTTTCTCTGATAATTTCCATCTCATAAATTACTAGAAATTTTATAATTTGCTGATACAAAAAATTAGCTATGAATGTTTTTACTCATTGAAAATGCTAATACAATAATTTAAAATTTAAACAAATAAACTAATATTTTAAGGGCATATTTTCCAATTTTAAGACCATTTTTATGCGCATAAAACACACTTTTTAGAGCTATAACGTTTCAGTCTTCATACCCTATCTCTTAGAAGACTATGCTACTTATTCTTCCGATCATACTCAGGGTTTGGGGTGGTATTCACGTCTTCATAAAACATAGGCTAAGAAACCATCATTAAATTTAAAAATGTACCTTTAAGGACCTGGATACTAACTATAAAAAAATAAAAATAAAAAAATAATACAGTTTATTATTATTGAACTTATTGTCGTAAGAAGTTGGTGACATTTATTCTTTCTCTTTTACCCTCTCAACCTATCTATTTGAATACAAAATATAATTTAAATAGCCCTATAATGACTCCCCCAACTATAACCGATTAACTGTTAGTAAAAATAAAGCAATTAAATAATCATGTTGAAATTAAATTTAATCAAAATTATTTAAATTAAATAACATCTTTTTCTTTAAATATCAATATACGAGTACAGAAAAGTTTTGTTACACAGTGTGTGTATGTTTATGTTTATGAAAATTTTCAAATTAAAAAAAAAAGAAACAAAATTTATGTTAAAATGTTAAATAGGGGTGGAAATTAATGTTATTAACATAATCTTAACATTATGTTAAAATTATAAAATTATTATTATTTTTTGAATTTGAATAGGTTTTGTTATTATAAATAAAATAAAGTTCATATAAACAAATAGTAATATGATAATTTTTAAAATAATAAAATTATATGTAAAGCTTACCAAAATATGTTGGATGGAGCAGTAGGCCTGCTGTCCTTTTCACAATTTTTCTCAGCAACATTGGTTTTTAGTGTATTTTGTATAAAAGTGTAATTTTGTATAAAAGTGTAATATATGTAAAAGTGTAGTATGTGTAAAAGTGTGTATGTGAGTTTACATTTTTTTAAATTAAATTTACATTAAATTAAATTAACTTTAAAATAAACAAAGTTAAATTTAAGTAAAATTAAAGTTAAATTAAGATAGTTTAACAAAAATTAGTTAAGAAAAGTTAGATTTTCGAAAAATTAAATTTAAGGTAATAAAAATTAATTCCAAAATCGATTATTAAATTAAGTTAAGATTTAAGTTAGATTTAAGTTAGTTTAAAAAAAAATCAATTTAAAATTTATATTAGATTTAAGAGAGATGAGTTAGATTTAAGATTTAATAGGATTATTTATCTAGATTATGTAGATTTAAGGAGAAATTTTAGAATTGGCAATAGCGTAGATTGTTTAAGATAATAATTTCAGATTAGGATTATCATAGATAATTTATAGTAGATAATTTATTTATTTTAATTTAGGATATTATAAATTTGTTGATGTACAAGTCAAAAGACTTAGGGTATTGTGGGTATGTGGTCATTTTTTAAAATCGAATCTATTATATCTTGGGAATACGAAAATCGACTTTTGGGAACCTTTGTACTGCTAGCTTTCAGTCTTTTCGGGTGGGGTCTTGTCATTCACATATCCTAAACTCACATACCTATTTGTACGAACTCATAATATTTTTATAGACTCCTTTGCCTCAGTTTTAGAAGGACTGTTTTAAAATCAAAATAATTGTCTACATTCTAACAAAATGAAACTTCAATAAAAGACACCCTGGATATTGTTGGGGCCATTGCCTCTTTACCCTCCCTATCCTATGTTTCAGCGCCGGAAAAGTTGGCTAAAACCTAAATCTGAATATTCCTAAACCCTAGCACATCCGTAAGAAATTAAAAATTATTTATAGCTCCATTTTCATTCACTATTTATTATTTATATAAACTACGATAGCAATTAATTGACCTGTGATATATTTAATAATTGTAGTTTTTATGTAAATTTTAAAAAATTGGTCTTTTAACTAATTATTTTAAATTTTAATACAAGGGATTTTTTGTTATTATAAATTTGGTGAGAATATAAATTTTTGTTTTTAAAATTTCTTTGATTTTAAACTCCTTTATAGGTATAGTAGTAATTTACAATTTGATTTTTTCTCTATTGAGTTTATGACGAAAAAAAATATATATATGTATATTTCAGATTTTAAAACTAATTTAATTAGATCTCTTTTTAGAGTAGATATAAGATTTTAGGAAAATTTTAAACGTTTTAGAAAGATTGATTGGTTAGATTTTTTCTTTAATCATAATTACTGGGAGTTTAGGATTTTTAATGTTAAAGGGATAACTGATATAGATGTTTTCATATAAATTATTCTTCTCACTTGTAATTAACACTATAATTCCATCCAAGTAATGCCACCAGGGAACCTTCCTTTTATGGTTATTGTTGATGCTGGATATTTATTATTCGTGTTTTAATTCTTATTCACCCAATGTTCTTTGTATGATTACTGGGAAGAACAAGATAAATATTCACGTGACGTCACACTAGCAAACGGTCAACCGTGTCTCATTTGCTGCAGTTTGGAGAACTTAATATAATTGAACATGCAGTGAGGTTAAGAAAAATAGCACACATGGAGGAGAATTTTTGAATTTTTGATTATCAGCTTTTCAATCTATTAAATTTATTTGCTATTAACATTTATTGAATTTAGGTTAGGTTAGGTTAGGTTGGAAAGGGCGGCGCATTCACGCCTACACCCAGAGGCCAAATGGCCCATTGTGATCCCTTTATGAAAAGAAGAAAAAGAAAAAGAGAAAAGTGGAACCTATACCCAATCAATCAGTTATGATTGTTCCTAAGCCATTTTATCCCCATAACAAACCCTATGAGGTTGACAAGTCCTTTGCCATTAACCTCACCTAGTTCATGTAGTGTATGGCTTCCAAACCACTTCAACCTATTACGCTGAAGCCCTACGCAGTGACAGAGTATGTGCTCCACTGTGTCTAGCTCCTCAACATCATCGCACGTTCTACAGAAGTCTGATGTGCCAATGTCCCACTTACTCATCATATTCCCTATTGAGAAATGACTCGTAACCATACCTACTATGACTCTAAGACTACCACGACTCATACCTAGAAGATGCTTGGAATCTGCCAGTTTTAAGCTAGGCCATAATGCCCTAGAAACTCTGCAGTCCGATCTGTCATTCCAGGCTCGATTCGTGTTGTCCAGAGTCCACTCCCCTATGGCCCTAAAGAAGGACCCAATTGGAATCTTAACAGATGACTCTATGAAAGACCTATCTAGCTCCGAGCCACTGCGAGCTAGCTCATCGGCTATTTCGTTGCCAAGAATGTCACAATGACCAGGAACCCAACATAGTCTCATCATATAGGAACCCATTAACCTTCTCAATTCCCTTCTGCACTCAAGTACCAATCTGGACCTAACAAAATGACTAGTCAGAGCCAATAACGCCGCCTGACTATCAACATAGATAGTAATCTCAGACCCCCGTTCAACATTCCCTTCAATCAAGCCGAGAGACTTATAAATGCCAAGAATCTCTGCTTGAAAGACACTACAACTGTCAGACAATTTGTAGGATCGTCTGATATCAGTTCCCATAAAGTATACACCTGCACCTGAATTTAACTATTAAATAAAATATAAGTACCTGTTTTGAAATCAGTTGAAGAATTTTCGTTGAACAAAATCTTTTCAATTTACATGAATAGAAACTTCATAACTTCGTTACTAAATTTACACGAGCCTCTTATATAATTGGTGGAAAATTTTTATGCCTAATATTGGTCCCCTGCCGCCCTTCCCAGCCGTGGTCACCTTGTATCCTATATAAAAATTTTATCAGTGACACCAAAAACCCGCTAACACTTTACCATTTACCTTTTTTCCGACCCCTAAATTATATTCTACCCAGATATCATTTTCTTTTCTCTTAAGTTATAATATAATTTATTAAAATATAATTAATTAAATCTATCTCTAAATTACACTTAAATATATTAATAAAACTATAAACATCTGAGTTTTTTATGTAAATTTTTAAATTTTTATTCTGCCTTATTTATTCACAAACATACTTAATAAACTAAAAATAAAAACAAAATCACTATAATAATAAGTTAATAAAAATCAAATTACCAGCCCTGTATTCTAATTACTATTCACAATTGTTTCCCCTTAATCGTTTCTACACGGAAAAAGGAAATAAAATCATTAACTGTTTCCTATTTCACTACAAGGTATATCCAGTATTTACTTACAAATTCAATTTTTAATATATTAATAAAAATTTTTACTTTCGTTATAATTCTAGAATTGGGAGAGCTTCCTAAATTCTATGAGACTTCTATGAGACAAAATTCCACTAAGAACTTCTATTGAGTAAACCTAATATACCGTATAGCTTTACTTTACCAGTCCTGATATTTTGAATGCCCTAACTAATATATGGAATTATAAACGAGACAATATTGTAAATAACTTAAATAATAATATAAATATGACATAAATTATTCTAAATATATGTATTTTTTTTAATGCTATGGGCCTGAGTGTAGAAGGACCGGGTTTAAACCACCCCTGTGGGATATTCATGCCTGTTAAGCTGGCCACTGTTAAACTTAACACTTAATAAGGTCTCAGTAACATGGGAATGAAAAAAAAAAAAAAAAATAATTTGGAACTTTAAAACGAATTTTCTAGGGTATTTAAAAAGATCATAGGCCTAACTCCAAAGTTAGGTTATTGTAAGTACTTTATCTTAGTATTCTTTATGAAAAATACCTTTTCTACATACATTTTCCAAAAACAAAAGCATATAAATAAATTACTTAAATTATAGTTATACGGGTTCAAGGAGGTATGAAAACTGCTGGGTCGAGAAAGGCTGCAAAAATGCAGAACAGATATCTAAGTAAAATCAAAATTTTGTTACAAAAGTTTGGTTTTTATCAAAATGATGTTTTTTTTTTATAGAAAATTTGTTTTAAATTTTTTTATGTTGCTTTTTAGAGTTTGTAATTGAAAGTGGTTAAAGTTGTTGAGGTTTAAGGAATTTTTTTTAACAAAAATTCTTTTTTTGTGTTATTGAAAATATTTTATTTCTGGCTTTTGGTCATCAGAAAAACAGATCAAATAAATTATTTTATTTTTCTAAATTAAGAAAACTTGAATGATTGATGTCTTTGAGAATGAAAAAAAAAAAAAAAAAAATTATACTTTTTTATAATGTATTCTTTGTTTCTTGGCTTTAATTAACTAATTAATATGCATTGAATTTTTCTCTCTTTAGCTTACAGTAATAAACCAAAACTATCCATCATCATTTTAAGTGTCATCATTGGCTTCGTCACAATTTTGCGAAGAAGAAAAAAAAAAAAAAAATATATTAACAAAAACTGTTAACAATTTTGTTTTATTTTACAGACTTTAACTTTATAAATATTGAAGCTTTAAGCTGTGCACTTGATGTTGCATATTGACGGGCATTGATGCATAAGTGAAGTTTGTTTGTTGAGTTTGTTGGTTGTGTCTATAATTCATCACAACGTTTATTGTCGCCTGAGGTCATTTTCAATGATACGTATAGACATTAGGCGGCAAAGAAAGAGAGTTGTTGTTGTTGTTTTTCTTTGTTTAATGACTGACCATAAAAGTAGTTTTATTCTTTGTTTAGATCAAGTCAAGTCAAAGTGTTGTCACTACAATACTCAAGGCAAAATATGCAAATATCTTATAAAAATCGAAAACACTAACGACATTTTTAAAGCATAAAGAAGTATATAAAGAAATATAGTAGGTAACAGACGACTTTAGGAGGCTTTATATTTATAGTAAAAATATCTCTAATGGCTATTTTAAACTTTGGTAGACAAATTTTGGAAGTTATCCTAAAAACTATGATTGTGTAAATAAATTTTAAAATGTATATAAGTCAGACTGAAGGACGGACTTCAGTGAATTGTTATAGTTAGCGGTAATGATTGGATTGTGGCACAATAACATTAATATGGGACCATAATAATTGCCAATGTAGGGCATTGAGAGTATGCTACTGAACAATATGTTAAACTGGGAAAATGAAAACTCATTTAATAAACTTCAACTTGACAAAAACCTTTACAAATGCAGCTGCATATACAATTGATTTATGATGATTATCGAAAGAATTATTATACAATTTTTAAAAGCAATATTATTAATGGATTTTTGTTAAAGCAGTAGCAAAAATAACTGTAATTAAACTGATATTTATAAAGCTAATAAAAAAATTTAAGGAAATATTTCAAAAAGTTTAAAAAGAAGAAAGAGCTATTAAAACAGGTCATTTACAGTTTAAGGTTTTTATGCTATATGATTTGATTATGAATTATCTAATTTATATGTTACTATTGACATAGAATACAACTAGAAGTTTATGTGAGAGACAAAAAGATAATTCAATTATCAAAAATCTACTTCATGCAACAATAAAATACATTGTAGTCATATATATTTTGTTTTTGTGTTTTGAAAAAAAAATGAGAAAATTTTATAAAAATTTAGTTTGAACTGCCACTCACATAAACTTCTAGTTTTATTCTATGATTATTGCTATAACTTTTATAAGCTTTTTCCTTTTCCGTTTTTCAATACTCATAAATCATTTAGCTGTTTATATTTGTTTTTTTTTCCTATTTTAACATTTTCAATTATAGAGACTTTATTATTATAATTTTTGTTTGGTTTTGCTGTGATTTTATTTTATGTTACTATTTTATTTTTAGTTCTATTTCATCTTTTACATGATTCTCATATTTAAGTTAACCCAGCAAAATATTAAAATGGAACAATCTTTATAAAGAAATATTTCTTCCATAAAATTATACATGTATATATATTCTATTTCTCTTTTTGAAAGTTTGCCAGACTTGAAGGAAATAAAAAATTTAAATATTACACAATTTCTCATATACAATTTTTCTCTCTGTTTGGTTTCTTATACATCAATTTGGTTCCCTGGCATTATTTAGTTCTGGTCTTCAAAAAACGATAAGTAAAAACAGCAAATTTAATTTCACGCTTGACACCCTCATTTCCATTTTCCACATTATTTTCTTTTAGTTTATTTCATATTTTTTTTCTGCTTAATATTTTTTGTTTGCATCTTTTTTATTTTCTCGTTGACAAAATTTCTAAATGTAGCGTGGCCAATAAATTGTCTTGGATTTTTTCTTATCATTTTGCCCTTTTTTTTTTGGTGTACAATTGGCTTTTTAAAGCTTAAAATCACAAGATAACGTATGTTTATTAAGGGATTTTCTTTAGTTTTTTTATTTTTGCATTTTTATTTTTTTTTAATAAAAATGTATGCAAAACATGTTAACAAGCTTGTTTTTTAATTTTTTAGGTATATGAAATACAACCCTTTTTACATATCACATTTTATAAAATTATGACAGTTCTATTTCACTGGGGGGGGGGGGGGTGGTTAGGAAGTACATAAGTTGAAAAAACAGGATTCATAAATTTATGGAAATTGCTTGTCAATATACAATGGAATTTTTGAAAGGAAATAAATAAAACAAAATGGTTAAAAAACATTGAGACAATTTTATGTTTCCCCATAACTGAGACAAAGACAACATGTTACAGTTTACGTGTCATTGAGTGTAAATTTTTAGCCGATTTAAAAACTTTGAATGGAAAACGATAATGTTTGTTAAGTTTAAATTTTAAATTCTTGCAAAAAGAAAAAAAAAAATAATCTAAAGTTTTTGCTAATTTCATGTAAATATTCCAGTGGAATTAGAATTGAATTTAAGGTGAACCTGAAGTGAATTTGAATTGAAATCGTACTGATCTATATAACATACTGTTACAAATTTAGTTATATATCTATAGTAAAGTAGAAATATATGAAACAATTAAAACAAACTCTTATGATAACAAATATTTACAAGAACTAACTTAACCATACTAATGTACAAAGTTACTTTTTTTTTAACACCTCTAATGTACAGAGCTATTAATTTCATTCTACTTTGTTATCATTCTTCATAGTTGAACAAACTTTATAAAGCACATTACAATTCTCATTTAGTTTCTTTTATTTTTTCTTTATATATAGTCATAGTTTTGTGACAGATCATAAGACCTCTCATATCCTATATGCTTTCCAATTTGGTTTGGGATATCCTCCCACCAAATGTAAACTTGTTCTCAGCAAAAACTTTTTGGTTTTCGGTAATAACAACTACTTATTAAAGTAGTTTCTTGGTAATGAGGCGTCATTATTATTTGCCTACTCTGTATTACATTAATAAGTACTCAATAGTATAATAGCACAGTAATACTGCAATCACGTGGATGAGTTGGCTAGAGCGCCGGATTACCAACCAGAAGGTTGTTGGTTCAACCCCATTCTGAAGCTTTTAGTTTTTTTATAACAAAGTGTCTAAGAAGATATTTTAAACTAAATAGAGTTTTTGTCGCTTAGGATGCTGTGTGCAAGGTGGTGTACTGAGTAAGACGTTAGTCAGTAAAAATGAATGGTTAGTGTGTGTCCAAGTTCGAGTCTCACTGACGGCAAAATTTTTTGTTTTTTTTATTTTTGCTTTCGTTTAGGTACATATTTTTGGACAAGTCGAACTAAAATAACTAGTTATTCAGGCAAAAAATAAGTAGTTTATTTTTGTTTCCAATTATACCTGCTAGCTTACCAGGAAAGCAAAGTTTTTGCTAGGTGACATCAAAATCTGCCATTAAATTCCTTGAGTGTGCATCTTCTATGGAGAATGTTATTGTGAGTGAATGCTTCCGGCTGACTCCTGATCTGGAGGCTTTGCATGATAATCGATACCTTGCACCTGTTGACCTTTTGAACCTCCGGAAGGAAATCTTTTATATGGGGATGCAGACCTCTTGTTTTGTCATAGGAGGATTAATACGTTGGATATGACCGATTCGGTGTATAACACTGAACAATAACTATTGCGATAATGGATTTTCTTTTAGTTCCTTTTTTTTTGTTATTTAGCTTTAAGTATTGATTAGTTTGTAGGTTAGTTTGTAAGTTAGTATGTAAGTATTCCCTTTTTACTCCTTTTTTTTTGAAATTTTAACTGAAGTTTAAAAACAGATATTATTTTTTTGAATATTTATAGCAAAGCTGTAATTTTTAGATATGTAATGTTAAGAAGTTTTAGATATGTATTAACTACGTTAAGATACTAGAATATGGAATTTAGTTTAATATACATTGTAAAATGAATTTTTGGAAAAATAAATAAAAATCATACTTGTGACAAAGAGTTTGATATTGTTGTTCGAATACAGTGTCTCAAATTTTTTTTCGAGGCTTATCCAAAAATAGCAAAATCTCATTCCCAAAAATCCCAAATTAATTGCCCAATATTAGCCCCAAAAATCAACAATAAAATAATACCTTTATTATAGAGAGTAGTATAAGCTACATTACTTTGTCTTCGTTTTGTAATTACTGTTGCCAGATTTGCAGATTTATTTGCATTTTGACGATTTTTTTTTTTTGTGAAAATTCTAAAGTGTGATTTGACGATTTTTGTTCAAAAAATGACAATTTTATGAAATATTCACACAATTTTTCTTGTTTAAATCTGACTTTGTATTATAGTAGATAGATAGAAAGAGAGAGAGAGAAAAGGACTATAAGAAGTTTAATGGCCTGATTCAGTACGACAATCAAATTGTTTGAAAATAAAATTTGTATGAAAATTACTCATTTTTTCAAATGTTTTTTGAGTAGTTTTCATAAAAATTTTATTTTCAAACAATTTGATTGTCGTACTGAATCAAGCCATAAGCCTTTACTTCAAAATTGGTTTGTAATTTAACCCATATTGGTGAAAAAAAATTTTGTGTGAAAAGAAAAATATTATTTTATATCATAGATAAAAAAATTTAAGAATTTGTTAAGTAGTAAAAGGTTTTATTGAAAATACAACCAATAAATATGATTTTTTGAGTAATTTTTTTTTTGAGTAAATTTTTTGAGTAATTATTTTCTTTGAGTAAATTTTTATGGCCTGATTCAGTACGACAATCAAATTGTTTGAAATTAAAATTTGTATGAAAGTTACGCATTTTTTCAAATGTTTTTTGAGTAGTTTTCATACAAATTTTATTTTCAAACAATTTGATTGTCATACTGAATCAGGCCCTTAAACTGATTCAGTAGTATAATGATTCAGTAGTACTTTTAATTGTGATTAAAAAAATGTAAAAAAAATTTCCGCTCGCAAATCTAAGTTATAAAAAAGCACATAATAAAATTGAATATAAATAATTTTTCTAAAATACCCTTTTTAATATTAAATTAGTTCGGATTTTTTATTTTTACTTATGATATGTTACTATTTTTGAAGAAATAATCAAACATTAAAAGAAATCACTTCATTTCCAGAAGAATTAAAATTCCCTCTGTCTGACATCACTTTTTGTAGTACAAATCAAAACGCCTTGCAATAAATTTTTGTATATATTTATATAACGTCTGCAAAACTATGAAGGACAAAACATAATATTCGAAATAACCGCTGGAAACTTAAAAAAATATATTTAACGCTCAATAAACCGCAGAGGGGGATCATTTTTTTCGGTTCAAAACATTCTTGGTAAGCGCTAATTCCCTGATTTAAAGCAAATAGTGTTTGTTGCAAAGTTAACAAAACCTAGGAGCTCGATTGTTTCCGAAATTTAATTTTCTTCATTCCGGTTTCGAGTTTTCTCTGAAAACTTTGGCGATACGAGTTTTAAGAAAGGAGGATTTTTGGACGGAGACATTATAAGTTACTTCTTTTGGACCTTAATGTGTAAAAAAATCCTAAATAATACAAACGGCATAGTTCGCTCTTGTACGATTTATCACTATTTATTAAAAAAAGAAATTATTTCTAAAATGAAATTGAAATTGCAATTTCACGAGTTTAGAAGTTTTAAGAGAAGAACTTCAAAAGAAAGAAATAAATAATAATAATAATAATAATAATAATAATAATAATGATAATAATAATAATAATAATAATAATAATAATAATAATAATAATAATAACAGTAAAAGAATATTCTACCAATGACAACTATAGGTTAAAAACACCACTTTTGCAACTCTTTTACAGCACAAAGTACTTCCTTACAATGAAAACACAATGATAAAATCATTATTTTTTCAGTTCTTTTTTTTTGTTTTTGGTGGGTAACTATAAAACTTTTTTGTATATCCCCGTATTTGTTTCAGTCTGAGAAAGTTTTCCATTTCGAAAGAGAATTAAATATTAATCCTAAAGATTTTAATTTAATTATTTTAGTATAACACCAGTAACGGTCGTGGACTCCGTGTTCCTAAAAACTTAGTGGATGTAAGATTGAACACATTCTTAATTACTTAATACAGATTAATCCTAAATTGTTTTTTATTTTCTATGATGAATTATACAAGGTTTACGAGGAGAATAATAGATACGATAATTAACTTAAAGTTATTGATTTCAAAACACAAATGTTTCATTTAAAAATCTCAGTCAATAAAATCTTGGATTTTCTTGTACACTTTCATGAACGGCGGCTGTGTTCTCTGCCGATCTGGCATTCCTTTGACGTACACTTAGCTGAAAGTTTTGATATATTTTATGTTAATACTGTTTAGAACTTCAAATACCTTTTAAATAATATATAATATGACTATATTCATTAAATCCTTGAGAGGATTTATGTAATTTTAATTTTTTATTGATATACCGGGACTTAGAAGATTTTGTTATTTCTAAAAAAAAGTTTATTCGGCTAATAAATGTAGGAGAAAGATCCTGAGTCCGGTCAAAGGCCGGCTATACGGAAAAATCTTTATTAACGTTAAAAAGAAAATACTTTCATTTTAATTTATTTTAAAATAAAATAATGCTGGAAGTCTATTTAATAAACAAATAGTTTCAAAACTTAATATTGTTTTTTTTTTTTGTTAATATGAACATAAATAGCCAAAAAGATATGTATTTTAATTTTTCCGATTTTTTGACGATTTTAAAAATATTATACCGATCTTGACGATTTTTTTTTTGTTGAATTTTGACGATTTCGTACTATAATAATATGGCAACAGTGTCTGCAATCCTCATCCTTTGTAGATATGCCGGTTTGGGTAGATAAATTACCTGAGAAATCAATATTGAAGAAGAGAGTTTCTAAGAGATTTTCAATAAACAAAAAAAAAAAAAAAAAAAAAAACTGAGATTATATGGGAATCGTTTTTACCAATATATAGAAGTGGTCCGAATCTTTGGCAGGAGTACCTAACTCTAAGTGTGTGTTAGTGTAAAAGTACCTAACTCTATGTATGTGTTAGTAAAAAAATTTAATTTGTTGATGTGTTTTTATTTTCCCCATACATATAATGTTTTGTTTGAACTTTCAATACCAAAAATTGAAACTCTGCTACATAATTTAAATTCTAAAAAAAAAAAAAAATATGAAATGCCAAAAATAGATGAAAAAGCTATTGGGATTGTGCAAAATTGATCGATTTTTTTTTAATGTGCTGAAAGTGTTATAAAAGACTAGAATTCTGTGTATAAGTATAAGAATTTCCAAAAATGTGAAATAATCGGAAAGGTTGCGGCTAAAATTTTGAAACTTTTTTCTTGTATACAGTTCTCTCAGTTCATATGGCATCCGTATATGTGAGAGAGAAATTAGAAAAATTGAGAGTCGGATTACTTTATATACTTTGACTAAAGTATAAATAAGTGGTTCGACTCTTTGGCAGGAGTACCTAACTCTAAAAGTGTGTTAGTGACTCTAAGTAGTAACAAAAATTTAATTGTGTTAGCGCTTTTTAATTTTCTCCATTCACACAGAGTTCTATAAAAATATTTTAAAATTTAATTTTTTTAAATTTTCATTACTAAAAATTTTAACTCTGTGGTACATTTTAATTACTAAAACAAGTTGTCAAAAATTAATAAATGTTTTGTTAGATTTGGTCTCATTTTCAAAATAAAAGTGGACTAATGGCTTTCCAAAAAAAAAAAAAAAAATTAAATTGTATTATAGAGTGTGATTATATAGAGTGTAATTGTGTAAAAATCCCCAATAATTCAAATATTTGTAGGTCATTTTTTTATTTTTTCTTTATATTAGTTCTCTCAGAATTCACACGGCATCCGGAGCTGTCAGATGTGGCGATTATTCGACAAACGAAGCGAATTTTTATTGCTTTTGGTGACTAAATTTTCCATTTGGCGACATGGCGAATTTTTCGGCGATTCATAAAGAAGGTGGCGACTTATATGGCTAATTTTTAAAATTTTATAAAATAAAATATAAAATTGAGAAATTCCATTATAAACAGGACAAATAAAATAATATGCTCTAAAGAAAGTGTTTTATGTGCATAAAAGTGCTATTAAAATCGGAAAATATACTCTTAAAATTAAAAAATATGCTCTGAAAATATTATTTTTTTCTGGCTAAAGTTTAAATTATTTAGCATTCATGCTAAAAATAGCTGGTAATTGGTAAAAAATATGTTCTTTTTGGACCTAAAAATATTCAGAGCCAATTAGGATCTTACAAAATTTCTATCTATTTACAAGATGAAAATTATTAAATTAAAATTAGATCAAAATTATTTGAAAAACATATGTAATAGTAAAAAGAAAATCTCACTAATGGGAAATTATGTAGAAAAATATATTGGATGAAAAACTATGATCACAAGTATAAAATATGAAAAAATATTCATTTAATTTGCTAAAATATGCTCTAAAACAAAAAGTTTCTATGATGATAAATAAAAAAATAAAATATGCTGCTAAGACTAAAGTATTCAAAAATATGCTAGTTAGGATCAAAATATGTAAAAATATGCTGCAACAAATCGATGCCAAAATACTTTGAATTTTCTGAAATGGATATATAACTAACACTATGGTTAATTTGAACCCCAGGAAAAAAATATGATTTTGCATATTTTTGATTGTTTTGGTTATGTTTGATAATTTATTTTCCATTATCATTAAAATATATTAAGAATATTAATTATTTTATTGGTCACAATAAAAAGGAAAACATTCATAAATAAATTAATTTCTTGAAATAGTTTATAAGTTTAAGAGAATGTGATAGCGACTTATTTTGTTCACAATTATTCGGCACCAATTATTTATATTTGATTGTTATAAAATATGAAATTTTAAAGTTTTTTTTAATAAGAAAGGTGAAGTTAGTGGTATGTGATATGTAGGTTAAGTTTTCTTTTTATTTATTATTTTTTAATTGGGGTGATAAAAATGGTTCCATATCAGCATGGAGGGTGGGCTAGGACACCTTAGGCTACAATTTAAGTCATCAGCGTTTATGTTTCTTCTCTTTCTATCCCTCAATTTGAGTCCTTTTTTTATTTTTTTTCTCATGCTACCTATAATTTTAAATCTCATGTTACGTTTATAATTTATGAAAATATTAATTAAAGAACTTAATTAAACGCCCCCCAATGACGAGCACAGCCGATCTAATAGGTAGCCAGTTCTCGGAAATGTTACTATACCATTCACTTATGAGAAAAAATGTTACAAGAACAAATGTTGTTATACAATGTTAGAATTAATGTTTTTTTTTTTAATTAATGTCAAAAAATTTTTTAAGTTTTTGCCCTAAAATGGAGATGTACATACATATGTTTGTCAAAATAAATATATTTAAAAAATTATAATTTAATGTTTTTTCAATTACTATTAGCTACTGCAATAATCATTGGCTTTGCTGGAGCTTAATTTACATTTAAAAATTATGCGAAATTTGAATCACTAAAAATTATACGATACTAAACAGTTTTGTTAATTTTTTATTATATTTACTTCAAAAATCTGAATCAAATTTAAATTTGGCGATTTCTTATTAACAACTTGGCGACAAAGGTTCAAAAAATCAGACAACCTTGATAGCACACGTATATGAAAGAGAAAAATATTACCAAAAGAGAGTCAGACTACTTGTATCATAGAAAATAACTAGAAGTTCAATTTGCTCTAAAAAAACGTAACTCAGCTATCAAAAAAACCTAACTTTTTGTATGTGTTAGTATAATTTTCTACAGAAATAAGTTATACTTGTGAGGAGAGTATTTTTTTTTGCTGAACGAATTAAACGAGTCTGACTTCTAGTTGTTTTCTGTGACTTGTATTATTTTATTAGAATTTGCTATCATTCTTTATAGTTTAACTAATTGATAAAGTAAATTACAATTCTCATTTAGTTTATTTTATTTTTTCCTTATATAGTCACAGCACTTTTGTATGAACCCGAAGTACCGACCGAGTATAATCAGATATCCGTTCGTTATTAGATATGTGTCCTAGTTATTACTAACCGCATTATTTTATATTGTATCCATAGTTAGCCAGAAATCGCCAAATTTAATTTTATTTGGTTTTTAAAGAAAAAATAAAAAATGAGCAAAAAAATTTCATATAATTTATATATATAAATTCGATTTCAACAAATGATAACTGCAATAGCTAATAGTATTTGAATGGAAAATTAAACCATAATTCAAATTGCATATATATCTCCATTTTAGAGTAACAATTTTAAAAATTGATTGATATTTATTAAAATAAATAACTAAATAAATAATAATAATTCCAACATTACATAACAAAATTTGTTCTGTTATACTATGTTTTCACTGAGTTGAAAGCAATTAGTTTTGAGCAAAACACCTAAAAGTGGTTCCACTGTCTTGACTTGTTTTTGGATTGTCGAGTTTTCGAGCGAAATCTTGACATTTCTCAATCTAGGTTGAAGTTGATTTTATTAATTATGGGCCTTCGTTTTATTAGATAGGCAAATACTAAAAAATAATCGATTGCTACTAAGAATACGTAATCGTACTTCTCCACAAATACCTATTTTATAAAATTTTTAAATTTAGCCAAATAAATCGCCACCACTTTGCCAAATTGAAAACCTAGTTACCAAATTGAAAATTTAGTCGCCAAAAGCAATTAAAAAGCACCACGTTTGGTGAAAAATCACCACATCTGACAGCCCTAATGACCATAAGGTAATCATAAAGTGACCCTACATCTACAAAAACAACAATTGCTTTTATTTTCTTAGACCGCTGCATAAAATGTCAAAATGCTATGAAGAGAAAATGAGTAAATAAAGCAGAAGAGTAAATGAATGCGATAAAAAATTTTACATAGAAATATGAAAACAATTTGGAAGCTTCGCGCTGTGCATACATGAAAAAATTGTAAATCATCTGGGCTTACGAGGTCACTTTTTTATCACACTATGTAATATTGCGAATAGCAGCACGTTTTTCATTCGCATTAAATAATAAAACAATTTTCTTTTTACCAAAAACTAAATCAAGTTTCGAAATGCTACGAGGGCGTAGTTATATGAAATGCAACACTATCCCATCAAATACCACCTGTTAATAGACTACTGTCAAATTTTGAGCAAGTGTCGTCATTTACTTTGCGTAAAAATAGACTTTTCGAGGTTGTCAAAAAATAGGCATTTGTCTGGTAAATAACTTCATCGTTGGAGTTGAATCTCTTTCCACCGAGCCATTTCTTTAGGTTTGGTAATAGGAAGTAGTCACTGGGGGCTAAATCCGGAGAATATGACGGATGAGATACCAATTAGTGGCCCAGTTCATAGAGTTTTGCCATTGAGACTACACACGTGTGCACCCGTGCATTTCTTGATGAAAAATAACTTTTTTCTTGGCCATATGGGATTGTTTTCTTTTTAAATGCTCATTAAATCGGTCTAATAAGTTGGCATAATATTCGCCATTTATTGTTTTTCCCTTTTGAAGGTAATCGAAAAATAAAAAAATATTTCAAATATAATTCACTATTTGTGCTAAATTTCAACTATTTATCTTAAAACATAACAAATATGGGCCTTGTAGTATACTTTTAATAAAAATCTAATTTTATTAAATTTAAATTTCTTCCTTTTATTTTGGCTTAGTTTAGAGCTTTTTAGCGCATTTTGGAAGTAGTTTACCGATTACTTTAGTATTTTGCATTAATGATTACTCTAACTTAAAGCACCCAAATTCTTCGGGCTCCGAAATAGTGTACCGTAGTGTAATAGCCTCGTAGTTAGTTTCGTATCTTTTATACGAAGTTAGACGAACTTAATGCTCCCGAATTCTTTTGAGATCGTAGTTTACCGATTACCTTCGTATTTTGCATTCGTAGTTAGCAAAACTTAAAGTTCCCGAATTGTTTTGAGTCTGAATTATTCTACCGATTTCTTTCGTATTTGGATTCGTAATTAGCCGAACTCAATGCTCCTTACTTTCGTATTTGACATCCATTGTTAGCCGAACTTAAAGCTCCCGAATTCTTTTGAGTCCGAAGTATTTTACCGATTACTTTCGTATTTTACATCCGTAGTTAGCTGAACTCAAGAGCTACCGCATACCTCTCTATTCCTTCATCAACTATTTAACGTTACAGAAAGCTTCCGAATACGAACTTATCAGAGAGTTAGAACACCATTTATAAGTAGAGTAATCAGTTGCTTAAACAAACCTAAACAACTTCCGTTTACTTAACTAGAATTTCGAATCTTTCTTTTGTTTATTACCAGCAACTATTTTACCTTTTCACTCATCATATTATGAAGATCTCACCGCCCTACCAGTAATCTATTTCAGTATTTTCACTGCTTTATCTTTAACCGCTCTGCCGTTTCATCGTTTTTATATTTCATCATTTCACCGTTTGAACGTTTCACCGTTTTATCGTATAATCTCTCTGAAATAACCGAACAACTTCGTAGCTTTAATTAGATTTAAATAGTTTAAGGTTTCGTAAATAAAAGATTTGCTTTGAATTTATATTCCTTTCTAAGAAAATACTTGCGTTTTTATTTTCAAAGGAAGCAGATCTTCAAATCGAACCTGGACATACCTCGGCTGGATAACTAAACTGTATTATACCTAGAACTGAATTGGACTTGAAGTAGAATTAAACAACAACTGAACTGGAACTAAAGTAGCACTAAAATAGAACTGAACTAGAACTGAACTGTAACCAGAACTGAACTACAACTGAACTAGAACTGAACTAAAACTGATTTGGAACTGGAACTGAACTAAATTTGAACTAAAACTGAACAAGATTTGAACTAGAACTGAACTAGAGTTAGAACTGCACTAGAACTAGAATTGAATTAGAAATGAACTTTAACTGAACTAGAGCTAGAACTGAAGTACTGAACTGAACTAGAACTGAATTGGAGCTAAACTAAACTGTTTCTCCTTTTTTCATGAATCTTTTAAATCTTTTTTATATGATTTTTTTATCATGTGAGATTTATTTCTTTTTTATTTTAAATATACATTAAAAATCATTTTAAGTTTTCTTTTTGTTAAAAGCCCAAATTTTATTTAAATATTTACTTCTCATTAACTAATCCTTTGGTATGAATAAACCATGTATACTCCCCACTTTAACCCTCATAAAAACTCACCCCTTTAAATGCACTATTTTAAAATATATTTATGACAAACATTTATTTCCAACTTCAAATTACCGCCTGAGTACAATAATATAAAAATTGAAATTTAGCAATTCAACATACATCATTACATCAAATTTTTTATCAATTACTCTAAATGTTGTAATACCACTTTTGCTGTTCCCCACCAACCAAGTACCAAACAAACACACCCTCAACAGGACTCATTAACTTAAAATGGTTTGTATTTTACGAGCAGAGATTTATCAACAATTTTTTTTAACAATTTATACATTCATACTCATAGAGTAATCAGGAATCGGATAAATCTACAGTAAAATACAAATTCCCCCCCCCCCCCCTCCCCCTGTGCTAAACAATGAAACCAACCCCCTTTCTTTATGACTTTTATTGAATATTTAAATGCTGCAGTAAAAGACAGAAAGGGGTTGGTTGTTGACATATGATGATTAAAAAAGTAAACACTCTCGTCTTGTAGAAAACACTTACTTAAAGTAACAAAGAACCATCATATTATTCATTGTCTCTATTTAGTCATATCAATTATTTTCAACCGAAAAAAAAAAACGAAACAGAAATATTATAAACATGAAAAGATTGTTTAATGATGGCCATTAAGTTGGGAAATTTTCAACATTTAATTCATATGGGAATTAAATGTAATGCATAAAAAGGATATAGAAGCTTGAATAAGAATATAAATTTAAGGTTTTTATAATGTCTAGTCATTAAGAAATTAAAAACGGTGTAGGTGTGTATTTCAAATCTTGATTATTTAATGACACTTGTCATGATATAAAGAAACCCATGAATATCGAGGTTGGTAATTGAGAAGCAGAAAATTACAAAGTAATTTATCAGCTTTTAAGGTGAATAATTGTTTTTAAAGAAATTTACTTGTTTAATAAATGAGCTTTCTGCGGCTATGGAAATAAAATCTATTTAAGGTACTTTTTCTATATTCGTAGATGCTACTAAAATTAGTAATGTTCAGCTTCTTCAGTTCTGTTTCAGTTTTAGTTCATATCTAGTTCAGTTCCAGTTCAGTTCTAGTAAATTTTTAGTTCAGTTCTCATTCAGCTTTAGTTCAGTTCTAGTCCAGTTCTAGTTCAGTTCTAGTTTAGTTCTAGTTTAGTTCAGTTCTGTTCTAGTTCAGTTCTGTTCTAGTTCAGTTCTAGTTCAGTTCTAGTTCAGTTCTAGTTCAGTTCTATTTCAGTTCTAATTAAGCTCCAGTTCAGTTCTAGTTCAGTTCTGGTTCAGTTCTAGTTTAGTTCTAGTTTAGTTCAGTTCAGTTCTAGTTCGGTTCTTGTGCAGTTCTAGTTCAGTTCTTGCGCAGTTCTTGTTCAGTATTAGTTCAGTTCTAGTTATAGTTAATTTCTAGTTCTAGTTCAGTCATAGTTCAGTTATAGTTCAGTCAGTTCTAATTCAGTTCTAGTTCAGTCAGTTCTAATTCAGTTCTAGTTAACTTCAAATTCAATTCTAGTTCAGTTCTAATTCAGTTCGAGTTCAGTTCTAGTTCAGTTCTAGTTAAGTTTTATTTCAGTTCTAGTTTAGTTTTTGTTCAGTTCTGGAGAAAAATAAAGGAAATGAAGTGGAAGTGCTATATTCCGCTGTGCCGAATCTTATACACCCTTTTCCCGTGTTGAGATAGGTTATATGAAAATGAAATACGTTACATTGGATTTATAGTTCGCATTTTCATACAAAGTTGAAATAGAATCAAGATTTTATAAATCCTTGTATCCTCACATATATTATAAAAATGTGGTGTAAGTTTGTTTGTTTAGTTTATTGTTTGTTTGTGATTCAATCACGTCTAACTCGATTTTTACGCAATTCGACACAATAATAATAAATTTAATACTTTGGAATTTTACAAAAGTTCGTATGTAAAGTGTTTTGGCCTATAGCTCGGTTAATACTAAATCTACTTAGTTCATTTTTTCAACACAAAAATTCTTAAAAAAATTTTCGAATTTTCTAAAAAAGAACGAAGTTTTTAGTTTACACAGGTGCCTCAAAAAGCTAAAAAAATAACAAATATTCCTTAGTTTATTGTTGTTGTTTTTCAGTACTCATAAGAACAACAATTATAAGGGAAGCATACATGAAATAAATAAAAAAAGACAGATTTGCCAATACCTTAATTGTTTATAAACCGATTTGCTTGATTCAAGAAACCGAGGTTCAAGAAAAATATTTATGATCGATCTATATAAGAATCAAATCCGTAGCTTATTTATGACATGAATATCGGTCAAAATGTGTTTTCTATTATATGATATTTCTGTAACTAATGGACCAACTGAGATAGATCATGTCTTCAGCGGAAAAATTCAAAAAAATGTTCAGTTTTTGTTCTGTAAAAACGAAGTCCCTAACTTATGTAGGGACTTTAGAAATTCAAAAACCGATTTGAAAAAATGGTTTGTTTTAATATCTCCGCTATTTTTGAACCATTTTTTCCGAGTTTCAATAGAAAATTTCTTGAAAAAATTTCTGATCTTTTGATTTATATATCATATATGCATGTTATCAGAGGCGTTGTTGAACCGATCTTGCTGAATTTCAATTGCAAAATTCTCGAAAGGATTTACGATCTCTTGATATATATATTATATATGGCAGTTATCCGTGGACTTCATAAACGCCATTTCAACATACAGACGGACGGACGGATATCGTCCGAAAACATTTCTTATAAAGATCCGGAAAATATAAACTTTTTTGCCCTCCAACGAAATTTGTAAAAATTACAAATGGAATGATGAACTTATATATACACGCAGAGAAAAAATAGGGTTGTGGAGACCATAATCTAAGAACAACATATTATGAATGTACTATATTGTTACTGTGAAAATTTTCATGGTCATAAATAATAAATAAGAAAATTATAATCATAAAACGGTCTATCTTTTCATATTATGAACATTTTTTTTAATACTGTTTGTACAAATTTTATCATGTTATGTTCCAGTTTTATTACATTATGATTTGATTTTCTCATATTATGATTCTATTTCATTACATTATGAATCGGTTTTATCATGTGTATTATATTCAAATTATTAAAATTTCTGATAACGTATTTCAAAGTTTATCAAATATTATTTTTTCATTAATTATTTATTTGATTCATGATATATTGTACAAGACAATACAAAGATATTTTTATTACCTAAATAATTTAATAGTTAATAAATATCTCATATTCTTTAAATCACACAAAATATAACCAAAAATTGTCTGCTTATATTAAGTCATGTATAAACTAAATGAGAATTATAATGAAGGTGAAAAACGAAAGCTAACAGCAAAATATATTCAAAATATATTCAAATATTCAAGTTATGAATTTTTCAACGATATTTGTAAAAAGCATATTTATTTGTAATATTTTATTGTTATAGGAATAATAATATTAATATGGTTTGAAAACAAAATATGATTAATGAATAAAGAAAGAGATTGATAAGATTTAATGGGTATAGAAATAATAAATAATACATTTTTCATATTAATGAAATTTTGTCTCTGGTAAAAATATTCAAGAACATAAAATTTTTGTAATCAGCTATATTAAAATTTTTACTGAATGTAAATATTGAATGAGCAAAGAGTTGTATTATGAACATAGTATTATTAAAATTAATGAAAATTAATAATGAGAACCTAACATTGTTGTAGTGACAATGCCGTAAACATGTTTTCTCTCTACGTGTATCCTTAACACCTGTGGTGAAGGTAAAATTAAAAATTTTGTATAACAGATTTTAATCATTAAATATACCTTTTAAATAATACTTAACATTTTTTTGTTCATAAACTTATGTGTACCATGACAACCGACTTCTTATCAAGAATATTTTAAATTAATTTTTTGCAAATATTTAAGACTTATTTTCATATTTCACATAAAGTAATTTCTAGTGCACTGACCTATAATACTAAAAAATATATTGTGCGAAATATTCGCATAATTCTCAAACTTATGTGAGAATTTTAACCTTATAAAAAATACGTTCAACTCTACACTAACCCTAAAATATTTGGCTGTAGGCCAAATTCGGCACAAAAAAAAAGCATGAAGTCTAAAAGAATTTGTTAAAAAAATGAGAAAAAAAATATAAAAAAAGAGACTGCGTATTATTACAAAATGTTAATGAACCTTATTTTAAAATATGATTTTTTTTTTTACTTTATTTTTTCTATACTCTACTATATACTTTTTTATAAAAAAAAAATTCTTGTTGGTTTAAATTCGTTCTTTTTTCAGGATTTTAGAATTTTTTTTTGGCTGGTAAATTTCTAGCACATAAATGTGGCGTCAGTTTTATTAACTGCAAAGAAAATTGTATTTATTGTTTGGAGATATTTTTTAGTCACTTTAATAGTTTTAGTTTTAATATTTAAAACTGCTTTTCTAAGCCATTTAATTTCAAAGTGGTCAAATTTTATTTACAGGAATTAACAAGGATATATTAAAGGTGGTTAGAAATAAGTAATTAAAACTTTTGGTATTTAAATTCCTAATTAGATTAAATGAAAATCAATGTATTGTTAAGGGTAGAAGTGTATAAATTTTAAATTAAAGTCTGTAAATAAAATTTATTTCAAGTATTAATCTTAGTAATAAATTGTATACTATTTAAGCAAGTTTTACTTATTTAAATTTTAAGCTATTTTTTGTTTAAAAACTCTGAGAGTTTTTCAATCATAAAATTCTTTATATACCATAACGTTTTAAATATGTTTATTAAAATTGCTTGTTGATCAATTATAAATTTTATTGCAATCTGTTGCATTCGCTTGTCTGACGCCTTCCTTTTTGTCAAGTGTTGCAAGTTGCCAAGAACAAAAATGATATGTTTGTCTGCAAAAAAGGTAGAAAATTTGTAGGAAAAAGTGTCATCAGAAAAAAAAAAAAACAAAAAATATTTTACAATGCAGTCGAAGGGATTAAAAATGCAACAGCTGTTTAAATTTTTATATGAATAAACACATTTCTTTTTTTGAAATGTTAAACAATATTGAATTAAAAATTATATATTTTGTTATGAGTTCAATGGAACACACAAGCGTACTTATATGAGAAATTCTTATATATCTACAAAGTTTGTCATACTGTTTCTATAATTTCGTTTCAGAATAAATACTTGGTAATATTTCTCTCTTTGATACACGGGTACCTTGTGAATTGTGGGAGAACTAATACAAAGAAAAAGGACACAAATTTTATCTACAAATATTTGAATTATTAAGGATTTTTAAATTTTCTACAAATTATCACACACTATTTTATAATATTTTGGAATACCATTAGCTCACTTTTATTTTGAAAATGGGTCTAATTCGCACAAAACACAAAATATTGTTTTATTAATTTCTGACAATTTTTACTATTCAAAATTCAAATAAGTTGAATTTTAAAATATTTTTATAGAACTCTGTGCGAATGGGGGCATGCCGTGCCCACAATTACCAATATTTTGATCAAATTTATTGGCCATCTTAATTACAATATGTTAACAAGAATTGGACTTTAGGCCAATGAAATTAATTTCTGAGCCACCGTACATCGTACTTTACGGTGGCTACCTAATTTCTCTCTTCTAGTTAGTTATATGGCTTTCGATAGACTAGGACATACATGCAAAAAGATTTAGTTTGATCTTATCTTTATTTGAAACATACATGGGACAAAAGTAGAAACGTATAAAAAGTTAAAGTGAATCATTCCATATAAAATCGAATAAGTTCTAAAATGTTTGTCCAATTTAAAGCAAATAAAAACTTTTACGCTTACAAAAAAAGTCTTTAAAAAAAAAAACAAACATAAGAAAATTAATTCGATATCGGAAATGGACCAATAAACAACATGTCGAATACTTTTGAGTTCATATACTCTTAAAAAAATGGCAACGCTTATTAAAATTCGGTGCATTTGGAAATGTTACTCAAAATAGAAGGAAATACATATTTCAACTCACATCTATTTTTTATCATCGACATTAAAAACTAAAAAAAAAGAATCCTGAATATTGTTCGTCACATCCGCAGAATATTTTTTAAGAATATTTTTTTTTTAAATCTCACTTGAACCCCGATCGATTTTTCCAAAACATAAAAATAATATTTTTTATACTTTTAATCCAGAAGCAGATCCCAAATTTTCAATTATAGAGGTAATGCTAAATTAAGTGTTATTCCAAAACTTTTCGAAAAAATAATTACTGAAATCCTGTCGCATCAAATTATTTGTTATCTTTCTCCATTCCAGCATGGATTTAGAAAAGGATGTTCCACTATGACTAAACTTTTAGAGTTCACAAACTCAGTTATAACTGCAATTGATTCCGGTTTACAGACAGACACAATATATACAGATTTCAGAAAAGCTTTCGATAAGGAAAATCACAATCTCCTATTGTTCAAATTGGATAAACTGGAAGTTTCTCCGCTCTTCCTTAAATGGATTTCTACCATTATCTTAAAATTAGATAATAATGTGTATTATTTAGAGAATGTACATCGAAAACCATTCCTGTTTTATCCGCCATGGTCATGGTTTACCAGCTTGTATTAAGTATTGTATAATATATTAATATATGCTGGTGATAGAAAGCTGTTCCATAGGTTTAACTGTTTCCATAAATGTTCGTTACTCCAATCAGATCTTGACAATCTTTATGATTGGTGTATGATGAATTTAATGGATCTGAATTTAATAAATTGTAAACACATGATGTTCTACAATATCAACTTGATGTAGTCGAAGAATTTCTTGATCTGGGAATGTTACTTGATTGTAAACCATCCCTTAATTCACACGTTTGACAAATCGTTAAGACCAATCCTGGAATATGCTTCCGCGGTCTGGGATCTTGTATACGAAGTTCATATAAAGAAAATTTAATCGTTCTAGAAACAATTTCTCTTATTTTGTCTTCGTAATCTTCCATGGAATCCTAATATTAATTTACCATCATATGAAAATCGATTACAGCTTATTGATCTTCCTACTCTTGAAAGTAGGAGACAATATATGAATATTTCTTTTGTTACTAATTCAGTATATGGTTTAATTAATTTCGAGTTCCTGCTTCGTAAAATCGATTTCGTAATCATAAATCGTCCAACCGGAAATTATACTCCTTTAAAAATCAAATATTTTGGAACCAATAATGCCAACTTTGATTCCATGAGATGTATATACAATCAATTCAATGGTTTTTATCCATATATTGATTTCTCAGGAAATCCGCATTAAGTGGAGTATTAGTTAAAAAATAAGACTATTACTTAATGATGATGAAAAACTTTTTATTGTAAATATCTTTAAGAATAATATGTATGTAAGCCTCAAAGAAATTGTAATTTTATTGGCTATTAAATAAATAAATAAATCGTTTTTAATATAAAAAAATTAACGTGTAAAAATTGTTGAATTGAAAACTATATAGTGCACTTATATAACATTGGAGAGGTTTTCTAAGTTTTGTGTTCTAATAGCAGTAGTTTTAAACATACACGCAGAGAAAAAACATGGTTGCAGCATGATCACTACAACAATATCATGTTCTAATTGTTAATTTTATTGAATTTTAATAACTCTGTGTTCATGATAACAATGATTTTAATTCAATATTGTTATTAAATGTTTACACTCCATAAGAATTTTAATATGATTGACTGCAAAAATTATATGTTTTGAATTATTTTTGCCAGAAACAACATTTTTTTTTTAATATGAAACGTATCATTACTTCTACAACCATTAAATATTTACAGTCTTTTTCCATGTTCTTAAACCATATTCTGTTTTTAAACCATATTAATATTATTATTCCTATAACAATAAAATATTAAAAATAAGTATAATACTTATCCTTTTTACAAACTTAGTAAAAAACTTCAATACTTATTTATTTTTAAATATATATGTTTTTTTAATATCTGTTCTCTAACTTCAATCTAATTCTCATTTAGTTCATGTATGGATATATAAATAGACAAGGTAAATATTATATATATATATATGATAAGAAGGAATAATAATATGACAAAATGAAATAATATGATAAGATTGGATAACTATATGATAACACGACCTAATAATATGATAAAATGGAATCAAAATATGACAATGTGGTATAATAATATAATAAAGTTGTTCAATTATATGTAAAACTATAATCATAATATAAAAAAACAAACCATAAAATCGGTTACAATATGACAAAGTTGAAACATAATAATTATTACTTATAATCATTTCTATTTTTCGATGTGATCTTATATTCCAATCATAATATGTTGCTCTTAGATTACGGTCACTGCAACTATATTTCTTCTCTGCGTGAAGAAGAATTTTCAAATATTCTATATTTTTAGTTTTTTCATTTCATTATTTCTTAGTTCGGAAATTATTTTTTCTGTTATTTTAAGAGTCTTTGGGATTAATTACATCAAACTACGTGCAAAGAAGTATACTTTTTATAGATTTTTTAAAGAATTGTTTGATTTTTAAAAATGGTGAAAAGTCCTGGCAATCGGGAAGTGAAAAATTGCCAAAATTTCCAGAAAAATCTGTTTTAGAAATTTCGGGATAAAAGCTTTAAGTATAACATATATAGCTTTATGATAAAATATAAAAAATTGCAATTTTGGTATTTATATTTTTCTTTAAGATTTTCTGAAAAAAATGTATTTTTGCAAAAAAAAAAAAAAAAAAAGGAAAAAATATTTTTGTACACACAATTTCCAAAATTATTGAGCAGATTATAAAATGAATTTTTGGATATTCTATTAAATCAAATTATACAATTCGTTTTCGAGATATGTTGCAGTATGTAATGCAACTTCATTAATTTTCTATTTATGACGAAAACTAGTTGATTCAAAAAAGTAGTTCATGAGTTTAGAACTCCATGATTACATATGTTTAAATTGTCTGAGAAATCCCTTGCCGCGGAAAAAAAAAATTCCTTAATAATTCCAACGCAAAATAAAAGCGTACCAGTAGTCCAAGAAAACCCCCAAAGGGTTTGTCAAAATTAGTTCGTATTTTAAGTTTTGTAACCTCTGGAAGTTGACATTTTTTAGAGCAAACTTTTTAATATGAATGGAAATAAAAAACTTTTAAATAATTTAATTCAAATGTTATTGTATATTGTTGTTGTTTCATAGACTGTTGGCATTATTATACTAGATTTTTACTAAATACCACAATCTCTTTACAGCCATTTTCGACATAATAGTGTTTTCTTTAATTAGTTTAAACTAATGTGTGTTTAAACTACTCAAACGAATATGTATATATTTGAAGAAAGTATTGACTAGATGCCACGCCTACTTTTTTTTTTTTTAAAAAGATTGATTTGCTTCTTAGTAAGAAAATTTCAAAATTCATTAAAATTTTGATAATACAAAGTGGTGAAAAAAGACACAGTATAAAAAAAAAGCGAAAAAGTGGCGTAGTAGGTATGCAGATTAAATTTTATATTATACAGTATTTTCTATTTCTTGTGTATATAAAATTTTATGTAAAGTGTACTAGTAGCATCAAAAAAGTATAAAAATTGATTTTTTTTTACTAAAAATGGGTTAAAAACTGGCATATATTTTTGTCCATGGTTTTCTCCACAAAATAAATACATAATATACATATGTGTTAAATTTCATTTGAGCTTTCAAAAAAAAAAAAAAAAAGAATTGTTTACAAAAAGTGGGCATGGCATTTTTATAAATATTTTATAGAATATAAAATATTTATTTCTTTTCAGAGGATGTATTATATATACGTGCAAAATATCAGTCAAATTGGTGAATAATGTTACTAGTCATACATTGCAAGCAATCTTATTAGGGGAGGGGTATTTAATTAAAGTCTTACATAATACTTAGGGAAAAATTTGTATCATGTAAAAGAATAGATACCCATGAATACATTGAAATTTAATGATTTAAAAGTTTTTTTTTCACATATAAAAAAAAGTGCTCCAAATATACGAAGTTTAAGGATCTATTAAATCGAAATTCGAACTAACTTTATAAAACCCTTTGGAGATTTTATTAATCTCATGGTATACTTTAATTTCACGTTGTAATGAGTGAGACAATAATTAATGACCAAAAATTTGTTGTATAGTGTTATTAGCAAAATTTTTATTTATTTAAAGTTTTATTTCAGTTTAGAAAAAAAAAAAAATCAAATTAATATCAATCTTCAAGAAATACTTATTGACAAAACACATTTTTAGGAAAATATCAATCTATAAAATAAGTTCCAATATTCAAATAGAGCTTGAAAAAATATTTTTTTTTTTCAAAATAATACTTTAATTTTTTCATAAAAAACAATTTAAAAAACTTGAATTTTAAAAAGTATCAAGTAAAAATTCCCGAATTGTTTTTCTTTTTACCGAATCTTAAATACTATTGAGCTTTAAAGTTTTGGTAGTTGATGAATTTAACGATTATAAAAACTCCTGAAAACTTAAAAATTTCGCATTGTGTAACAAAAAGCTGAGTTCTCACTGTTTTATCCACAATATTAATTATGGAGGTAGACTGGCTAACTCCTGACTTGGCTGATCAAATAAACTACATTAGTGTTATTCAAATTTTCGAATTTTGTACAATAAAATAATGAAATTAATATATTTTCAAGAATACGTTTTTAATTTACTTATATAGTCAAAAACTTGACTCCTCTTGGTTGTTTTTCAAACGCTTTTAAAATTAAATTTGCTCTTATACTTTTATTTATAAAAACTCCATAAAAATTATTTAACGACTTCGTATACTTAGTCGGGGTTCACACACAAAAATTTTTCTTGCTGCAATTCTGAGCTCGTTGGAGAGAGAGAGGAGAAAGAAACACAAAGCATTTTACATTCTCTTTACCTCTCCCGTCTATGAAGTCAGAATTGTAGCAAGAAAACTTGCTGTGTGTGAATCCCAACTTACGTTTGTGTGCTAAGAATAATACATGGAATGGAAACTGATAATGTATTTTATAATATTTTTACACGCTGAAGAAACTTAATACATTTGTAAGTGGTATAATTGACATAAAATTTAATATAATTTTCACTAAATTAAAAAAATAAAAAAAATTAAAATGTTAAAACATTACTTATTTTGTAAAGTTTCCATTCTAGTCATTGTAGTCTCTGCCCCCTGGTGTTTATGGCATTTTTTTTTTAGAAGTGTTCCTTATGTGTGTGAGATTTTAACAAGAATTATGTTTTTCATCTCAGTTGATATTTTTCCTTTTCATATCACTCGACATATTTTTATACATTAGAGAGTTTTTTATTGCATTTTACTAAAAGTTTTTAATGAGTTTATTTATATTTTTTTAGTGGCTGTCATAATTGTTAAAAGCAAAATATTATTATGAATTTTTTCATTGCGGCTTTTAGGGTAAAAGTTAAAGAATTTTATTTTTTTAATTTTCGGAGGGTGAAATAAGAGATTATTTGAGAAGTAAAAGTGTTTATTTTAGAATATAGTAAATAAGTAAAGGTATGTAAGTGATAAAAAATGCATATATAAATGTATAAAAAGGTTTGAAAAGGTAAATAGAGAGGTTTAATTATTGTTTAGTAGGATTTATAAATTTTAATATAGATCTATATAAGAATGAATATTTATCTATTTAATTAACAAGCAAATTCATATCATATCATATCATAAAGTATATATCTGATTTTAAGGGAAAATATACCATTAGAAAGGCTTTTTTTAATAGATATAGAATATAAATTTTATTAAAATCCGTTCAGTATTTTGGAAGTTATAAGTGGTATATTTTTCTACTAATATATATACATACATAACTCACATATATGTATGTGTATAGCCTCAAACAAAAGATCGATTAAAATTATTAAACTTTGTTCTATTTTGGCATGAGAGTTGCCTACCATAAAACTCTCTCAATTCAAAGCAGTGTCATTGTTGTTATTTCTTTACAAACCAAGTTGTAATGATGTAAGAATAGTGAGTTAGAGTTTTTATATTTTTCATTGAAAGTTGTAAGTGTGATAAGCAAAAAAAAAAAAAAAAGAGTAATACTTTGAATAGCTTTGTTTATTTTTTGTTTGAGTCTTATGCATGAAAAACGAAGTAGAAAAAGTAAAAAATTCAAGTTGCTTTTTAAAGTTGTTCTGTTTTCATACCGTTCCTTATTGCTTTTAGCAAATATACATTGTTCTGTAAAATTAATTAATTCTGCGCTATTATAATGTCATTGTCGTTTGGTTTAGGACTCCTTGTATTGAAAAATCCTTACGAAGCTTAAAAAAATCGAATAGATGGGAAATACTCCCCAAAATAACAAAAAAATATCTCTAAAACGAAAAATAGACAAAACAGAAACAACGAAAAAAAAACAGTTGCCAAAAAATTTATAAAAAATTTCTAAAACGGAAAAAACGCTTAAGCAAAAAAAAAAAAAGATAGTGAACATTAAAAAACACCAAATGAAAAAAAACGCCAAAGATAAAAACTCTAAAGCGAAAAATCGCCAAAATAAAAAAAAACGTTAGAACTACAAAACCGACAAAATAAAAAAATTGCAAAAAATAGCGCCAAATGGGAAAAATTGCCAAAAAAGACTTCGAAAAGGGGGAAAACGACGAAAAAATTGTTATATCGGCAAAAAACGCTAAAACGGAAAAAGATCGCCACAATTAAAAAAC
The DNA here is from genome assembly GCA_932274085.1 of Protocalliphora azurea. Classification (NCBI taxonomy): domain Eukaryota; kingdom Metazoa; phylum Arthropoda; class Insecta; order Diptera; family Calliphoridae; genus Protocalliphora; species Protocalliphora azurea. Next base: position 24,566,896 of record OW026521.1, on the reverse strand, counting down.
GGAAAAAATTAATAAAATCGCCAAACGGGAAAAACGCCAAAAAAAAAACAAAGAAACACCTAAAACGAAGATAAATTAAAAAAAATTATAGAAGAAAGAAAATTGCCACAACCGAAAAACGCCAAAATGCCAAAATATTACTACAAAAAACGACAAAAACAGAAAAAATTAAAAGAAAACGCCATACGGTAAAAACCACCAAAGCAGAAAAAAACAGCAAAGCAAGAAAACTTCAAAACGAAATAATAGAAGAAAATAATAATAAAGAGAAAAATGCTAAAAAAGAGAACTTCAAAAAATTGCTATAACGGAAAAACGCTAACAAAAATCATCAAATTTAAACAAAAAGAAACACCAAAGCGAAAAGAATGTAAAATGCAAGAAATGTTATAAAGCACAAAAAAACAAAAATGAAAAAATCACCAAAATCAAGGAAACACTAAAAACGAAAAATATTGCTAAAGCAAAAAAAAAAAAAATTAAAAATAAAAAACGCTTAGTTTAAAAAAAATTTCCAAATCTTCGATTTGAGGATTTGGGATTTGGGGATTAAATCCCCAAAACGAAAAAAAAACACCAAAATATACAAAAATCTACAAAATGCAAAAAAGTAACAGAAGGAGAAAATGCTAAAATGAAAAATTGCCAAACTTAAAAAAAAATCGCTAAAAAATAAAAAAGTCAACAAAATGAAAAAAATTGCTAGGATGGAAAAAAATCGCCAAATTAAACACAGAAAACGCAAAAGACATCAAAACCAAAAAGGTTATAAAATTGAAAAAAGATAAAAATGATACTACGGAAAAAAGCGAAAAAAAATTATCATAATAAAAAATACGAAAAAAAACGCCAAGATGGAAAAAATCGCCAAATGAAAAAATCCAAAATAAAAAGAGAAATTGAAAAATCCCCAAATTAAACCTATAAATCTACAAACCAACAAAAATGATGGCAAAACCGAAAAACTTATAAAATTCAAAAAAATGCTACGATGGAAAAATGAGAAAAAAAATTAAGACAATTAAAAAAAGTCAAAAACTAAACAACAAAAAAAAAAAAAAAAAAAAAAAAAAAAAAAAATAAGAAAAAAAAAACGCCAAGACGGAAAAAATCGCCAAATGATAAAATCCAAAATAAAAAGAGAAATCGCCAATGGTTATTGGTTGCCTTACTTTTCAGGAACTTTAACGAATTTTTGCAGTATTTTTTATAGAAAACCTAAGGTCTATAACATTTTTAAAAATGGTTGAAAGATATTTATTTATGGATTACAACTGTTTCAATATTTGCCTAATTGCTATCGTTGAACGTTTCTACATTTTTTTTTTACTGTTAACAATCTGGATTGGATTTTTTGGTGGAAAAGATCGTATACCCAAAATAAGTTATTTAAACTAAAATTTTTTATTTTAGTGCGATATCAAAACACCCCAGGTATAACCTAGTGTTAAAGAAAATTTTGAATGTAAAACAAAATAAGTATAAGTAAGTAAAATTTGTATCATAGTTATAAATCTTTTAAAAAATAGACTATTTCATTTTTTCTAATGAAAATATCTAAGGTATTTTTATTAATATAAACTACTGCAATAGTTTATTTTAACAAAAATATTTATATAAAATTTCCACTTGCAATATGTATATAAATATTTTAAAATAATTAAAAAATATATATGTTTTCACTTTTAAAATAAAAAAAAAAATAAATAGTAAAAAAAAATATCTATGGAAAAATTTTAACTGTATTTTATTTATTTCTTGACCAAGAAATGTATACAATTTCATAAATGAAATTCATTTGAAATTGTGGTTTTGTGAAACACACATTTCGTTATATATATATAAACATTTGCAGCATTTATGATTTTCTTGTTCTCTTTTAGCTGAAACAGTGGTTTAATCCTCGCCCAGCCCTATGTTTTTTTTGTTTATTTCATTTGTGATTATTATTTGATATTTTTATGCCAAAAGTTTGCAGATTTTGGTTTATAAAAAGCCAATTTCAAAATAAGTAGATCTTAAATAGTCTTATTCCATATGTGGTTGAGTTATTTAGAATTTATACGAGTGTATGTCAAGCCAAAAAAAGTAATCAACTAAAGCTCTACATACATATACACAAGTACGACGGCGGATCAATAAGTCCGTGACTTTTTGAATGAAACACAGTTTTTTTTGAAAAACAGAAATTTATTTTTCAACATAATCTCCTTTTAACTCAATGCACTCAGTACAAAGTTTCTCCAGTTTTTGTATCCCTTCTAAAAAGTAGGATTTTTCAAGGTCCTTAAAATAAGCATTTGTTTGATCAATAATTTCATTGTTGGAGCTGAATCTCTTTTCTCCGAGTCATTTCTTTAGGTTTGGAAATAGGAAGTAGTCACTAGGGGCTAAATCCGGAGAATATTGTGGATGAGGTATCAATTCGTAGCCCAATTCACGTGTGCACCCATGCATTATCTTGATGAAAAAGAACCTTTTTCTTGGCCATATGGTCTAATAAGCATAATATTCGCCGTTTATTGTTTTTTCCTTTTGAAGATAATCAATTATCCCGTGTGCATCCCAAGAAACTGTTGCCATCATCTTATTGGCCGAAGAACTGAACTTGGCCTTCTGCGCAGCAGGTTCACCCGGAGGAACCCTTTGTTTAGACTGCTGCTTGGTCTCCGGAGTACAGTAATAAATCCATGTTTCATCCACAGTTACAAAACGCCGCAAAAACTCCTTCTGATTCCAGTTAAACAACTCCAAACAATCCTTTGAAATTGTCAAACGTTTACGTTTATATTCAATTGAGAGCAAACGCGGCACCCATCTTGCAGACAACTTTCTTAAACCCAGCTGATTATTTAAAATCGAAGCCACACTACCATATGAAATGCCTATGGCATCAACAACCTCATGCACTTTTACTCTTCAGTCGGCCAACACCATATCGTGGATTTTTTCGACATTTTCGGATGTACTGACCTCAATTGGCCGTCCAGAATGTTCAGCGTCATTTGTACTTATGCGACAACAACGAAAGTTAGTAAATCACTTTTTTACCATTGAAATCGATGGTGCAGAGTCCCCATAGTATTTATCGAGAATTTCCTTGGTTTGATTGACCTTTTTTTTTCGCAAAAAATAATGTTTAAGGTGAACTCAAAATTCATTTTTTCCATTTTTAGAAAAAATACACGAAGTTGTATGTTTTGAACAGCTGTTAAACGCAAAGTAGATGACGACACTGCTCTAAGTTTGACAGTGGTTGTACTTGATGGGAATAGTGTTGCATTTCATATAACTACTAGTGAAGTTCGAAAAGTCACGGAAATATTGATCCGCCCTCGTAAATAAATATTTAAATTTATAGAAATATACAAGCAACAAAAGTATAAAATTTATTTTCATACAGAAACATTTGTGTATAAGCAGATTTTTAGAAATATACATGGTCAATTGACCGATCTTCATAAAATTTGCTAGTGTATTTCCTACTCATATAAAACTTATTTCTGTAAAATATTTTTTTATATTAACATTTATATATACATGGAACATGTTAAGGTGATTTCCGGAAATGGGTTTTATATGGGAGCGATAGTAAATTTTGCACCAATCTTTATAAAATCCCTCAGTCATGTTAACACTTATACAAAACTTGTAAGTTACTTCCGGTTAACCGGGTTTGCAGCTGGGGTAAACTCAGTCGTGTCCAAGGTTCTTACATAAAATAACAAAACTTTTATTTTAATTTTTGCTCTTGTTTCTTTATTACTTATCCTTCACTATATATTTTTTTTCCACAAACTTCTTCTATATTGAGACAGTGCTGTTTCGTGAAGCCTCCGTGTTGCCTTGCCGGTTCTAAACCTCCTATTTACTGTTTCCTACTTGATTATTTAATCTTGGATGTAATTCGAGATTTCTTAGTCCCTATATTTTCTGAGTGAAAACTTCCAAGAAAATATTCCATCACTTGTCCTTGAGTAGTGCTTATATCCTACCACTTCAACCAGATTGTAAATCTTGTTGAAGCTTTTAATCTTAATGATTGTAAATCAGTATACCCTGCGTTGAATTAATGTAATCAATTCAACCAATTTTATTATTTTTTCTAACCGTAACACTTCTCTGTTAGTTTTTTTATTTTTTATTAGGCTACTTACCTCGTCTGGCTTGTTCACTGTCCAGCTGAAGAGAGAAAAAAAAAGAAAAAAAAAAAAAAAAAAAAGAGAAGAGCCCTTGTAACTTTATGTTCGAATCGATTGCGGTTATTGCATCGAACCTTCATTTCTGTTGTTTCCTTTATGTTCGCTGCTGCAAAAGTTTCGTTGATCTATGCGTGAGTCCCTGTGTATGTGGCTTCTTGTTTATTTATTATGTCTCCTTCTTGCTTCCTATGTTTGAATTTTTCCTCTGCTTCTCTGCTCGCTGCTACTCTTACAAACCTGTGTGTTTCTCATTGCTGCTTCATCTCTTTACTATTGTGTTCTCGCTTCTACCTCCGTGATTCGTCAGTTCTGCTACTGGACTGCTCAGCTGTGACGGTGATGTAGGCATTGATGTCTTCACTTGGTTTTCTCTCTGCTGCTTACTGCTGCTACTTCTGCCTCTTAAATGGCTAGCATGGCCATTTAAGATCAGATCCTCCACCTGCCCCTGATCTGAATGCTGACCTGAGGTCGATGGGGTTTCCTGTGTACCCCATTTCGTTACATCCTTTACCCCATTAACCACCGGCACACTTTGTTCCATTCTTTATCCCAATGACCTCCGGAATATCTGAAATGAAAAAGATGTATATAGGTGAATGTAATTCGCCCCCAATCTAGATGAATGTAATTCATCTCCCGACCAACAAAACGCTTATGTATACTTTATTTTCTTATACTATGTTTTGCTTCATAATTACTTGGATTAAAATTCCAAGAATTTTGTTCCTCACAAACTTCATTCTAATATTTTCATATATGCAATATTTATTTTGAACGTAAGCATAAGAGATAATTTTCAAATATACATTTGATATACAATTTAATGCAAATGAAAATTGTAAAATTTATACTAAAAAATATATTGAATTTTGGCACAAAAGTTTAGAAAATTCTGTGCATCTAAACTCAGGTACTAGTTATGGGTGTCCATGGTAAAGCCAAAAGTATTATCGTCAAAATGTATTTAAAAATTTTTAAATATCTGCATTGGTTAAAAAGTTATGATTTTTGCAACGAAATATGTCAAAATGAGTCATTGTGTGACGGTTTCATTTATCAGCTGGAGAAATTGCCTAATTATGCTACAATTACTTACGATGACACATCTCATTTGTTTTTCTGTAAGAGTATGGGAATATTAGTAAATTATTAGAATGTTTAAGTAAGTGAAACATTCCACTTTTAGAGTTCAGATTCAAATAATTGTGATCTTCGCCTTAGATATTCCGTTGTTTTAGATTCCTATAAATGTTTATCTAATTTTACCATATTTATAGCAGGATTTCAATTTTCTACTAAAATTATGGTAAGAATACACATGTGTTTCAATAATATTGTATGTCAGAAATTTAAACATATTTACCCATTTATGTGTTTAAAAAATGAGTAGAAAGAAATATTTAAAGCACAGTATACTTAATTGTAAAGTTAAATATTGTTTAATTCCAATGAGCAAGAACCTTTGAAATTGAAATAATAACAAGTCAAATTTTTTAAAGTTCTTTTATACGTATACAAATTGTTTCATTCATTTTTTTACTAAATATTAATTTTCTCAGTATCCCTTCATAGCAGTTCCACCCTAAAGAAACAGTTTGAAGAAAAATTATAAAAATTGAAGATATGATTTTCTAAATCATATCCTTGATACAAGAAAGAATATTGATTTAAATATCGTTTTACTTTCAAAAATGTCGTTTTTATAAAAACAATTAGAAACTAGATTTATTAGGCATTAATTTGAGCCAAAGTTTGTTTAAATTGGACTAATAGATCCAAAGATATATGGATTTCAAATTCATATATTTTAAAACAATTTTCTGAAATAGGAAACTTTCAACGGCGGTAAAAACTAAACTACAAAGAATTTGAAAATTTTGAACAAATTTAAATTTTGTATTGACATAGTGAGCTTGTATAGTAAATTTCAACGGAATCGGAGTTGGTGAGTTTCGTTGGGTGTTCGAAAATTTTTGTTTTCTTCGTATAAGTAAAGTTTTAAAAAAAATTCCGGAAATCCCTGGAATCCCGGAAATGCCTGGGAAATAATTTTTTTTGTTTCTATTTCTTAGGAAAAGAAATATTGCTAGAACCCCCAAACACTATTTATAACCCGTCTTGCGTATGATTAATATTTAATGCATTTCATATTAATTATACGTAAGACGGGACCTTTACAAACTAAGTGACATTAAAGAAAAATATACAAAAATTATTAAACAATTTTTAAAACAAGATTTTTAAAAATAAATTAAAGGTCTCATTATGTAAGACAAAGCGTTTTAAAACGTTAGAATTTTGTATGAAGAATATTGGTAAATTTTTTTAAATTTGATTTTTTTTCCATACAAAATTCTTTCGTTTGAAAGCGCTTCGTTTTACAAAATGTGGTCTTAAATTATTATCAAAATATTCCTATCCATGTGGAAAACTCCTATGGAAAACTGCATAAAGGATATATATGTAGTTTCTATAAAAATAATTTCTCTTTAGACAAGATAAATAAAAACTATACTATATTAAAAAGCAAATCAAAAGAGAGGAAATTTTATACTCAAAATAAAAATAAAAACAACTATTATTGTTGAACAAAAGTACTACTAAAATTTAATATAACAAATAAAATAACAAAATATATCAAAAAAATATAAATGAGAACTATAACAAAAACAAAACACTATTACACATAGACATACATTCACAACCGTACTATTTAAAATAGAGCCAACAAATATATATATATATATATATATATATATATATATATATATATATATATATATATATATATATGTACTCACCATAAAAAAAACTTTCAAAAGTGCCACTATAAAGCTATCAAAGTGTGTTAAAAAACACAAAATATAAGTGAAAAATATAAAAAACATTTGAAAACAATCTATTGAAATTTTATGGCAACACTTAAATCATTTCATAGTTAAAAGAATGCCATTTTAATACAAAAAAAAAAAAAAAAAAAAAATAACAGCAACATACTATAGTACAACAAATTGAGAGCTTTAACAGCAAACTTGAAAACTAAATTTAGCATTCAATTTCAACACAACAAAAAGTGAAGAGACTTTTCACAAAAAAAGGCAACAAAAATAATCACAACAATAAAGAACCAAAGGAAACAAGCTAAGATAAAAATTAAATATAAAAACAGCAACAACAATTGTAGTCAAAAGGACAACAAAAGTTTTGAAATTTTCATTTATGTTTAAGTTTTTTTTTTTGGTAATTTATATGAGCCATTATCAAAAATTTTTGATTTTAGGTTTTTAAAAAAAAAAAAAAAAAAATATTATTTTTTTTTAACTAAAATCCATTTGCATAAATATAAGGTGACTCGTATGCATACAGAGTCAGTTTGCGTTACTCATTTCATGCAGGGATTGCGAAAGTTATTTAGGTTTTACGTTAAATATATACAAATTTTTACAAACTAGAAGTTTATGTACACTGGTGTATATTCCTATAAACGCATTCAGCAAGAAGCCTTATAAAAGGATTGGGGTGAGTCTGCAATTTTATAATGTACTTTTTACAGTGCTTTTTAAACTCGTTTTTTACTAAATGGACTTTTTAATCTCTAAGAATTTTTAAGAATTTTTGATCATCGATACTCGGACTACTGGTTGTTCCCCATAAATGGATGCCTTATGTCCAAATTGCTTTTAAACAGTTTTATAAAGGATGACTTTATTGTCAAGGCTTAGTTTTGATTGGCTATTTATTAACCAAACTATAATTACAACAAATATCAATATCTATTTAGAAATATGTATTTTTAGAAAATTACAAAAATTTGTCATCAATACTTGACTCTCTTGTATGTAACTGATGGAAGTCTATAGATAGAAAGTGTACAATTTATACTCACATTCCGGTTAGCTCATATAATATCGAATGCAATCAAAAACTGTAGAAGTATGGAAAAAAATTATTAAGTATTGTTTTATCCCTTTTTATTTTTGAACCTTGAACGACAATCATGATTATAAAATGAAACCTATAGTGCTAAATTTTGCACTCTATTACTTTCAGGTTTTTCGAGTTTTAAGGATTAAAATCAGTTTTAGCCAAATTAAATTTTTTTAATAATGGCCCATATACGAAAACTCAGATTTGTTAAAAAAAGTAAAAAAAAATTGCTATGGAAGGCAACAAATTTAAATTAATATCGCAGGGAAAGATAGATATGTGATTTAAAGGGATTTTTTAAGACAAGAAAACAGACATGGAATCGTAACATATTTGACTATAAATGGATAACACTAAATAAAGACTAGTTCATAGAGTAGATACTAGACTAGAAAATAGACTGTAGTAACGCCCCCGAAAAACCTAGTTATAACATGAGAGGATAGCGTGCTGAAGTAGCTACAAGTACTCAGGGACATTCCTGCAATAAGGCAAGGGGTTACCGCCCTAAATTAGATAGCCCACAACAAGAGAGCCCCCAAGACAAGTGAAGAAGTACGGAAAGCAACGACTTCGTGGTTTTCTCCAATTAGCTATAGACGAGACTATAGAATAGACTATATATTAGACTAGACTATAGACTAGACTATATACTAGATAATAGATTAGACTATATACTAGACTATAGATTAGATAATAGATTAGACTATAGATTAGAGTATAGACTAGACTATAGACTAGATAATAGATTGGTCTATAGGCTAAAATATAGACTGGAATATAGAATAGACTATAGAGCAGACTAGACTATAGAGTAGACTAGACTATAGAGTAGACTAGACTATAGAATAGACTATTGACTAGACTATAATATAGACTATAGAGTAAACTAAAGAATAGACCATAGACTAGAAAATATACTAGACTTTAGACTAGATAATAGATTAGATTATAGATTAGAGAATAGGTGAGACTTTAGGCTAGATTATAGACTAGAAAATAGACTGGACTATAGACTAGACTATAGACTAGACTATAGACTAGACTATAGACTAGACTATAGACTAGACTATAGACTAGACTATAGACTAGACTATAGACTAAACTATAGATTAGACTATAGACTAGACTATAGACTAGGCTGTAGATTAGACTATAGATTAGACTATAGACTAGACTATAGACTAGGCTATAGACTAGGTAATAGATTAGACTATAGGTTAGACTATAGGCTAGACTATAGATTAGACTATAGACTAGATAATAGATTAGACGATAGATCAGACTATAGACTAGACTATAGACTAGACTATAGACTACACTATAGACTAGACTATAGACTAGATAATAGATTAGGCTATAGATTGGACTATAGATTAGACTATAGACTAGGCTATAGGCTAAACTATAGACTGGACTATAGACTAGATAATAGATTAGACTATAAATTAGATTATAGATTAGACTATAAATTAGATTATAGACTAGACTATAGATTAGACTATAGGCTAGATAATAGATTAGACTGTAGACTAGACTATAGACTAGGTAATAGATTAGACTATAGATTAGACTATAGGCTAGAATATAGAGTAGACTAGACTAGAGAATAGACTATTGACTAGAATATGGTATAGACTATACAGTAAACTAAAGAATAGACTATAGACTAGACTATAGACTAGGTAATAGATTAGATTATAGACTAGAGAATAGGTGAGATTTAAGGCTAGATTATAGACTAGAAAATAGACTAGACTATAGACTAGATAATAAATTAGACTATAGACTATACTATAGACTAGGTAATAGATTATACTATAGATTAGCCTATAGGCTAGACTATAGATTAGAGTATAGACTAGATAATAGATTAGCCTATAGATTAGACTATCGATTAGACTATAGACTAGGCTATAGGCTAAACTATAGACTGTACTATAGACTAGATAATAGATTAAACTATAGATTAGATTATAGACTAGACTATAGATTAGACTATAGGCTAGATAGTAGATTAGACTGTAGACTAGACTATAGACTAGGTAATAGATTTGACTATAGATTAGACTATAGATTAGACTATAGGCTAGACTATAGATTAGACTACAGGCTAGACTATAGATTAGACTATAGATTAGACTATAGATTAGACGATAGATCAGACTATAGACTAGACTATAGACTAGACTATAGACTACACTATAGACTAAACTATAGACTGTACTATAGACTAGATAATAGATTAGACTATAGATTAGATTATAGACTAGACTATAGATTAGACTATAGGCTAGATAATAGATTAGACTGTAGACTAGACTATAGACTAGGTAATAGATTAGACTATAGATTAGACTATAGGCTAGAATATAGAGTAGACTAGACTATAGAATAGACTATTGACAAGAATATGGTATAGACTATACAGTAAACTAAAGAATAGACTATAGACTAGACTATAGACTAGGTAATAGATTAGATTATAGACTAGAGAATAGGTGAGATTTAGGGCTAGATTATAGACTAGAAAATAGACTAGACTATAGACTAGATAATAGATTAGACTATAGATTGGACTATAGACTAGACTATAGACTAGACTATAGACTAGATAATAGATTAGACTATAGATTAGACTATAGATTAGACTATAGATTAGACTATAGACTAGGCTATAGGCTAAACTATAGACTGTACTATAGACTAGATAATAGATTAAACTATAGATTAGATTATAGACTAGACTATAGATTAGACTATAGGCTAGATAGTAGATTAGACTGTAGACTAGACTATAGACTAGGTAATAGATTTGACTATAGATTAGACTATAGATTAGACTATAGGCTAGACTATAGATTAGACTACAGGCTAGACTATAGATTAGACTATAGATTAGACTATAACTATAGACTGGACAATAGACTAGACTGTATACTAGACAATAGACTAAAGTATAGACTATACTATAGACTAGATAATAGATCAGGCTATCGACTAGAGTATAGGCTAAACTATAGACTAGACTATAGATTAGACTATAGACTAGGCTATAGACTAAACTATAGACTGGACTATAGACTAGATAATAGATTAGACTGTAGATTGGATTATGGACTAGATTATAGATTAGACTATAGGCTAGGCTATAGATTAGACTATAGGCTAGACTATAGATTAGACTATAGATTAGACTATAGATTAGACTATAGACTGGACAATAGACTAGACTATACTAGACAATAGACTAAAGTATAGACTAGACTATAGACTAGATAATAGATTAGGCTATCGACTAGACCACAGACTAGACAATAGACTAGACTATAGATTAGACTATAGATTAGACTATAGGCTAGCCTATAGATTAGACTATAGATTATACTATAGACTAGACTGAGGACTAGACTATAGACTAGATAATAGATTAGGTTATCGACTAGAGTATAGACCAAACTATAGATTAGACTATAGAATAGACTATAGACTAGACTATAGATTAGACTAAACACTAGACTATAGACTAGACTATTTTCCAAGCTATAAACAGTGCTATATACTTGGCTCTATCCGAGTCCTAGACTTCAGTATAAAATTTTGTATTGATTATTTTTCTTCTTTCCTGCTTATCTTGTGCTACCTTCCCTTTGTGCACAAACATTTAAAATTTGTGTGTTAAAATTAGGTACTTGCACGTATGAATTTTAAGTGTATATGTTTGTGTGCATATATGTGTATGTGTGTATAAATTTTGTGTGCATAAGTGCAAGCGTGCATGTTGATAATGCTTTTGAATAGTTATGGGTTTCATTTTATTAGCATATTACCGTACTTTAATACAAGTATTTGTAATGATTTCAAATATGCATAACATGTGCTAAACGTGACTAAAATGTAATTTCTTTTTTTAATAAAAACACAAACAAAAATCCAATAACGTTATAGTTTTTCCTATTAGTATGTATATGCGTGCGTTTGTGTGTGTTCGAAAATAAATGGCAAAAACAAAACCCAAAGGTAGAGATTTCAAAATATTAAATGAAAAATACCTAAGCGTATGATGATTATTGAATTAGAAGTTTAAAATTACGTATACGTACGTTTGTATTTTAAATTGTGTCAATGATAAAATGTATTAAATGAAAAATTTAGAAATTTGGTGAATTAAAAAAAAGAAAGAAGATTTAATGGTTTGATTTGATATTTTATGAAGTTTAATTGGAAGCTTTAGGGTTTAAGTATATTAAAGGCAAATATTTAAAAAAAAACTATTATATTTTTGTAAGAAATTTTATTTTATAAAGTGGATTTAAAAAAGGTATTTTTTTTTAATATTTATGTTTTTTTTTTTTTAAAGATTAATTCATTTCTTTTATTATTAATTTATTATTGCTGTAGTTTTCTTCATTTTAGTTTGTTTTTTTGCTTATAATTATATTTTAATTACATGTTGGCACGCCAGCTTTTGTTACACGCATGTAACTGGAATTGTTTTACTTGCTTCAAGAATTTAGATACTTACAAAATTTTCAGCAAGAACAGTGAGCAAAAATTTTGCCATTATTTTGTAAAGAAATTATTTAGTTAATGAAATAAATTTGATAATTTAAAAAGCTGCCAAAAATAAAGATTTGAAAATTTAGTGCAGGGTATATAGTTTTATAACTATTTTTTTACTATTCACTGTATAATTTAACATACATACACCTTAATTTATTATTAAGTGCTCACTCAAACATATACACCTTCATTTTTTCATCTGTATCATGTTATAATAACAAATGAAATTTTGTTTGCTCTTTTGGTTTTTCCTTGAGGGTATCTTTTGAAAATTTTGTTAAATTAAAATAAAAGTTAAATAGAAAAAAGTTTTTCATTGGAGTAGTATTCGAATGGATAACGAAGAGTAGAATAACCGTGGTTAAATTAAAAATTATACATTTTAAAATTTCTTTCGTCATTCTAGTAAGATAGATGTGAAAATTAAGGTCATAAGCCAATTGGTATTTAAGGTATTTTTAAAAATCTCTATAAAAATTCGTATTAAATTACCTATTTAGAACTTTTCCGTTCATATTTAGCTTGAATTTGTAAAACAATTTCTATTTAATATTATTGTCCATGTGTAGGGTATTTTAAATTCTTTGCAACTGCTATCAGTTTTTCATTTATTTTCATATTTTATTACAGTTTTCATGTGTTTGCTATGATGCGTGTCTTGTAATCGTTGGTGGCTGCCTGTATACATGCATGCAACACTATAACACTTCTACTTGCCACTTGTAAACATTTTCATATAAATGACACTGAAATTTATAAGTCTGTCAAAAATGAGTTGCTAAAGACAGGCGAGGGAAAAATAATAAATGAAACAGCAAGAACAAAAAGTTGTTTTTTTTTGAGTAATTAGATTTAACGGTAAAAAAAATATTAAAGATATTAAGAAAAAATTTTAAATATATTTCTTATGAATTTTCTCTAAATGATCTCGGCAAACACCAATAGCTAGTGTTTGCCGAGATCATTTAGAGTCTTCCTTTTTAAATAAAGAATATTTGCAAATCAAGATACATAATGACATGATTCCATAACACATTGTGGCAGTAATTTACGTACATAAAGAAATCGATATATTCATGAAACTAGAGATTATAAGTAGTAAAATTACGTACTCAGTTTTTCTCCAGGATGTCAAATTTCCCCTTAAAAGGACTTAAGATTTTCAAAAGATATGCATTAAAAAATATATTTTAAATATTTACGAATATTATGTCAATTTAATATAGGTATCAAATGGAAGCAAAGAATCCCTGCAATATAATAATATCTTTTATTTAATTGTTGCAGCATAAAAACTTAGAAAAATATACTTTTTAAAATCTTACCTCTTCTTATTTATTTTCAAATATATATCAGCTTAAAACAATCATTCTCACATGTGAAAAAAATCATTATATGGAGAAACTGAAAACCATTCGTGGTAAAAATGTGTACGAAAATTTTCTCCAGAATGTCAAAAAAAAAAAAAAAAAAAAAAAATAGTTCAAGTTTTCGAAAGTTGCGCAATCTTTAAGAATATTATAAAACATTTACAAATATCATATCGACCCAATATGGTTGTCAAATGAAAGCTACGAATCCCTGGAATATAGTATTATTTTTTATTGAAAGGTTTGCAAAAGACCTTCTTTACATGTGAAAATAATTCGACATTAGGGGAGATGTATCCGATATATCAGAAGTGACATTTAGAATTTGATACTGGATTTAAAAATCACTAAACAATGACATACCACATTCTACAATCGGATTTAAAATGGCGACGCCATACACATAACAAAAACAGTGGTTGCAAAAAAATAATTTTTGCATTTTTGGAAACCTCATGAACTATTCTTTCATTGACTGGCATAACTTATTTTTTTCTTCTATGGAGACCGACGCGCTCTAATATTTATACCAAAAAATAAAAACCTCTCACAATTTTTTTTCAAAAAATGAAAAAAACATTTTGAACAGTAAAGATTGATTGAAAAATAAAAAGTTTTCGCGTGCTTGGTTTTATAAGTTCATAATAAGAAAAATTATTATATATAGGAAAAAATTTGTACATAAATATAAAAATTTACTTTAAATGATTTTAGTTCATAATATTTAAGAATAATATCTTAAATATTAACACCTTTTTACATTTTTTGAAATGAATTAAAAGTCATGATAACTCAAACAAATTGTTTAAATTTTCATTTATATTTTCAATTTGTAAATATATGTTTGAAATTTTCTTTAGAGAATTTTTGGTTTTGGGGGCAGAAGAACAGCAAATTTAATCCTTACTTTTTAACAACTCTTTATGGAAAATTGCTATTTAAGTATTAACAATAAGTTAATATTATCATTTATATCTATTTAGAATTTGAATCAAATCTAATAAAACTAAATTAAAATTTTAGCAGCATTTTTGCAAAATTTGCAAAATTATCTTTAAGCACAATTTAATAATATCTATGAATAAACTTTTATTTTTTATGAAAAAGGTTTGGGAAAAAAAAGTCATGTTCGATTCATAATATTTAAGAAAAAAATTTTCAAATATTAAATTTTTTTTCTCTGTGTATACAGAAAAAAATTTGCGCATAAATATAAAAGTTTAATTTCAATGATTTTAGTTTATAATATTTAAGAATAATGTCTTAAATATTAACACATTTATATATATAATATTTTTGTAAATGAATCAAAAGTCAAGAAGACTTAAATAAATTGTTTAGATTTTCATTTATATTTTCAATTTGTAAATGCTAGCTTGAAATTTTCTTTGGAGAATTTTTAGCTCTTAATAAATTTTAGCCATATGTTGGGAAAAGAATAACATAACAGAAGCATTGTTTTTTATAAAAATGATGCATCTGCAATAGAATGCCAGCAAATTTATGCAAATTTTTAAATATTACTTTTTAGCAGCTTTTTTTTTTTTTGGAAAAATTACCATTTAGAAGGATTTGTTGGTAATATTTTCACGCATAACTTTTTTTGTTTAGCACTTGAATCAAATCTAATAAAACTAAATCAACATTTTAGCAATATTTTTGCAAAATTCGTAAAATTTTTATTACGTACAATGTGTAATAATATCTATGAACAAAATTTTATTTTTTAAGAAAAAAGTTTGGGAAAAAAAGTCATGTCCGATTTATAATATTTATGAAAAAAATTTTTAATATATTAATTTTTTCCTCTGTGTATGAGCAAAAACACAAAAATTTTAAAATTCTATTAAATTAATTTTCGGACTATTTGACACTGTTTTCAATGAACAAAAAGCAATACCTCAGCCTTTAAAATCCGTTGGCGTATATCAGTTTTGCGAGGGGGCCCAAAATTTATAGGGATTAAAAGATGAAAATTTAAAAAAATGGTTCAAAATTTAAAATTTGAATTATTTACATTATAATAGCACACATTTATAAATCCTGTAAAGAACTATTACCACATGTAAAAAGTCTCACAATATTATCATTACTAGCTGAGTTACATGCAAAAATAAATTTTTCTAAAATAAATTTTGCACAACTTTTTAAGAAATATAAAAATATATCAAGTGCAAATTTAAATATATATATATATATATATATATATATATATATATATATATATATATATATATAAATTTTATTTAATACAAAAAATCTTTTTTTATTTATTACAGAAAAAACTATGTTATTATCAATAATTGTTCAAAAGTTACATGGGTTCAAAATCGAGCAAAGTTTTATCACCACTTTTTTGGAATATCACCGTTAACTCATTACTCAGTGAAGTTGATTTAATGAAATTTAAGACTGTCGCTTACGGGGACGATATTGCAGTCGCTGTATCTGGGAAATATCTGGATACTATGTCTCACCGCCTGCAAACTATTCTGGGTCTAATTAATACATAGAGTATAATTATTAGCCTTAGTGTAAATGCAAGAAAAACCGAACTTGCCCTCTTCTCTAGGAGATATAAGATTACACCTTTCTCACTTCTACGTGATTAAGCCCATATTTATGTATGGAGCGATATCATGGTGGAAGGCTATGAAGAAATCCACCTACATCAGAATCTTTGATAGGATTCTGTATTGTTCAGCACTACTCATAACAGGAGCGCTTCGTACAACTCCATTGAATGCCCTATTTGTTGTAATGCACTGTCTACCTTCGGATCTTATGGCCAAGCAGACTTCCATTATATCGACGACAAGGCTTAGGACTGTAGGTGAATGGAATGGAATGATTGGATTTTGTCATGTGACCGTCCTAGGATTCCTTAATAGTATTTCTTGCAATATTGATTATTGTATTCACACACATTTTCTTGGTAGAGACTTCTAAGTATCAATCTCAATTGCTTCTGAATTAAGAGCTGTTTCAGTGGCGCGTCCAAATCTGCTGAAGGGGTTTATAGGAAAAATATCTCCTTCAAATCACTGCAGCATTCTTCAAGCGGAGATTTCGGCCATAAAGAGGGCGGTGAATTGGTTAATGTACTATAGGGTATTCGGAGTGGATATACGAATCTGTACAGACAGTAATACCGCGATTAAATCACTCTCGGATATCTTTTCGATATCCAGACTGCTACATAATTGCCGGATATATCTGAACAAGAAGGAGAGACATTCAAATCTGGTCTGGGTTAGTGGTCATTCGAATACTTTAGGTAGTCTTATTGCGGATGAACTAGCCAAAAATGGCTCATTTGTTCTATATGGAGATATGGACAAATTGGTTGCAGTACAGCTTTCAATCCGAAGATCAATAATACTGCGAAACTTATCAAGAATAGATGGACAAATGAATCCACATGCTCAACCCCGGGGTAAATATGATAAATCTTGATCTAACCTTATCATGAGACTACTAAGGCATTGGTTATGAATTCTGCTAGTCGTCGCCATAGGCAGATCAATAATTCTGCGAAACTTATCGAGAATTGCACAAGACATATGAACATATAAATCTACATGCTCAAGCTCTAGGCAAATATGATCCCATTATAATAAATCTCGATATAACTTCATCATGGGACTACCGCTTTGGTAGATCGGTTTCGAATTCTGGTAGACGTTGTCATAGGGTATTGGGTTGTTGGTGCTCATACTAGGTAAAAGGGCTTTCTTTTAACGATTTCTGTAGAATTTGGTACGATAAGGAAGAGGAGAAAATGGATCATCTTTTAGGCAACTATTCCACTCTCACTAAGATTATAACTGCTAATTTTGATAGTCCGTTTGTGGATCAATTCTTTCATACATGCGTCGTGCTGGTTCAATTCGAATACCGTTATAGACACGTGAGTTAGTGACACATAATCCCTCAGCATTTCGCAACGGAACCAAATTGGACCCAACTGAGCTGTCTACTATTGATTAGACAGCTGGCCACTGAACCCAACATATTAATATCTCATCAGTTGTTAAATAAACATATTTTTCAAAGATCATGTATAAGTAAATATGCTAAACTAGATTAATTAGTTTTTAGGCAACATAATGACTTTAAAAGATTTTAGAAAATTCCTCTGTAAATAAATATGGAAATTCTTCTTCTATCACACTGTTGGGGATTAAAGTATTAATTATTATTTATATGAAGTTATTTTATTAAACATATTAAAATTCCTAGTGGGTATTTAGTTAGCTAACGTATGTTCTCACAATCTGCTATTCATCATTATAATATAAGTTATCTATATCGTATTATTATGATATGTTACCGTAATTAACAGAAATCAATTTATCTCACTGCATTAGCTCTCACTCGATTAAATATTTTATCTGAAATCTCATTGTATTTACTCTCTTTATGCTTAGTTTCTATTCTATGACTATTCTATGTAATTACAATAATATTACTGATATTACTGAAGTATCACAATGGTTTTTATGTATTATTTTTTTGTATTCTACTTTGTTAAAATATATTCAAATTCTATTAAACTGATTATGTCGACTAAATGGAGTGTTATCAGAATATTGTAGTTTTGTCGCCTTGCTGCGAAATAAAATATAATTCAAATTTAAACAGTAAAGTCTGATTAATACACACACCATAATATAAACACTTTATTTTTTATTAACTAAAAATAACTTTAGACTTATAAAAGTCAATATTTGACTTAGAAAAAGTGAGAGTATTAAATACATAAAAGTGTTTTTTTTTTTTTTTTTTTTTTTAAAGAATTAACTATAAATGTTCATATTAAAATTAACAGAAAAGTGTAAACATAAGAGCATGTGTTAGCTCGTATACTTTATACAACAATTGTGTTGACAAGTTATATGATATACGACTATGGTTATGTGTATGTTTATATGTAATGAAATATGAGGTGATATCTAAAACACTAACACAATATGTGAACATAAACTCTAAAGTATTCATGTGAGAACACATACATATGCCTTTTACAACTATAACTATCACCATAACTAAATATGCATACAAATCATCTATTTAATATGAGAAACTAGAAATTTATATAAGGCTGTATATGTGTAAATATTTAGCCCAAACTTAATCATCATATATGTGTGCATATGAATGTATCTACATGATCACCAGACTTTTAAGTGTAATATATCAAATACTTGTATATAGATTTTATATATACCATATATATACTTATATACATACATCCCAATAAACATCAATTCAAGAAATTTTTTTCGAAAATTTCCTTTTTAATTTCCCTACTCAAATTGTATTCGAAGCTACACAATATGTGTAAAGAGATAAACAAGAAAATTAAAAAGAAAAACAAAAAAATTCTTACAAAATAATGTTACGTTTTTATAAAATTTTCAAGTGATTGTAAAGTATAAAGTTAATTTTTATACCCCACACCACCCTAGGTGGTGTGGCTGACTGTTCTTATGCACAAAGTACAGGTCGCAATTTTGAAGATAATTTAATTAAATTTAGCATGTGGGATTTTCGTGACACAAGCACGAATCCTATTGATTATAATCGGTCCATTATTTCACCTCGCCCCCATACAAATGTTCTCCCCTAATTTTTATTTAGCAACTGATGAGTTATTATTATGTTGGGTTCAGTGGCCAGCTGTCTAATCAATAGGAGACAGCTCATTTGGGTCCAATTTGGTTCCGTTGCAAAATGCTGAGGGATTTTGTGTTACTAATTCACGTGTCTATAACAGCGTTCGAATCGAATCAGCCCGACGCATGTATGAAAGAATTGATCCATCTGATATGAATATTAGAGGGATCTGATAATGCATACAAAAACGGACTACCAAAATTAGTAGTTCTAATCTCAGTGAGAGTGGAACAGTTTCATAAAAGTTGATCCATCGTTTCCTCCTCTTCCATATCGTGGCAACTTCTACAGAAGTCGTTAAAAGGAAGCCCTATTACCAAGCATGCGAACCAATAACCCAATGCCCTATGACAACGGCTACCAGACCTTGGTAGTACCATGATGAAGTTATATCGAGATTTATTCTAATGGGATCATATTTGCCTAGAGCTTGAGCATGTAGATTTATATGTTCATCTGTCTTGTGCAATTCTCGATAAGTTTCGCCTATGACGACGACTAGCAGAATTCATAACTAATGCCTTGGTAGTCCCATGATGAGGTTAGATCAGGATTTCGGTTGAGCATGTGGATTCATTTGTCCATCTATCTTGTGCAATTCTTGATAAGTTTCGCAAAATTATTGTTCTGCAGGATGAAAGCGGTACTCTAACCAATTGGTCCATATCTCCATATAGAACAAGGGAGCCATTTTTGGCTAGTTCATCCACAATAAGACTACCTGAGGTATTTGAATGACCTCTAACCAAGACCAGCACCAGATTTGAATGTCTCGCCTTCTCGTTCAGATACGTCCGGCAATCATGTACCAGCTTGGATGTCGAAAGGACATCCGAGAGTGATTTAATCGCAGCTTGATTGTATAAATTTGGATATCCACTCCGAATATCCTATAGTACATTAACCAGTTCACGCCCTCTTTATGGCTGAGATCTCTACTTGAGAAATGCTGCAGTGATCTGGCAATTTGAAGGAGATGTTTTTCCTATAAATGGGAATATATACACCCTACACAACGCCTTCAGCAGAAGTTTAGTATAAACCTCAACTGAACCAGCTCTGCGAAAAAAATGTGTGGCAATGCAATTCGATGTAAGGAAGTTTTGTATAAATGTCAGTCTCCATAATTTACCATAGCTCCTATATAAGCCCACTTTCTGTAATCACCCTAAAGTACATAAATTCATATAAATGTTAATATTGATATTAATATTCTGTATTCGTATAATTTATTTTACACTTAGTAAAAGTATCCGTCCACAATTGTCTACATGTCTAATGTAAGACCCATCCACGAATTTTGATGGACATGCACAATGGTGTGGGGTATCATATGGTCGCGCTTGACCGACTATATCTTTTTCACTTGTTGATATTCATTTTATTTTGTATTTTTTCCATTATTATTATTAAGACAATATTCAAATGTTTTTCATATTTAAGAGAGATTTAATTTTTTTTTCAATATAAATTTTAAAACTTAGATATGTTTGTTAAAAAAAATATTATACATACATTATACTAAAGAAAATATTTATATGCAATTGTGCTGCAATAAAATGGAAAAAATCAACTATAATGATCTACACTGGTGCATATTGCTATAAACGCATTTAAAATCTTTGTTTTTCTTTGAGGTATATTCGTTTCTATTAATCAAAAACAATGTTGTGTTGTTACAATAACTCGCTATATACTTTTTTATGTAAGAAATATCTTTAATTTAGCAATCAGAACATATTGATGATCATTTCAGTGGAATATTCCTATAAACGCAGTCGATAAAAATTTCTCTAAAATATTATTTGAAAAAAAATAATATTAAACAATTTTAAAAGTTTTAGTTGTTTGTTTAACTTAAGGTGAGTTTCTGATGACAACATTTCTGTTTGCTGGAAATATTTTTGTTTTAATTGGGAAATTTCATCAGCTTAAAGGATGCCCAAAGGAATTTTTCTTACAGACCAGGAAGAAATTCAAATTAAATTTTTTCATGATCAAGGATATTCTAACAAAGAAATTGGATGATAAATTAATCGCTCGGAAGCAGTTATTCGTTCTTAAGAAAAGGCAGAAATTCGTGGTGCGATAACCAATAAAAGATAATCGATAATGGAAGAAGCTAAAATGTAAGCCAATGTTAAAATAGAATCATAAGGAATATCGTTTAAAATTTGAGCGCAAATACATGAAATGGATAGATGAATGGAATAAAATAATCTTTTCTGATGCAAATAAATTTAATTTGGACGGTCCCGAATCATATTCTTGCTATTGGCATGATTTGAGGTCGAATGAAATTCATATGTGTTTTATTTCGTATGTTCTTTTCTGCTGCAGGAAAATCAAAAATATGTTTTTTTCCAACTAAAATGAACAATGCAGTTGGAAGATGCTCATCTTTCATCTAAATCTAAATAGTGGTTTAATGAGTATAGTATTGCATTACATGGCTCACAAAGTTTATGTAAGCTTTAAGCAAGCCTGGAAAGAAATTGACAATGATTTTCTTCAAAAACTAGACGAAATAATGCCAGACCACATTTTTGAAGTTATCCAAAACAAAGGTTCATCAACAGATCAATAATAATGCTAAATTGCCAAAGAATGGCATTAAACTACTAAAATTGCAATGAAAAAAAAAATTAATGTACATTTTAAGTTTATTGCTATTAATTTTTTAAGTGAAATCAATGAATTATTTTTATTTTTTGGCCCAATTCTTACTAAGTTGATTAAAAAAATTGATGTGCGTTTATAGGAATATGCACCAGTGTACATGCAAAATTTCAGTTTTGAAAATTGTTTAGAAAAAAACGTTTTCATGTTTAATTCCAGTATATTTTAAAATGTTTAAAAAACATTTTAAAAATATTTGAGAAACATTTGTTTGTTAAAGAAATATCCAGCTCGGTTTTAAATTATGAAAGCATTTGAAAAATACAATTGTTATTTTAGAATAATTTTACTGAGAAAAAGGTAAGTTGATTTAAAAAAAAAAAAAAAATGATGTGCGTTTATAGGAATAAGCACCAGTGTACATGCAAAATTTCAGTTTTGAAAATAGTTTAGAAAAAAACATTTTCATGTTTAATTCCAGTATATTTTAAAATTTTTAAAAACATTTTAAAAATATTTGAGAAACTTTTGTTTCTTAAAGAAACATACAACTCGGTTTTAAATTATGAAAGCATTTGAAAAATACAATTGTTATATTAGAATAATTTTACTGAGAAAAAGGTAAGTTGATTAAAAAAAAATGGTGTGCGTTTATAGGAATAAGCACCAGTGTACATGCAAAATTTAGAAAACAATATTTTCATGTTTAATGCCATTATTTTAAAATTTTTCAAAAACACTTTGAAAATATTTGAAAAATATTTGCTTGTTGAAGAAACATCCAGCCTGCTTTTAAATTATGAAAACATTTGAAAAATACAATTGTTATATTAGAATAATTTTGCTGAGAAAAAAGGCATAGTTTTATATTTGAATATTAAAGGAAATTCATGTCTATTCCTACAGCTTGTACTTGAAATTTCAAATAGTTTTCAAATGAATAAATATTCAATTCTAAAGTTTTTTGCTTATTGGGATACATTTATGATTTTATGTATAAGCCTATGGGCATAGCCTAATAAGTAGATATTTATGTGAGAGAAAAAAAAA
Organism: Protocalliphora azurea; assembly: GCA_932274085.1. Taxonomy (NCBI): domain Eukaryota; kingdom Metazoa; phylum Arthropoda; class Insecta; order Diptera; family Calliphoridae; genus Protocalliphora; species Protocalliphora azurea. The sequence goes on along the minus strand of OW026521.1, from coordinate 24,543,483 downwards.
CCTGATTCAATTGTCAAAAACCTAATTCATGCTACAACAAAGTACATGTAAACACATATATTTTGTTTTTGTGTTTTGAAAGAAATGAGTAATTTTTTTGAAAGTCTAGTTCGTAGTGCCTCTCATATAAACTTCTAGTTGTGTTATATGTTTTTGGGTGTTTATTAAAATATGTGTATGTGTATGTGAATATGTATCTGTGGTTAACTAAACATGTTTTTAGCATATATTTGAATATTTATACAGTTTTTTTTTAGTTTTTGTTTCCTTTTCTAACCACATAAAAGTGACATAAAGTATGAAAAAATTACACTTATAATGACAACTTCTTTCTAATACAAGTTAAACGACTACATAAGTGTATGCATACGTAAAAGTATATTTTTCATAGTTTTGGATTTAGTTTATAAAATTCTGATGTTATATCTTTAATACTACGGAACAATAGGAGATATGTTAGGTTTATCAATGTAGAGTTTAATATGCAAAATTAGGTCTATAAATAATTATACTTGAGCTGCAATTATGGGTATTGTTTTAGTTCAACTTAGGTTTTTTTAATATTATTTATAAGGTCTTACTGAGCTACTATCAGTGATCCTTTGAAAACTTAATTAGATTCAATTCATTGGACTTTATTTACTCTTATTGAAGCTTCATATCTTTCTCACTGTTTGGCGGAAGAAAAGTACTGTGTATGCAGAGAAAGAATATAGTTGTGGTGACCATAATTAAAGAGCAACATAATATGATTGGACCATATTTTTAATGTAAAAATTTTCATGGTCATAGATAATAATAAATATGAAAATTATAATCATAAAACGATCTAACATCATATTATGATCAAATTTCTTTACTTTTATATTTTCTATATACAATTTTTATCATATCGTTACATTATGATCTGATTTACTCATATTATGATTCGATTTTATTATATTACGAATCGGGTTTATCATATGTATTATTTTATTTTAAATTTCTGATAACATTTTTCAAATTTATTTTATTATGATCAAATATTATTCTTTTCATTAATTATTTATTTGATTCATTATATATTATACAAGACAGTACAAAGATATTTTTATTAAATTAATTGTTTAATAGTTAATCCATATCTCACATTCTTTGAATGACTTAAAATGTAACCAAAACTTGTCTACTTATATTAGCTCACGTATAAACTAAACGAGAATTATAATGAAGGTGGAGAACAAACGTTAAAAACGAAATATGGTCAAAAACAAACAAGGTATGAGTTTTTCAACCATATTTGTAAAAAGTATATTCGTTTGTTAGGTTTTATTATGATGGGAATAATAATATCAATATGAATAGAAAACAAAATATGGTTTCACAACAAGGAAAAAGATTGATAATATTTAACGGTTGTAGAAATAATGATATTTTTTATATTCATAAAATTTTGTTTCTGGTAAAAATATTAAAAAACCTAAAAATTTTATAGTCATTTGTGTTAAAATTTTGATTGAATATAAATATTGAATTGTAAAACCAAAACAAAAACATTGTTGTCACGAATACGTTATTATTAAAATTAATGAAAATTAACACTGAGTATATAATATTGTTGTAGTGACAATGCCGTAACTGGAGACCTGCGCCGAGCGGCTGAAATTCGGCTAAGCCGAGCCAGCGAGAAAAATTTGGAACCTTAACTCTGCTTAAAAGCAGCCGCCGTTTTTAAATTGTTTTTGCAAAAATATGTTAAAAATTAATTTTTGTTTAATTATTTTAATACAGTATTTTGTCATTTATGTTGTATTTAAATATGAAAGAAAAATATTTGCATCATTTTAAACTTCAAATAATTATAAACCAATCAATTATTTTTGATGCATATACCGTGAAAAAATAATATTAACAGTTGCTAATAAATTTTAATGAGCCTTAATCGCCATATTGCGAGAAATCTAAAAAAACTCATACACAAGTTTTTGTCAGCTAATAAATCACTTACATTCAATAGCGATATGTGGTTGGGAATTATCAAAATAACTGATATGTATTCCATTATTTGTTGTACTTTTTTATTTCTTAATTATATCTTAATAATTGAAATGTTTTAATATGCAAACAATTATTCTATTCTTTTATGCAAAAATCCAAAAATATCCTTTGATCACTCCCATATTTTTTCTTATATATTTTCAATAAATTAATAATTCTGTTTATACTTTCGCTGGAAAAAATCTCGTCCTATTTTTATGAATGAATGTTAATCAGTGGATCATGAAAATATAAAATTTTTAATTAGAAAAATGTTTGTAATATCAGCCGGCTGACAGCCGACTTTAAGCGGCCGCCGAAGCTTTTTAACGCACTCCATATTTCTGTCCTTTCTTAAGAAATCCTTGAATAACTTCTTCCGAATGGTTAATTTTTCGTCCAATTACTCTGTTAGAATAGCCTTGATCACGAAAAAAATTGAATTTGAATTTTTTCTTGGTTTGTAAGAAAAGTTCCTTTGGGCTGATGAAATTTCCCAATTAAAACAAAAATATTTCCAATAAACAGTGATGTTGTCATCAGAAACTTACCTTAAGTAGAAGAAACAACTAAAACTGTTAAAATGTTTTAATAATTTTTTTAAATACATTTTTGCAATAGCTTTTCAAACAATTTTTTCTCGACTGCGTTTATATCTGAATTTGAATTTGAATTATTTCAGCATAAATATATGAAAAGCTACATACAAATGCGTACTGATGCATATAAGAATCCTTCCATTTATTTAAAAAATTCTATTAAAAATTATGGAAAATAAAAGTATTCATTTCTAAATCATACATAATTTTTGCAATGAATAATTTTTTTTACTCAAAAATAAAAAATTGCGACTTATTTTGGCTTCAATTGTGTTATAAAGTTTCATTTTATCATATATGCTAGGAGCTTATTAAGTATTATTAAAACTGCATTTGCGGATTAAATATATATATTATATATATATATATATGTAATATAATAATATAATATATATAAGGATTTTGAGATATAATAGTTTGATTTTTATATGTCCAAATTTGATTTTGGATCTTTCAATATAAAAAAACTTTATATATATCGTTGTAAAGGTAATATGTTTAAATTTAATATGGAAGTAAAATGAGAGATCTACCATGTATTGTTTAGAAATTGTTAGCATTTAATCAAGTACACATTTGTAAAATTTTTAGTTCTTTTTGCGTTTTTCAAAACGTCATACTTTTAGCCTAAAAGTTACTGATTTGAGACATACCACCAATTTCAATGTCTGTAGTGAATTCCGTTGAAATCGGAGATGTTAAATCTCATAGCGGTTCGCTTTGACATGAAATCATTTCCTATTTAAATTTGAATCATAGTTAGGAAAATTGTTTCACAAAAAATTAACTTTTAAATAAAAAAACTGTTTTTTTTTTAAATTTTACCGATTTAAAAGATATTGCAATTTTGAGAAAATTTAATGATTAAATTTTTTCAAATACGAATTTCTTACACAGAAAAAAATATTACCTTATATTTTCCAATTAATATAGTTGCTTCGTTTTACATCAAAATTTAATTAATGTATTTAAACAAATTTGCCCTGTTGTCTCTGTTTGGCAGTACCACAGCAGACACCAGCAGAATGGAATACGTATTTTCTGTGTCACCGCACACTTCATCAGCATTCGTGGTGTCTTATCCATTTTGGCTTTGTTGAAACCTAAACAGTATTCAAGCAAAAATAAAATAAAAGAAATAAGAAAAATAAAATTCAAGTAATTTTTTTTTCTCATTTAAATTTTTAATTCATTCAATCATCTTTGTTTGATTTAATAAATTTATTAAGAACTTTTCTGTTTTTTATTTTTTACAGTTAGTAGTAATTGATATAATCATCTTGATGAGAGTTAGAAATTTGTACAATTTTTAATTGAATGAATTATTTTGGTAATTAATGATTTTTCATGTATAGAAAGTACCAATATAAAAAAAAGTATTTTGAAAATGAGTGCTGCTTAAATATTATAAAAAAAGTACATATTAAAAAAATTTACTAATATATTTTAGTAAGAAAATAAAAAATAGTTTTCACAAAACAGCACCTACATATTAATTTTCAAAAGTAAAAATATTAAAAAAAATAGTTTATAAAAAAAAATATACTAAAAGGAAACCCAAACAATTTATTAAAAAAAGTCATAATTTGATCCTATCACCTAAAAATAATTTACCAAATTTTATAAATTGATTGTTAAAAAAAAACTAGGGATTAAAATAAGAAAGAAATTAATAAAAATTTAAATTTAATTTCAATTTTTAGTCGAACTTTAGAATTTTTTGAGTTATTTGAAAATTACACGGGCTCAAGTTTAATGAAATAATTATTGAAGCATACATTGTAAAACTTTATTGTAGTGTTGCCGATTTCACAAATACAGAATAATGTGTTGATACTAACATTTAGATGATTTTATGCACTTTAAGCCGATTCCTAGAAGTGGGTTTATATGGGAGATATGGTAAATTATGTACCGATTCTCCTAAAATTTGGCAATGTTGTTTCTACTTACGTAAAACTTATTTGTGTCGAATATTAACTTGATACTAACATTCGTAAGGGATTTATGCACGTTAAAATGATTTTTAGAAGAGGGGTTTTTATGGTAGCTATGGTTAATTGTGAACCGATCTTCATAAAATATGGTACAAAGATTGATACTTGCAAAGAACTTCTTTGCCTCCTTCTTGTATCATAGAAGTCCCAGCTGCCAAATTTCATTGAATTATCTTCAAAGTTTATACTTAAAAATCAGTAAACCTAAAAGTACAAATAATTGATTTTTTAGTAAATATAGAAACTAAAAAAATTATATAGTTCAGGCAGCACTGGACATCATTCTCCACCTTCTTCCAATTGAGGAATTCGTGAGAGGTATGGCTATGCGGGCTTATTTAGACTGAAGGAATAAGGATTAATAGGGAGCTTCACAGCGGGGCATGTTAGCATACTTAATGAAGTCAAGTTGAATGGTCAAACATTATCCTCGACCGCCCAAACGTATTATGT